>VMKM01000479.1:0-326125 GCA_008360985.2 Macquaria ambigua
AAAGCAGCAGATGAGTGGTGAAGCAGCATTCACGGGCCGCTCTGCTCTGCTCTGCTGTACATTTTAATGCAGGTATCAGCAGCGGCCAGCTCTCCCTCTGTCCATCCTTGCGGGCTTTTTCTTTCAGAGCGCAGAAATCCGCTGCGATGGCAGCAGCAGCAGCAGCAGCAGCAGCAGCTATCTGCCGCTCTGCAGCCATGCAGCCCGTCCCCAGAGCATTGGCCACCGGGCGATAATATCTCAAAGGGAGTGGTATCGCTACACATTATATTATAATCATTAGTGATCCTAGCCCTTTCACCCTGACTGCAGAATAAACGCGGAGTACCATTAATCTGAACTAGGGGAACTGCTTTGGAGGCTGCTTCCCAGCGCCTTTATAATACATGTTCATTTCTCAGAGCATTTTCATATGAGAAAAAGGCCGGGTTTTTTTGTTTTGATTCACAGTGAAGGTGGAGGTCTTCGTTGAGGAATCCCACCTGGCTCAGTCCGTCAGTGTTTTTACATGATGGAAATATGAGGCCGTTTTTTTTTGGGTGATTTGTTCTATTG
The DNA here is from genome assembly GCA_008360985.2 of Macquaria ambigua. Classification (NCBI taxonomy): domain Eukaryota; kingdom Metazoa; phylum Chordata; class Actinopteri; order Centrarchiformes; family Percichthyidae; genus Macquaria; species Macquaria ambigua. The sequence goes on from VMKM01000479.1 coordinate 556, forward strand.
ATTTAACAGGTTGTCTATGGAAATCTCCAGACCTATGGCCTGTATTTGTATGAATATTATTTTTAATGGCTTCCAGCGGGAGAACCCTAGTGTCCCGTCATGGTTTAAAATGCGGTCACAGATGGCTTTTCTGGCACAGAAACAATACAATTTGGGAGAACACACGAAACACGTTATACCATATATTCATTTATCTATTTTCTCCCTCACTTACTTGCTTGAGGGCTTATTCGTTTATATATAGACATAAAAAACTGCCGATATTTAAAGATATTTCAAAGTGACCATAGGCGGCATCAATTTAGGAGCATTGCCTGTCAAACTTAATTTGAAAAACTCAAAAAATAAAAAAATAATAATATAAATATATATACAATTTATCAATAATTCTGCCTTTATCCAGTTTTAGCTTTATTATGGTATCACTGGAATAAAGCTGACTGGCAATGTGCAGTGACCGTGTCGCCTTCCAAAGCTTTATTCTGACATAACGCCAGCAATAAATTGGAATTAGGGACATAATAATATAATAGTAATTATAATAGTATCATTGCCTAAGCCCTCTCTTTGCCCGGACTGAACTCGCCCCCTAGAGGAGTGAGCGGGACTCTGGTGGTGGCTGCGGTGCTTGCGGTGGTGGTGGCCTTGTGTCTGGGTGACCTCGGAGTCTCAGGCAGGGTTACTGTTCTGGCCCCCAAAGCCCCAAATTCACTCAATCATATGAACACACATACAGTGGAGACAGTGGTGGTGGTGGACAGCTCGTGAAAGCCTCTGAATATCGGCTAGTGTGTGTGTGTGTGTGTGTGTGTGTGTATGGAGTGGGGGTTGACTGACTGAGAAGGGACAGCTGTAGGGAGATGATCTATAAATCCCATTGGATTTCTCTCAGCACAGGCCGGACCGGAGTTGGAAAGTCTGGAAAATGTTTGCGTAGAGTTGCCGTTGGCTCAATAATCCACGTTGGGTTCACATCGGCATATGTTTAGATGCTGATCTACAGGAGGAGGGAGGGAAGGGAGGACACGGCTCAGCCAGTCGATTGTGGGACTCTGCGTGCTTTGCGTTAGCTCCTACAGCCTCCCCAGACCGCAGTCATGTGGGTTATACCATTACAGACTCTGAATTTCCCCAAAGCTGTCAGCTATAGGGCCTCTTCTGCTGCGGGAGCCTCGCGCACCGGGATGGATCTACGGAGGCATGGGTGGGTGGATGGATGGAAGACGGAGGAGGGGAGTTCGGATTTCGGTCCTGGGAATGCGTGATAATGCGGTGAAGAATGATTGACAGACTGGGCAGGGCAGGGGCAGAAAAGTACCCCCCCCCCCCCCCAACATCTCCTCCTCTACAAACTCGCACTCACTTTATGAATATGATGGTAAACTTCAACGTCAAAAGTGTGCGATTTCAAGCAGTTTGCGCAGCCAAGACAAGAGTTGACATAGGTGGGAAATGTTAACGGGAAGTGCAGTTTACACATTGTTAAAACAGCTTTCTGCGGCACAGATACATCCTGCTGCTAGTTTTCGTTATTGGCAGAAGAAAGAAATGCATTTTTAAACGTTTTTCGTTTCAAAAAGATCCTCTTTGTTTGTAATTGCATGTAAAGTACATTACATTACATTCATTTGGAAGACACTTTTGTCCAAAGCGACTTACAATAAGTGCAATGGAATAAAAATATAATAATTTCTGTCTTATTTCTCACGAGCTTCCAATTTTTCTTTCTTCCTTTCAAAATACTCACACTTTGCCACAGCTGCACCTTCGATTATCTTATTCCACCTGGAGAAGTTTTCCAAGTAGGAATAGAGATGAAAAATTATACAAATAATTTATATAAAATTGCGCCGTTTATTCCTAAAATAAACGCACTGATGAGCCAGAATGATCAGTGCGTCTTATTATGAATCATGAATGTCAGCGCCTGTTTGCAATATTCCTTTGAAAAAGAGAAAATAAAAAAAAATCCTGCAGAGAGACCGCAAAGCAGAGCAGAGCAGCAGACCGGTACGCCACCCTTCACTTCCACCCCCTCCTCCTCTCCGGTACACTCAGTTGATCAAAGCTCCAGTCGGGGGGTGATCTCTCTCTCTCTCTCTCTCTCTCTCTCTCTCTGTATTACCGGAGTCACGGTTTGTCCCCCGGCAGCCTGCCCGGCCTCTCTGCTGGCCCGGCTGTAATGTCACACAGCCCGGGAAACTACACGTAGAAGAAGAAATAGCTTTTAGTATCTCTTTCTCATATCGTAAACACCTTTTTTTTCCCCCAACCCATCACCTGCTCGATTCAGCATTTAGTCTTTATTCCAGAGTCCTCTCCTTCCTCTAGCCGTGGCCCTCATACATTGTTGTGGTGACATTGTGTCTCTTAACTGAGCCTGGAGGAGAGAGGGGAGACAAATAAACGTGTCATGATTAGAATTAATGATTGCATGCATCTTCACAGCCTCATTCATTATCTCAGATTAATTATCTCGCAGTGTACCAGTTCACTTGTCTGCACTTCATAAACCCCAAATCTCCTGGGCTGCTTTACAACACTATGGCCTGATAGAAGAAGACAGCATGGCTTGTAGTGTCCAAAACCAGACTTTGGGGGGAGTCAAATAAATGCATAAAATATAAAATGTGAATAAAATGAAAGTCCTCTCCAATAAAAGATGAATTCCAGATTAATTGGGGGTATTTAGATTTTCATTTTCAGCTTGTGTTATCACTTTGATTTTCATTTTCTTAACAGGCCTGCTGAAAGGCCTCCTGCCGTCAAATCTACCTCCAATCTTTCTGAGATTGAGGCGGGAGAAAAAGAAGAACAAGTTTTGTTTTCTTCAGCTGGAGCACAAAGACGCTGCACCGCAAATTCCAATTTACAAGTTGTGCCTGCATCCGAATGAAAATATGAGTGCGAATAAAATCTATTGCTAGTAAGGGATTACAGTGGTGAGGTTAAAACCATTTTTGCATTTAATAGTGTCTTTGCCTGGAGGGGAGTCGAGATATTTTTAAGCCTATAGCCTATATTTTGATTTCCTTCTATTTGTGGATTAATCTGCCTCTGTGAGCTGGCTTTTTTCTCTCTCTGGTTTATTCTAAATCAGGCAGAGATTATCCCCACTGACAGACTATCAAGGCATCTTCTACACATGGAAATAACAACAACTTTTGTTGTTTACATGCTGCATTTACAAGTTTGTGTGGTGGTGGAGAATGTACGGCCCGCAGACTGCAGTGATTTCTGAGGTTATTTTTCAGATTCTCCTGCAGGTTTTGTAGTCCAACAGAAATGCAACATTTCCATTGCTGATTGCCCTTCTATGCAGAACTATGGACCGCCCAGTTGTCATGGAGCTCAATGACCCCTGTCCCTCTGATGGAAACATAATCAGATGCTCAGCAGAATGCGCTCAGACGCACCGTCCACAGAAAGACAGAAACACAGAAAAGTGGGGGAAAGAAAGGAAACAACAAGAAGAGGACTGGAGTTGAGGCTGAAGAGGTGGTAAAGCGAAAACATAAAAATAGATAGGATCTGTATTTTGAAGCCTTATCTCTCTTTTTCTCCAAGCCACTAACACATGTCCCGGTGAAGGGGCGCTCCCCAGACGCCGGGAGGCAGCTGGACGGGGACGGGCAGGCGTTTTGCATGAGAAGCAGCCCATATGCAAGAGGACGCTGGCGGGCTGCTGGTAGAGAATAAACGGGGGTCCCTGGGTCGCTTTTTCTGCTTTCAGTATGCAGCTAGTGAGCTTGATTCTTTTTAAGACGAGCAGATGAACTCACCATTCTGTTTCTTTTTTACGACAAAGACAAATACGACATTTTCTTACTGTAATTACATTTATTAAACTATTGCCTTACAGGCCACAATAGAACCATTTGTGTACAGATGAATTACTCCGAACTAGTTTCCTGGCAAATGCAAATCTTGGTTAGATAGTGGAGCGAAAAGAATGTGTTCAACTTGTTTTCCTCCAGACTAGACAATCTGTTTTCATTGAGCAAAAAGAAAAGAAAATCTTAGAAGTGTTACAGCCTGCAGGCCATCAACACAAAAGACCTGACTGATCTCTTTGATGGGGAAATGGCTAATAATCCAGCTGGCTGTTAGGCTCATGGTGTTATTTACTTAAAGTGGACTTGAAGTGGATTGGACCTCCCTAATGAATCGTCCGAGGTGTCTGGGCCGCGAGCTCCTGACGGGCTGAGCTGCACGAGCCTTTCTGTCTTTTACTTCCACGCCTCCTCTCCATCACACCAAAGAAAAAACAATCTGCTTTAAGTGTGCAACTGCTAATGTGCAAGGAAGCATTGATAAAGTAAAGAGCACATGGCATTCTGTAATGTTGCAAAAGAGGATAACGGTAACATCATATCTCCAGAACCCAGTCATCATCTAAATAAGATTTCGGCAGAGAAGTTCTGCAGCTTTCTGCTGTGTAATCAAACATTTTAGCTCTATGGATGATGCATTCAAGTGCAAAGTTAAGACAGTTAAGATTTTATGTTTTAACGTACAGCTGGTTTATTGGTGATAAAAGCCTCCAGTTGTTCTCAAATAACAAAACAAACATGCCCACACAAGTTGTGCGTAGTTTTCTGGCGCAAACTAACTTTACATGAATAAACAGGGAGCACGCCATGCAATATGCGCCCCCAGCTTCTTTATCCTGAAGACGCCGCTGTATCTACCTGCTCAGATTCCTCCTTCATGCCCCCCTCATGCCCAGAAGACAATTTGCTCAGCAGCTGAGAAGTGGCGTCTCTCCCTCCGCGCTGCTCGCCCTCCGCCGCGGCTGCTTCCTCCAAACACATTCACTAACATATGACAGTTTGCAGGGAAATTCTTGACAATTGGTGTCTTGAGTGTGTGGCATAAATAGCAGGCAGAGCCCTCGCTGGGTTATGATGGGGCGGCTTGATGGTTCCTGGCATGGCACGGCGCTGATTGGTCCGGCCGCGGCCTGACGTCAGGAGGCTGGGAATAAGGCTGGGCTGGAGCTTTAGGAGCAAGACAGTGTACTGGAGACCCAGCGCATCCCAGCATACACACGGTACTGGAGTCTGAGGGTATCCCAGCATATACACTGACTACTACCGGAGCCGCCAGCGCATCCCAGCATCCCCCGCCACCACAAGCTGAACGTCCAGGATCATCGGACACTTTTTTTTAATCTTTTGGGTGTGTGATTTTGTTTCTCGCCGGGTTTTGAACAGTGGATACGCTGCCATGTCAAAGTACACTGAATTATTTATAGGCGTGCGTGTCTTGTTGTGTGACAGCTCTGCCCTAAAAGCATTTTATTAGACGCCTCTTCCAGCACTGACTGGCACACGACGCTCCTCTCAGCCGATGCGTCACTTCTAAGAGCGCCGGGACAACCAAACTGGCTCCGGTCTCCTTGCCTGAGCCGATCCGCAGCGTCCTGTGTTAAAATCTACATTTTGGTTGAATTGCGTGTCTTGCCACGGATCCAATAAAGGACTGATTTTTCTCCTTTTGGCTTTTCCTCCTGAGAGAGAGAGGACGCGGTCGCCATCCCATTCCTGTCCGGGTTTTTTGTTTTCTTTCTGGACGCTGAGCGTTTTTACGCATGCAGGGAGAAATCTGTGGTGACACCTGATCGACTGGCTTCTCCGCGCACATTGACCCGGGAGCTCCAGGCGAATCAGGAAAGGGAGAAAAGCAGATACTCGGTCAATGCTCGGCCTGTGCTGTTGATCTTGTTTGTGTGTGTGTGCTTCATTTTGTGGGGGTTTGTCGCCCAGCCAAAGCCATGGTCCATTGCGCCGGTTGCGAGAGGCCTATTCTGGACCGCTTTCTGCTCAACGTGCTGGACAGAGCCTGGCACGTCAAGTGCGTGCAGTGCTGCGAGTGCAAATGTAATTTGACAGAGAAATGTTTTTCTCGAGAGGGGAGACTGTACTGCAAAAACGATTTCTTTAGGTAAGCTCGGGGAAGGCGACAGAAAAACTCATCCCCAGTGTTTTTGTTTGTTATTTTTTATTTTATTTGTATTATTATTATGTGTCTGGTTTTATGAGATGAGAGGAGCTGAGCTGCAGGTAAACAGGCACATATGCGTTTAGGAAATTATGTAGGCAAGAAAATGTAATAGTAGCATGAAATAGGAGCAAGATCGGTGATGGTGTTTCATATAAAAGATGGAAAACACTTATACTTAAGGCCAAACCTTACATTTGACTGAAAAATATTTTTTAGATTTAGTACAGATCCAATTTGTACATGTTTTATATTCTTTACAACGTTTAAATTAATAGTACACTATTAACAATCACCAGAAAAATGCCAAGTAATTCTTAAAAACTCAGACTGCCTCTTATGCTTCTATAGACAAAATAAAATAAATTACAATCTTTAGAATGATTAAAAAGAAGTTAGCACATCTGTTGACTGCATACAATAATTTACAGTGAATGCATATTCTCTGTTTTATTTCTATTCCCTCTAAATAAATGAATAAACCGACCTGTCCGTGCCTGCAGGCGTGAACGAGGACTTGGAGGCGATAAGCTTTGATTAGGAGCGAGTAATTAAAAGCTTGTTAATTTGGATTCTTATGTAAAACAACAACAAAAGAGTGGCAGCAACATTAGACGCGTGTGCACTCGCTCTCACAGCGGGGAGAGGGGGCGGTTTGTTAGGAAATCGAGGAAATCACACTTTGGGTGTGTTTTTTTTTCTTTTTTAACAGGATCAAACCCCGGCCAGAGAAGCCGCTGCCCGGTGTGTTTGCTCAGTCCGACTGAGGAGGACGTGATAAGTGGATTTGAATAGTAAACTAGTTGAAAAGATCAAGTCCGCAGACAATGCAATCACAGACGTGCAGTCAACAAGCAGTGCACGCCACTCAATACACATTGTTTAACGGTGAAGTCAATGGCCGGGCTATAATTTATTATTCCAAAGCAGCCTGCCGTGTTAGGGTATTAATAGGACCTGTATATTTACTGGACTTCACCGTGTAAAACGTATTATATAGAGTCTTATATGGAACACAACAAGCTTGGAAATGTAGAAATCATTTTTAAAAATACATTTAATAAAATCACTACATTTTATTTTGCAATTAAAGTATTTATAGAGCGCCATTTTACCAAAATGTGCTTATAGATTTTAGCTGCACACACAATAAAAACACCGAATTTTACATTTAATGTATTATTATTATTATTATTATACCCAACATGTCAGTGTGGATTAATGGTGAAGGTTCATTCTTAATTTAGGAAATAGCACGAGGTCCAAAAAGCTCCTAAAATGCATTTTTTAAGTGCAAGTCTACAGATGAAGCTGTTCTCTTTTCTCCATATTATAAGTAGCCGGTCTGGGGTTGATCTATAGAGACTTATTTTCACCCTAATTTTTTGAAATGTAAAATATTATGTTTAAGATGTTTAAGAAATGTCTTTAGTCCTCGAATTGCGTTTTCAAACGGCCAGTGAAGGTTCAAAATATAAGTGCGACTTCATGTCCAGACTCTAATATAAATTCTTTATTTTTATTTCCAATACAAATGTGACTCCAAGTTATACTGAGTCAAGTCAACAGCATTTTAAAATGTTAATCTATGTCTATAGGCTTATTCTGCAAAATAAGGCTCATTCCGTCCCCAACATCTCCGCCTCGTCACCAGACCTCGTTGATATTATTATTTAAACGCTTCAAAAATAATTTCTGTAAATTCTGTCTTTGATAACCAGAAGAATCCCTGCTCCTTTCCCTCCTGCAGGCGGTTCGGCACGAAGTGTGGCGGTTGTTCGCAGGGAATCTCTCCAAACGACCTGGTCCGGAGGGCTCGGAGCAAAGTGTTTCACCTCAACTGCTTCACCTGCATGATGTGCAATAAGCAGCTCTCCACCGGCGAGGAGCTCTACATCATAGACGAGAATAAATTCGTTTGCAAAGACGATTACTTAAACAACACCAGTGTGAAAGACACCAACCTCCTCTCAGGTACGGAGGGAGCCCTGCAAGTGTATGTGTCAGTGTGTGTTTGTGTGAGTGCGAGGCGGGATAAATTGTGATGGATGTGATGTGTTCAGCCCCGCAGTAGCTTCATCATTTCCATGACCAGGACTTAGACGGCATCCAGACAGTAGAATTCAACAAAAAAAAACCCACACCATTCTGTTCCCAAATGTATAATATTTTCAGCTCAGGCCTTTTATTTTCTCTTATAGCAGTTAAGATTATGATCTTCATTTGGGCCTGTAACGTAAATGTGCTGAATAGGTTTGTTCCATAATCTGTCATGTAGGATTTCTATTACATTTGTTTGCAATTTTGACTTAATATTCAGGTTTCTTAGCAACGCAGCAGAAGAGCTGCTTTTTATTTGTCAAATGAATGTTCCCGTTTTTATGTGTTTATATGAATCTTAATGGTGTAACATAGAAAACGTATCAATTTGATGAATACCGTTCTGAGGTGCAAAAACCTAAAACACATCATTTATTTGTATTAATGCTGGTAGTAGTTTGCATCACCGACTTGAGGTCATAGTTCAGACACCTTGAATTGACCACTGCAGCACTGCTGACACAGTCCACAGTGATAAATGTAGTTTTGGAGAACAGGGTGGATTTAGTTCTATTCCACGTCACTGTAATAATTCCCGTGTTTTGGAGAACGGCTCTTCTAATTTTCACGTTTCATTTCTGTAGTAACGGCATGCAGCGACCCCAGTTTATCGCCGGACTCTCAAGACCAGCTACAAGACGACGTGGTCCTAAAGGACACGGAGATAGCCGCCCTGTCCGACAAAGAGACGGTTAATAACGAGAACGACGACCAGAACCTCGGAGGGAAGCGGCGCGGGCCCCGGACCACCATCAAGGCCAAGCAGCTAGAGACGCTGAAGGCGGCGTTCGCTGCCACCCCCAAACCCACCAGACACATCAGGGAGCAGCTGGCCCAGGAGACCGGCCTCAACATGAGGGTCATCCAGGTAAAGGGACATCTACATTTAGCATCTGGGTTCTGATAGCTCCCAGAGACCCTGAAGGGTCTAGGGTGTTCAGGTGGATTAATTCATTAACTACCTAATAAAGATATATAATAGCTCATATTTATTATACAGTGGGGGTGTTTCTCCAACCGGGGTCCATGTGGCCCCCAACAAAAATTTCTATTGTAATTATAGGTTGCACCATCCCCAGTAATTTACACGGTTCAATAGTAAATCATCCAAACGGGCATCTTCTGGTTCTGTCCGGGATGGGCTGAAATATTATGGAAATAATATTCAGGCGACACCCACAGGTTGGGGAGGTGGGCTCGCGCCTTTTCTGTTTTATAGGGTGTTACGCACCCATTAAAAAGGTGTGATGTAACAGCTTATATTTTATGGAAAAATGTCCCTGCCAGGCTGCCATGACCGTACAGGCCTCATCCCATCAGAAAAGCTCCACCTTCCCCCAGCATCGCCACCCCTCCTCTCACATCCTTCACCCCTCTTTAAGGGAGGCCTCACCCTTCAAACTGCGCGGTCACATTGAATTCATTAAGCCAAAGATTGGCCGACGGACGAGGTTGATTTGGAAACGGGTAATTTATATGGGTATTTTTGATTCTTGGCGCTCACGACGGGGCAAAGTCGCCAACTGGCGCCGGGCTGCTTGGAGCGCTAGGAGCGCTGGGAGTCCTGGCACAGCGCTGCCATCACGTTTTGCGACCACATTTAGCCATGCTGTGAGCATTTCCAGCCAAGTGGAAAGACAGAAATCTGTTTCAAGGGTCTTCAGATTGTCTCTTCAGAACTCTGAATTACAGCAGGGCCGCTTTCAGTTAAACAAAGAGCAACACAGACAACTGACAACACGTTATTATTATTATTATTATTATTATTATTATTATTGTATGATGTGGAACTATTTTATTTTCTCTCTTGGTGATTTCCAGAAATTGTTGGCGCACCAAAGTATTGATGTGGAATTTTGTAAATTAGAGATGCATGAGACAAAACATTATTTCACACCAGGAATAATAACAGACCTACTCCCAGAAAAAGTAGAAATAGAAATCATTGGAAAGCAGAGGTTTTCTGCCTTTTTATTTTACTAACAGGTTTCCATAAATGCGATTTTTTTTCTCGAGGAAAGCTTCATAATCTGGATAAGGCTGTGGGGCAGATCAAAGGTACAAAGGTTTAGCATAGCAGATTAATGGCGATAAAGTGAAAGTGGCGAATAGGGGTATCTAATATGTATGAGCATGAGGGAAAAGGGAAGAGCGTAATTAAAGGAAGCCAGCCTATAGATTAGGAAATGATAACCTCCAAGAGCCCGGTAATATATTGGTAACAACCCTCCTATTAAGTATTAATTGGAGGTTTTAAGCCCCCGCTGCTGCAGCCTTCAGTCGGAGTAAATGGGGGGTTAAAAGATCATTAGGGAGGTTAGATGTGACTCTCGCTCCCATAACGATAATTGGGCGCAGTCCTCTCCACCGCAGAGCCTTGCGGATTTAACGCTGGCTCATCACGCACACCGCAAAACACACCGATTTATTTACTCTAATAAGGAGGCAGTGCGGTGCAGGTGCCAAGGTAAATACGACACTTAATTACGCGTTCTTTTGGACGGGGGGGATTTACATAGTGAGTTCTATTTGCATATAGGCTCTTCCAAAAATCCACAACGTGCCAATTTTTTCTGTTTGTTTGTTTACACATATAGTCATACTTCTCTGCTGCCTAAAACTCACACCAACGCAGCCCTCAGCCCCCTGCTCCATCACCTGCATTTCTCACCCCACCTCTCCTCCCATCTCCCACACAGAATATTGACGTACAATCAAAATGGCGTCAGCAGCCTATTGCATGTTCGCTGAGTGACACGAGGTGACCCGTATGTGTGTGTGTGTGTGCGCGCGCGCGTGCGTGTGTGTGTGTCCAGGTCTGGTTCCAGAACCGACGTTCCAAAGAGAGGCGCATGAAGCAGCTGAGCGCGCTGGGCGCCCGGAGGCACGCGTTTTTCCGGAGCCCGAGGCGGATGAGGACGCTGGTGGACCGGCTGGAGCCCGGGGAGCTGATCCCCAACGGGCCCTTCTCCTACTATGGAGGTATGCATACAATTTAGCCCATTTTGTCAAAGAAAAATAATATTTATTTCACATCCAGTGTTTTCTCTTATGAAACATCCTTTTTTATTCACGTTAAAATGACGTTTGGTGTGATTATAAATATGTCATTTATTTTCTATTTTTCTGTCTTCTTCTTTCTTCTTTTATCTTATCTATATCTCCTCTGCTAAGGCGTTGTATAAGAAATAAAGCAGTTATAGAGGCAGAAATAAAGCTCTTTGATGACTGTATAAAGGCACTGCCACCTCAAGAATATAGATACCATGTTAGGCCTTTACACTTTCTGTTTTCTGAGCTCTTTTCATGAGTTAATTCAGTACACAAAATTAAAGTAACATCTATATAAACAGATACATACAATGCAGTGATTTTCTACTCTTGCTTAACATTATGGCAAGTGTGGATAATCAGCAATAAGGCACTTATTTCTTTAAATGAACAAAGTCAAATGTGACATATTATTCAGTTTGGGTCGCCTCGTCCATAGGCGTTTGGAAATCAGCGAGCAGTGAGTTAAGTTGAAGTGAAGTTAGTTTACATCTCAGTGGTTTGATACCACACTCTTCCTTCAGATGCTTTGAAATATCTGATCATTTTCAGAGAATTTCATTTGTGCTCGGGCCTTCGTCCTTTCTGCCGGAGCAAAGAGTCTAATAATATTCTGCTGAATTGAAAAGAAATCGGTCTCAGTAGGTGGAATCGCTGATGAAATGGCCCCCGTTTTAATTAATTTTGTGGCCACGTTGTTCTCCCCACCCAATTGCAGTTTTGATTTAAGTGTAACGTGCTCTGTGACTAATGTAGTACGGCGAGGGTCTCTCTCCCTCTCTAATACAAATCAAGCTATGTATATTCAATGAATTCCTCAATGTCTCTGGAATTATTTCTGCACACTCATTGTTCTCAGAGTTAACGTTGCTTTTTTCTTCTTCTTGTCTTGGATCTGCAGATTATCAAAGCGAGTACTACGGCTCGGGAGGGAACTATGACTTCTTCCCTCAGGGGCCTCCGTCGTCACAGGCCCAGACCCCGGTCGATCTCCCCTTCGTGCCCTCCTCAGGCCCCACGGGTACCCCCCTTGGAGGTATGGACCACCCCCTGCCGGGCCACCACCCCTCCAGCGAGGTGCAGCGCTTCTCCGATATCATGTCCCACCACCCGGGGGACTCTCCCAGCCCGGAGCCCGGCATCCCGGGGCCCCTGCACAGCATCTCATCCGAGGTGTTTGGCCCCAGTCCGCCCTTTACCTCACTGTCACTGAACGGCAGCGGATACAACAACCACCTGTCCCACCCGCCCTCGGAAATGAACGAGGGCACGGTGTGGTAGCTTTTTGAGGGAGCAGACTCTACTGGCGAGAGATTTGGTAACGGAGGGTGGCGAGGTTTGGTGTTGCTGGGGGCTGGGGTCGAGAACAGGGACATGGATATCGACAGGGTTAGGGCAATGCCATTGAGTCATTTTTTTTTTTGGTGTTTTCATATTTATTTATTTATTTTCCCATTTGATTTGTTGATCTTTTTTTGTGGGGAAAGCGTATCTGGCATAAAAATTATGTCTTCAGTATTGTGTTTGGGTGTTTCAATTGCTCTCCACCCCCCACCATCCAAATCTGGACTTACAAGAAAAATAAAAAACTGGGCTAGACTGCTGAACTGCCCCCCATTCACCCCCCTTTCTTTGGGCCCCTGGGGCCCCCTGTCACCCCTCCTGACTCCTGTCAGTGGCCCGGCATAGCGACCAAACCCTCTAACACTCACCAGTGGGGTAAAAAACAACCCATTCGAAATCTCCTATAGTATGTCCCGAACACGAAAACATCATTAGCTACTGTCAAAGACTTCAATAGCTTTACAGAGAGAGAATAAAGGGGCCGAGGGTTGGTAGTGTGCTGACCTGGCACCGCAGGAAGGCTGAGCGGCGTTCAGACTATGTTCGAGGCACCAGACTTGTCCCTTGTATTTATTCAGAAGCTCCTCAGACCTCTTTGCCTCTCAAGGCTCTGCCATATTGACACTTAACCTTTTTCACACTATGTTTCCGAAGGCAAGAGGAAGCAATTTTTCCTCTGTCTGGACTATTTGTTTCTCTTTTTTTTTCTTTTCTTGGTTTCAGAATTTCCACCAAATCTGAAGAAGGCCGCCTTCAAAAGGCAAACAGTAAAAACCCTCTACGGATTGCAAACCCTTTATTTAAAATGGAAGTGAACTTGAATTGTTGAAATGAAGTCTACCTTCTAAAAATCTTCTACCGGGGTTCTAAATGGGACTTAGAACAGTCAATTGTTTACGTAATCTATTTAATTCAGGAGTCCAGAAGTCTCGAAAACCATGTTTTAGAACCTCTCGATCCATATAAAAATGTTCCAAGCAACCAACCAAACTTTTGTATTGATTTCATTTATATTGTATGGAGATAAAAACACATTTGCTGGGGTTGTGGTTCACTGTGCTAGTTTGTACAAGATGTTGTTTACAAAATAAAAGGTTAAAAAAAAAGAATAAAAACATAAGTAAAGTAGACATTTGCCAAATAAAAAAAAAATAGCACAAATACTGTTAAAGTGCTTTGCACCATCATCTGCAGAACGTGTTGAGACAAAATGTAAGTGTTAAAAGGAGTAATTGACTTCTTAATTTTTTAGTCTGCTGACGATACATTCATAAAATTGTTAATATAACATACTTAGACAGGTTTTATTTTTGTGTCTTCGAAGGAGTAAAATCCAAACTATTAAAAATTGATGGTCAAATATGCAGCTAGTAGCTGCTACATCTCTTTGAATATCAAGCCCTCATGGTATGTCTTTTATTGTTCCAATAAACCTAAGCTTATGTGACCTCCAGTGCATATTAGACCATTCACTGTATAAATACAACATGTTGAGAAAAATGTGTTTCTAATAAAACTAGAAAATATACTTATGAATTTTTAACATATTTTCTTTGGAGCAGCTATCTGACAGTATACCCTTACATTACAGTGTATTATGTATCACACAGTGTCAGTGCAGCCATACATCACAGGGCTCTCTGTAAGGTACTTATCAGGCCAGTGTCACTCATTTCATAATGAACGCTTTTTGTCTACACGTCTAATTTTCCATTCACTTGGCGTGTGAAATAATTGGCCTTTGTAGACATGGTGACAGGTAAACATTTGTTAATTCTGATTAATGTTATTCAAAGATATTGAGTGAAACTGAAACGGCAGTCGGCAGAAAGTGATGTAAAGACACAGAAAAGAAAGGAGAAGATGTCAGAATAATTACTTTTAGCAGAGTTGTAGAAACAGGTTCATTTGTGAAACACGAGTCATGCTTTGCAGTTTTGAGTTTTGTGATGCTAATCTGAAACTGTCAACAAAGGGGTTTTCTCTTCTCCCTGCATGTCGCAGCATTGCACCAGATCCTGATGGCTTGAAGAACAATTCACAGACAAATAGAACACGGGTTTGAACAACAAAAAAACTTTTCTGCTGATATGACTTTTTTCCCAGCCGCGGAGGCATTTAGTGGGCTGGCTTGCTGCAGCCGACGCAGGGTGGAGCGAATTCACAACTTATGCTGATGCCACTTCTTTCCCCAACCACTTTGGCTCCAGCCTCAGATTCTTCCGTTCAGTTACTCGAGGTCGTCGACTAATCATAAGCAGTTAGCTGTGCAACTGTGAAGGACAATGATGACATTGCCGTGACAGTGGCTCTCCTGCTTGTTATGCATTTTATTGCTTTTATTAGCCCACTCCTACATTATTATTCCCTGCAGCTTACTGTTCGCGCGGTCTGAAGGCTGGGAGGGACGTCTCTTAACTTAGTTCAGCAAAAACATAGTCGTAATAATAATCAAGAAACCCAAACACTGAGGCGTGATCTTTTGCAGGAAGGATGAAGAAATTATTCATACTTGTAGGGAAACGAGTCGGGCGGTGGGATTGTGGAATGAATCCGGGGGAATCTTTATCTCCCAAACCCTGCATGTGCAGTTAGGACCGTATGCAATCCTGGTTTTCTCCCCTGCCTCCAGACTGTAATCCACCATGAATTAATCATGGTCTTGAGAGTTAACCAAGCTTGGGGAGGTGGGGTGGAAGGTGGGGGGGGAGGGTCTGTGGAAGGATATAGGTCTCTGTTGAGCCCCTGGGCTTAGCCCCCCCTGTGGTAACACCATGCACCGGCGACTGACCGTCCCCGGGGCCACGGCTCTTTAAATTCAAATCTCCTATTGATCGCTCATCAGCTGTTGGTGCAAACTGACCTTGTAGTCGAACGCTGGAAAAAATAAAACAAGCCTTAACAGCATTGAATGGGTTTTAAATGACATTTTAAATCTCTGAGTCAGGACGTTTGAATAGCCCACACACCCACTGGGATCCAAAATGAGTGTACTGTATGTGTGTGTGTGATGAGAGGGGTGACGGGGGGATAAATGCTAAGAGGAAGGAGGGGTGGGGGGTGTACAAAATGGTTTACTTTAGGGTACAACAGGGGCCAAAATATTGAGCCAATAGGAAGATCAGGCCCAGCAGGCAAACACTGAGATACTTGCGTTCAAACTGAGAAGGTTTTTCTTTTAGAGCCCCTCTCCATATGAGAAGCATTTGGCTGCTAGCTTTAAATGCAGAGTGGCTCAGCTGGAAGTGTACCCTCTCCTCGGAGCGAACGTCGCGTAAGCACACAAACGCATGGCACCGGTCCTCGGTTCTCCTCAAACAAACAACACATGTTGGGAGAAGCCAATTTCTTGGCCAGGAATGAGAAAACGCTGTTAATCAATGGAGTGGGTTGGTTGATCGCTGAGCCACATTTCCCTGGCTCAATACACAGCAAGTGGGTGATACACAGTCATGTAGCAGCCTGATAAGCGGACCTCTGCTGACGAGCTGTTTGTTTGCCACCTCACTACTCTTTACACTTCCTCTTCCTTCTCTCAAAGACTAAAGACAGAAGGGGATGTTTAACCATTTCTTTTACTATTTAGGTAATGTTCACTGGGCATTATCTTACAAATAATGTCTGATTTCCTCTAAGAGGTACAAGTCAAGAGGGATTCAAACTATAGCCAGACGGAGAAACCTTTTTTCCTGCTCTGAACATCCAGACCCCAATAGCTCTTTTCAAGAAAAACACCATTTTCACCTTCTTTTTGTGTTGAATAAACAGAAGAAGAAAAGTAAGTATGATCAGCGATGGCCAACATGGCTGAACGGACAAAGAAAAGAGTGCCAGCAAAAGAAAGGCAAACACAATCAACAGAAAATGCAGGAAAAGACAAAAACAAAGGACAGAAAGAGAGTGCAGATCTGAATGGAAATAAAAGAATTAAAAAAGAATCTTCAGATGCAGATAGTCTCTTTTATGTGATAAAAGTGATTCCTGCATAAATAGAATTTGATTTTCAGTCTAGCTGTCTCCATATACCCAACTGACCAGGTAATATAAGTAAAATATGATCTGGTCCTGTGGATTTGGAAGAAAATATTTTCTGTACAGTTTGGAAATAATTACTTTCTAAATATTTTATTGGTGCCAGGGCCGTTGCCATTTTTGATTTTAGAAATACTGAGGTCCTGAGACCAGGCTTCCCCATGCACTCCCTTACCCCCTCAGAAAATTCTGACCAGACATCAAAGAGAAGGGGCGTCATAATATTTAAATTTGTCATATTTTAATATTTAGCTAACTCTTTAAATAAAATATTTAATTAATAAAAAGTTTTAATTATAAACTGCCTTCTCCACACTGCTGGGAATAAACTGGTGGAGAAACACAGAATCCTTTATTTATTTATTGTCCTAAAAGTAGTAAAACTTTTATCCGCTTATATAATACCCACCATGTGTACGTTTTTAATTGTGGAATGTTAACTCCCCCCAGGTAGCTAAACCCCCACTAAATTCCCAGAAAAATGACCCAGGACATGATGTCATTGTCCTCAAAGGTACGGCCCTGATTGTAGGTACATTAAACAAGTTCACAGCTAATAAGGAGTGTGTATTCTCCCACACAACAGTAAATATGGAAGTCAACCCAAAGCAATACAAGCAGTGAAGAAGATCAAGGATTAGAACCTTTCAGTCAAAGCAAGACTAAAATCAGCGATACTCATCAGGCTACAGAATCTGGAGTGGCTCCATTTAGTTAAAACAAGACGGAATTTGTGGACGGTTGGAAAGTATCCAAGGTGATTTCCTCACGTATTTTCTGGTTCTGTACCTTCAGCCTTATGAAGTTAAGTGAAATTATAAGGTGAGAAATCACAACCAAACAAAGGTCATTGTGTCAGCCATTATCCGCTCCATTCCAATATACATTCAGTTGCCAGTTTATTAGGTATGCCTAGCTAAAACTGCAATAAATCCTACCTTCATGAAGGTTAAAATATTCAGTTTTTGTTGAAATTATTTTAGAGAGGTGTTGATTCAACAGTGAGGTCATTTTGGAAGTTGCAGTTTGTGGTGCTGTTGAGTTGTATTGCTTTAGACAGGTGTTTCCATTATTTTGTCCACCCCATTTATATCAAGTGGGTCTAGGCTAAATAACACCTCTCTGTATTTTGCAACACAGCATGACCTCTACAGCTGCTGGATGAAATCTCCAATATAAACTAGACCCAAGAATGTACAGTTGTACCAGTTTGATGAGACTAGCTGCCGTATACAATAGATTAAGATATGAATTTAAATAAATCAAAACTCATATCAGCCTAAATGGTGGGTAATTGTGCTAATAAAAAGCTGTGATGTCTTCATACATTCTCATTGACTAATTACTGAACTTTGACCCCAGAGTCATGGCCAGAGCTTCATCTGGCTCTTAACCCTGATCTTGACCTGGTACTTTTTCAAGGTTGACCCTTACCAAGGGTCATGTCAGACCCAATATTCGACCCACATTCTCCTGTGTTGGGTCAGTAGTTCAGATACCCTGATACTACAGTAGCACACTCCTGTAGCATTGTGGTATAACAGTTTAACTGCTGGGTTATTTCTGTCAGAACATACAACACTTTTAGCTACATTATAGAGAATTAGATTGTAGTTGTGCTTCAACAGACACTTCATTTAAGGCTCTGGAGCCATTTCTAATTTTCACTAGAAGAGTTGATCCACAGCAGAAATAAAAAGGAAAAATAT
Organism: Macquaria ambigua; assembly: GCA_008360985.2. Taxonomy (NCBI): domain Eukaryota; kingdom Metazoa; phylum Chordata; class Actinopteri; order Centrarchiformes; family Percichthyidae; genus Macquaria; species Macquaria ambigua. The sequence continues at coordinate 18,795 of VMKM01000479.1, forward strand.
TGCAGGGGGAGACAAATTGAAATAAACACTGCATGTAGGACGCACTAACCGAGTGACTAAGTATACAATCACAGCACAAAGGTCAGATTGAATGCTAATTGACAGGAAGCCTAACTACTGCATGATACTTGTACAGTACTTGATTGTGTTGTCTTTGCTGTTTGCCACCCCTCTTTGTCTGCAGATTGTCTGTGAGTGGTTTCATAACTTTTGAGACATTTAAATATTAAACAATTCCACTTTTTACCATTGTTGCAGTTCAGCCTTTTATAGTTGTTAGTTGTTATGATCTTTTGAACTCACATATCAAAGTAATGTTGCCAGGTCTCTGCCATAGCCGAGAAATGCTAAGATTTGACACGCAACAAAAACTGAACAACCTTTGTAATACCTTTTGTAGTTACCCTATGCTACTCCAGATGTCCTTACCATTATGTGTTTTGTGCTGCTAATGATCGCCCTATACTTGTGCAGTGAAAAAGACAAGGGGTATGAAAGTCATATATTAATAAAAACAACCTTAGTGCTTTTGATATTAACTCAGAAATACAATCTAGATATACTAACATACAGTAGCTACTTTAGCTAGTTAGCCCTAGGTGACTTTCCAAGTACACCGGTGTAGATATAAATTTAGCTAGCGGCTGACAAGTCAGACAAGAAAAACAAGTCGTGGTCATAACTGAGGTCCTTCTTTGACACAGGTTTTCAAGGTAGCTAACTTGTACTTAGTTTTATCTTGAACTGGTGTATAAATAATGTTATATGTTGAGCTTATTTCTGCCTTTAGTGTAGCTTGCCCCTGTGAAAATGTGCATAAACCTCTAATTTGCTATTCAGAATCAGTATGAAACAGAATGTTTTATTTCTAATTGGTATGTAACCCATTGTAGTACAATTTACATAAAGAAATTGCCCATGTAACAAACAATGCGCTCACCCAGGGAGGAAAGTATACTCGTTTAGCAAAGTGGAAAGTACTAATTTCCCCCTGGAGGATGTCCTGATGGTATGTGAGGTCTGTAGGTTGGCCTGATTAGCACAGAGCATAGAGTGTGTCTACACCATCTGACCCACTGAGTGATATTCATTTGTCATTCACATATTGGAGACCAACTGCTGTGTTTTTGCTCAGGGCAAGGGTTTTCTCAATGAGTTGTTTGTGTATGATTGCACTGGCAATTTCCCATCGTGATGTTACATCAAATACACACTTAAGTGCAAAATCTGTTTACAATTCACACAAGCTGGTGGTTGAGTTGGTGTATTTCTTTCAAGAATAGGTTGTTTTATTGTTGATTGGAAAGTCTGTGCAGTCTGAAATAGGTCTTTAATGATTGTGTCCATTATTGTGTACAGTAGTCACATGATTCAAAGCAATAGGAAGCCTTCACTTTTTAAGACTTCATATGGACATGCTGAGTTGAGCTCGTCTTCAGCAGAACAATTGTCATCTGATCTCAGAGAAAACTTTTCTGTCCATTTCCCATGCCTGCCTGTTTCTAACCTTTCCCATCACTTCAGACTCTGTCATTCCCTGCCTGTCCAGCAGTGGTCCTTGGTCAACTGATCCTAACCTGCCCAATTCCCTCATTAGTTCCCCACTATATATACCTGCCCTAAAACACTACATGTCTCTTGCCATATCGCCTGTTGTGTCATCATAGCCGTAGGGTTCTTGCCTCTGTTCTTGTTTGCCTAGTGTTTGAGTCACATGGTTGTCGATACCCTCTGCAAGCCTACAGTGGAGTTGTGACTGGGTGGATTTGGTGACAAGGGGTGAAGTTCATTGGGAGATGGACATTCCCAAAAAGGTGAAAAAAATACAGAAACATTCATAGTAAAAGCCAATATAATGACAGATACATTGCTCTCATGCAATGTGGAATATGCTTTTAGCTATTGGTTGTGTATATTCATTTCCCTTACAATTATTCATATCAGCTTAAATTGGTGTATAAACTAAGTTGATGTGGGTTTACTTTCCACTTCCTTTGTCATCTTGATTTGTCCAACAAACATTCTCCATTCTTCTTTTTTACAGTATTGGCTGTCTTGGCCGATACAGATGCACTGGTAAAATGGCTGAGACTGTTGTTGTGTTTGTTGTAGTTGTCCTTGTTGGGATGTGATGACACATCACCTTGACCATTCACAATCAACAGCACTGCCAGTAACCCCTGAACATACCTGGAAGTTACATTTAGTATCACCTACTGATCAGTGCTCAAATTTAATTCCAGGAATTGCTTCCAAAAGTGGGCAAAAAGCAAAGCAAACAGCACAGACAGGAATTCATAACTTTATGAAGCTTTGTGTTTGGAAATCTGCAATTAGAAGCTACATTTCTTACTTTTACATACAACAAATATGTATTAGAACAAGGAAACCCCAAAGCCATAACACCAAACTGTAACACTCAGATTTTTAGAATTGTTCACTGCTTATAGCGCCTCCTGGGCAAATTGATTTTTGTTATTTTCTGCCAGCTTAGCATTTTCTACTGTGGCATTATCTGAGTGTGTTTGAGCAAGTGGCTAAATGCAAAAGCCCTTATCACCCAAACACATTGTAACTTCAGCTCCAGGTGTTCGCTGCCATGTTACTGTACCCAACACACATGGCTATGTTGCTAATTAAAGCAATCCCATGCTTATCCTGAGAGGGAAATACCTGGATTAGGGGGAGATTTGCAACTCAAACCCGAGACATGCCTAATCAATTTAAAGCCATTAGACAATTAATTCACTTTGGTGGAGGGTGGATATTGCACATGCACTAATCTGGCCCCTAAGTTGTCACTGTGTGTACTGATGAGTATTGAGTGCTCTGTGTACACATACAGTGATGAGAATGAGCTAGCAACCCATGCAGAGAAAAGGAATAAACAAATGATGTTTCCTGTTTGAGCATCAGGTCAATAGGCTCAGTGAATGACATCAGTTATAAAAAATGACACCCTGATTCACTGTGAGAAGCATGAAAGGCTAAATAACATCCAAGTTATGCTGCATAAGAAAAAACATTTTGTAACATTCTGTCAAGTTGGAGTTCAAACTTGCAAACTTGGGCATCATTTCTCAGTCCTGAGGAGCTCACATGTGCCTCCTAAAAAAGACATATGCCATACATATCTATAGTTGGACTTAACCCCTTGCATTGAACATAAATCCATCTTAATGTGTTGAAAGGTTTGTAGTAAGTGCTGACCCTACTGTAGACTTGGTTTGGCCGCTGAAGAGTGAGTGTCTGTGTTTGTATGAGGAGATGGAGACTGCTCAGTCCGCACCTGAATCAACCCACAGTGATCGGCCTAGACTGGTATCGGCCTACTGGAATTTTCCCAAACCTCAGCCTGTAGCAAGTGATAATAAAGAGTATACTTTTGTGCTAAGTGATGAATCAGATCATTTAGAAGCAATATTTGAGCATGAGTATGACAATGCTAGCTCAAAGGAAATGAGCTTGAATGCACAATAGTGGACTGCTGTGCACGAGAAAAACATGAAGCTACAATGAAAGATATCAGTAACTTTTAAAAATAAATTATATTACATACATTAAGGGTTCAAATGCGGTTCCTGTTTGCTCAAATCAAAAACAAAACCAGTGATTATTTATGATTTAAAGTGTATTTTTAGAAGTGATCAGAACAAAAGAAACTGGACATCACCTGATCGTGTTGTGTGTTGAGAGCATGATAAGTGAAGAATAATAATTATGGTGAATTGCGAAGAGTGAATAATAATAATATTGAACAAAGTAGTAAGGTCAGTTCAAGTACATGTGACTGCAGAGTCCCAACTAGTTTGCCATCTATAGAAGATAGTATTGTGTTGGAAATCTTAACAGTTATAGCTTTGATAAGAGGCATCTTCTGTGAGGACACGATTCATCTGGGACTAATACAAATGCTGCATGTAAGAGTGAGAGGGTTAAAAGGAGAGAAATCGTAAAAAACAAAAAACAAACAAAAATCAATTATATTTTCCGAAATGGTTGAAGTCTAACTTAACACTAAACCCACTTTTTTCAGTTAGTAAATTATACGTACAGTCTCGTACAATAATTGAAGTAATTCTGTTAACTAGAACAAATAAATAAGTAAACTTGTGAAAAACCTGTGACATCTCATTTTGTACTTCACACCCCAGAAGTACAAGGCAATGCAGGTCACTCTGATCTGCGAAGGCCCCCCATCAAGACATATACAAACAGAAATGAACTTCAGGTGGTGTAGACAGTTCCCATTGATTCTTCCAGACCACCACAGAGCTTGGAAATATAGATATTACATACCATTTCTGGCAGTCATTCAGAATGCATAGAACCATTATTACATGTGTAACATGTTGTAAACTGAATATATCACTTTAATTTGCATACACAAAATAAAATACAGTAAGCAGCCATACTCTTCATTTCCATTTAATACAAAGCAGCCAGGGGACATTTGTCCATATATATACTGTCTATATTTTACATAGCTGTGGGGGGGGGGCTGACTAATACTTGAGCCACACATTGTCTTTAAACTGAGAAAAATTGGCCTGAATATTTCTGTAAAAAAAAAAAAAAAAAAAACATTCATTCCAATTAAAGCGGGCCTGTGCAAGTGCAGCCAAGCAGCTCTGTTATTCAATTCCATTAGAATGAACGATGCAGCGGCATGCAACCATGCAGTTAACAGGAATTAAAACCATAGGCAAGATGACGGATTACACAAGAATAGAGGTGTGTGTCTCTGAGTGTGTGTATGCATCCATATTTTTTTTGTTCTTGTTTCTATTTTGCCAAAATTGTACATATTGAATATTTTTCCAACACATGTACTTGAATATTAAATCAAAATAACTTGAACACTGAAACGTGCTATTATGTCTATGCTGTGGCATGGCTTCAATGTACTTGTCAGTATTTGCCAGCTGTAGTTATTGCATGATGTATGGCTCTGTTCTTGATGCATGTATGACAGTTGGCAGTCATTAATCATAGTTATAAGATAGGACATGGTTTAGGGTCCCTTTTCTCGCTTGTGGTAAGTCTCATATACATTTAGCATGGTGTTCTTGAGGTCCAAGCTGTTGCAGGGATGGTGACATGCACAAACACATTTTATATCATTCAACTGTATGAGAATGCTGCTTTGAAAAAAATGTGATTTGTAAACACACACGAGCTGGCCAACACTGGGCCTCCATTCCTGCACTGTACACTTTATTAAACAACCACAGTGTGTGTCTTTGTGTGTTGATTTTACTGCAGAAGAACTTTCCTTTACTTTTCCTTTCCAAACTTTCCTTTGTTCTGCTGCTCAGCATCATGTTTCTTGTAGATGCGTGGGTGTGACAGTCAGAACCGGGCTCACCGAGTGTGTCTGCGCTGGTAAAACAGCAGTGTTGCGACACACCCACCTTCACAGAGTAGACTAACCATGCATTTAATTAGAAACAAAAGCTGGAAATAATTAATTAGACGGCAATTCCCTTTTCTTACCCTTGCCAAAGTTTATAATGGAGTAGATAGGCTGCTGAAATTTCACAGAAAATAATTCATTAAAATTAAAAGCAAGGGGAGGCCACAAAGACAAACGGTCACTGTTCCACTTCAGTGTCCCGCAAATGTTTTGGTGTTCTTTTGGTGCATGTATTGATATGGTTGATGGTTCAGTTCCCTTTGAGATCATGTGTAGCACAAGCCATTGGATTTGTGCTGCAGTTTAGAAATGTCCAGCCAAAAACAAGAATGCGAACATTTTGAAGCACACCTCTATTTTACCTCATCTAAGCCACTGAAGTCAATACTACAACAGTGAAGATGAAGCGTATGAGGTCACCAACTCATTCAGGCTGGGACATGAATAATCTAACTATCACCATGGTGCAGAGTTCACCAAAGTGACAGCTGGGGGAAAAAGCAGTTGCCATATCATGCTGTGATACAGTTGGTAAGGACGCTCTCGATGGTGCAGCACTAGAAGTTCACCATAATCGGAGGGCATAGATTGACTTTCTTCACTCTCCTCAGGAAGAAGAAAAGCTGGTGTGCCTTCTTGACCATGATCAAAGTGTTGAGGGTCCAAGAGAGGTCCTCGGAGATGTGGACTCCCAGAAAGTTAAAGCGGGTGACATGCTCAACCTACGTCCCGTTGATATGGATGCAGGTGTGTGTGCCGTCTGGTCTTTCTGAAGTCCACAATGAGCTACAAGTGTTTTGGCACCGGCATGATGGAGGTTGTTTTGAAGCATGTGGGGACAGCTGCAGCACACACGCCAGGGCGGGAGAGTGTGAGGGGCTGGTGGTCTGCAGGGAGCACAGCCTTGATGGCCACCTCCTGGTTGTCCCCATCAAAGCGGGCATAAAAGTTGTGAAGTTTGTAATCCGTGATGGCCTGTATACCTTGCCACATGCATCAGGGGTCGGAGCGTGTTTGGTCATTGTTTATTTCAATTACAGTCATTATGCATGGAGCACACCACTTTAGTGTGATCACAGTATGAATCAGAGGCTGCTGCTGCATCTCCTCTTCATTCTGTGCTTCATAGTGGAGGAGTCAATCAGGTGGACCATGCAGCAACCCAGGATGTGTGTGAGTGGTCATTGGAGTTGTAGTTGTTTTCCTTTTGTATTTTTTATTTCAAGCAGCGCAAGCATGATTGTTTCAGGTTCATTGACATAAAAGTGAATAAGTTCACAGTTTTATATAGTGTGTTTTATATAGTATTTTGTGTACTGCCTGTGTTGATCTGTTCTGGCAGGCAGGTTTGGACAGTTTAGACTGCTTCTCTTCGTCGCCACCATTAATAATATACTAAAGTACTCATAACATGTTCCCATGGCTGTGGTGTTTTGAAAATGATTTTGAGAGTTTTCTCTAACTAAATTTTATATTTTCAAAGAAGATTTTTATGTGAAAGGTTCTGCTTCTGAAAAAGTGAAGAATTTGCAGTAGAAGTAGAAAATAATACATCTAGAAAGGACAGGTACTCACCTCATTTCCAACTCTCCCTGTACTTCTCATACACACACAGGAAACTGTTTGTCATTGTCTTTTCTGATCTGACACACCTATCAGCAAGACAACTTTGATTGTCAGTGTCTTTCAAACGTTTTATGAATGGCCATTACAAAAATGATTTCTGTATGTTTTTTTCTGTTCTGCCACCTCTATGGTTTGATTAAGTTTAGGCACAAAAAACTACTTGGTTAAAGTTAGGAAAAGATTGTGGTCATGGTCAAAGGAAACCGACATTGACTATTGGTATGAGATGGGATGCCAACAGTAGTCCCCCATGTCAAAGTCATATGTTTTCTTGATCCATCTGTTTACTGGACCTCTGCCTGAAGAAGTTTTGTGGTGCTGTCACACTGTCATGCTACTTCCCCCTTTACTTCTGACAGACAAAAATCATTTGCATGGCCAGGGACAGGGATCGCAAATTAGCTTTGGCTAGAAATCCACAATACATCTGTAACATGTTTTTTGTAACTTGCTGCAATGTTTTCTTGCATTGTCCCTGAGAAATAAACTAATAAATACAATAAACTGGCAGGTAAGCATAAGTCATTCGAAGGTTACAGTATACTTCAAACAAACTAATTCATACAACGTATAGTCTGATCACATCGAAAGGGAAAAGTGTTTATCCTTCCTCAATCTCTCCCGATCTCTGTAGACCCTGACTCAAACTGTCCGGCTAGTCTCTCCTCAAAGGTGTTCATTGAGTTGCACTCGGTTTTACACATGAAAAATGATGGAAGAAGCTGTATGAAGAAAGAAAAAGTCAAGCACTGCCTTACCTTTACACCTCCACAAACCTGGTCAAAGGCTGTGTAAAGTGGGTGTGATAGTCAGATTGCCTATGTCAGAAAGTTACAGTTGTCAGACACACCCTTCCCCCAATTCTGCCATCTAAAAGGGGGTTTCGCTTTTAGATGATCCAACAGATTTTCTGGTAATAACAGGACAGGGTATGCACTTTTTTATTTAGGTTTAGTGTAGTACAGTCTGGAGGACTGTGGAGCCTCAGATAGGCCATGCTTTGGTTTGAAGTAGGGATGGGGCATTAATCCATGTAATTATATATCTTGTTAAAAATACAAAGGGTTATTTTATAGTTAGAGTTTTTATTGTTGTCATTATCAGAACAACCATTACTACAACAGGAGCCCCTCTTGGACAAAATGTTTTTTTCTGAACATACTGAGTGTTTTTGTTCCTCTTAACTTGTTGCCTTTTTATCTAAATGTACTGTAAACTTCAAACTAAGATTAATGGCTGATCTGACACAAGCTCATTTCAGTAACAAGATACGAACAAACAAAACAGATGCAAGAGAAAGGACACATTTACACTCCAATTAGTGCTTTTAAAGGCCGGTGCTGTATCAAATGCAGAAAACACAGCCTGTAGCCTCCACCATAATGAGTCATTGAACCATGGCTTCCAATGGGCCTCCTTCGTCAATGTCACGTCCACTGAGTGCCTCAGTCACATTCAAATTGGCCCTAGGTCCACAGACATTGATAAAGGGTCTGTGTGTGGTGGGAAGCATGCGGGCTAATTCCTCCAGGCTGGGCTGAGGCAGTCCAGTCGCTGTCCATCACTTCCCTGTTATTTGCATTGGCCCCAATCAGTCGCGAGTGTTGATCAATGCAGAGTCAAAGTGAGCTTTCTTCCAGCATTAGGAGCTGCTTTCCATTACGCGGTTAGGTACAGCCCAGCAATGTTTAAGCACTGAATAGATATTGAGAGGACTGCCTGCACCGATGTGGTAAAGCTATGTGAAGGTGGCACCAAAAGGAAAGTTGATACAGCTGTAGTCATTCATAGCTGCATCTGTATTGTTTTATGAAATCAGTAGCTTATATCAGTTTTCAAAACTGGAGCTTATCTCACGCAAGGGTAAGGCCATGTTCAGTGGGGGTCCCTACACAGCTAGAGCTTTTCTGAGCTCTATCAGAAAAAAGAGACATGGGAAAAGAATGAAGAGTTACCCGGCAGAAAAAAAATGAACCTGGCTTTTGCTGCAACACAATGCAACATCATCCACCAATGCACTGAAATGGCAAGCGCACATTACTGGTAGATTACTTTGAAACGTCAACAGTGTATTTTACTTTTCACCTCCAGGTCATTGACACAGAAGATAGTTGCCACCATAACAACTTTTTAAGATAAGCCTTTATTGATCCCCAGAGGAGAAATTTAGGTGTTGCAGCAGCACAAGGATATAAATAAGTATAGATAAATAGAGAAAGGTAAAAATTAATAATTATAAGTATAGAAAATAAAAATATGAATAGAATAAAAATAGAAACTATAAAAGAGCAATTCAACTCGAAATTACAATGCAAGCAGTATACATACAGTATACACGGCCTATACTATAACAGTGTACAACAGAATAATATATAAGTGTTTACTTTGGACTCAAGAGACAAGCATTGAAATAGATTTATGTAAAACTAAAGTTTATTTAGAAAGCTTTAGGTGCTTGCCTTGACATATACATTGTTTTGCAGAAGTACAAAGTGCAAAGTTAGTATGATCCATAGTCGGAATGGCCACACTTATGAGAATAAGACCCAGGTAGAAAAATATCAGTTTACCTTCAAACAAAAACAAAAAAAAAAAAAAGAAAAAAGGAAACAAAAATAATTTAGGTTGGTTTGGTAAGTAACCTGAAATAGCAGTATTTGTCTTGGTTATGAATTACCACATAAACAAGTATTTTATAAAATACTATTAAATAAATAAAGGCTGCTGGGATCAAATTAAAATTACCTGTAATAAACTCTGTTCAGGATAAATAACATGTGATAAACATGAACTGAGTTTGTAATTTACACAGTTAAATGATATGTATTATATATATATATATATATATATATATATATATATATATATATATATATATATAGTGTGTCTGTATTTATTCATGATTACTGATTTTAAAATGTCTTATGTGTTTAATATTGAACACTTAAGATCTCTATATATGAAGGGTTATATTTACAATTTGGCCTCCTTTCAAATTTCAAATGGAATTTATAATGACATGGTAAATATTTTATTTTTTATTTTAATTTATTACTTCTCTCTTTTGTCCTTTGCCTCTCCCTCCACCCTCTCTCTCTCTCTTCCTCATCACTCCACTTACTATGTTGTCCTGTTTCCTAAAGTAGCCAGTTCTGGTTGATGATTTACAGTAAAATTGCTTATAAATTGGAGTGGAAAATGTTTTGCAGACCTGGCAGCTTTCAAGTCCTGCGCCCATTTGTCACTCGACATTTCCTTTTGTGTAACAGCACGAGAATTAATTAGGCTGCGTGGCGGCAAAAGTTTACAGCTATAATTTATGGGGAGATGAGATTCCTTGGACACCATCTCAGACCTGTGTCGATTTATTATTTTTATTATTATTGTGGCGCGCACGCATGTGTGTGTGTGTGTGTATACAGTATGTGTTTGACTTGTGAATGAGGTTGCCCTGCGTTAATAGCAGTAAAGCAAGATTCATTTGCACTACTTGGGGTTTGTGGCAGGGCAAACATATTCACCGTGGAGTACAGAAAGGCTAACAGGCAGGCATAAACAAAAATAGACTCCATAGTAATACATTGAAAAGCACATTATGTATAAATATATGTACACATAAGCATGCATATTGCATGCACATTCTTTTTTAGCAACCACACACACTAGAGCTAGATGGCTGACAGGCTGCAGTTCTGTTTGTGTGTATGTAGACGGGGACATAACTCACTTTTATTTTTATTTTGAATGTAACTTTTATATTTATGTTTAGACCTCTTTTATCTACAGAAGTGAAACCTGCTTTTCACATTCTCACTTGGAGCTGTCCAGGACAGTCTTCTAGTATTGAGGGGAGAACGTCACTCATTCACTTCCCCTTAGCCACATTTTACCCACAATCCTGCTGCTTTAGTCTCTAAACCTCTACTATGAAAAAGTACATTAGAGAAAAAAAAGTCTAAATGAACATGTGAAACAGACAACATCAGCTGTCTGTGAACACCAGACCAAAACCAGACACGGCATCCACTGGTTTTGGGTTATCACCATTTTGGTCCAAACTGAAATATCTATTGGGTGAATTGCCATGAAATTTTGTACTGATATGCATGGGCTCCAGAGGGTGAAACCTAATGACTTTGCAGAGTCTCTGGGTGGGGTCCTGGAAGGGATACCGCCTAGGCGTGGGCATGCATTATTACACTTCTGAGCTAATCATGGATTGGCCATAACAAACACCATGTTTGAGCATAGAGTGATTTTTAAGTGTACTTGGTACTAGAGCACCTTTGGCGAAAGATTAATTATTGACTTCATCCTCGTATCATCAAATACTGTGGCTGTATGTCTTGGACACTCCGGTGTTGGATCAGATGGTGGGGGAGACTGCTGTACAGACCTAGTAAACCCAAACGTGTAGTGAGAGTATCTGACTGAAGCCCCTGTCTCTGCAAGGTCTTTCTCATGCATCCCGGGGGAGGTTGGGGAGATGGAATCCATTTGGGCCATGTTTAAAGCCTCCATTGTGGAGGCGGCTGCTAGGAGTTGTGGTCATGAAGTTGTCTGTGCCTGTTGAGGCGGCAACCTAAGAACCCACTGGTGGACAGAAGAAGGCCTTTCGGGTTTGGTTGGCCCAGGGGTCTCCTGAAGCAGCAGACAGGTACCGGGAGGCCAGAAGGACTGTGGCTTCACCTCAAGGAAGTTCTGGCAAACCATTAGATGACTCAGGAAAGGAAAAGCAGGGCTTGGCTGTCGAGTGGTGGAAAGAGCACTTGAATTTTCTGAACCCAACCAACACATCCTCTGTGGAGGAGGCAGAGTTTTGAAGACTCTGTTTAGCCTTAACCATATCCTGGTAGAGGTCTCTAAGGTAGGTAGTTATGAAACTCCTCAGTGGCAGGGCGCCATGTGGGAATGAGATTTGCCCTGAGATGCTGAAGGCTCTGGACATTTTTGGGCTGTCTTGGCTGACACACATCTTCAATGTACATGGAGGTCACTGAAGGGTGGGCAACCAATTAAAGGGGTATCACACTGCGCCCCCCAGGGGTGTGTGTTCTCCCCACTGCTCTTCTCCCTCTACACCAATTACTGCACCTCAGGAGACAAGTCTGTTAAACTCCTGAAATTTGTAGATGACACAATGGTCATCAGCCTCATCCAGGGTGGTGACAAGTCTGCATAGAGACAGGAAGTTGAACAGCTGGCCCTCTGGTATGGTCAGAACAACCTGGAGCTGAACATGCTCAAAACTGTGGAGATGACAGTGGACTTCAGGAGGATCCCCACAACACTGCCCCCCATCACCATACTGAACAACACTGTGTTTGCTGTGGAAACCTTCAGGTTTCTGGGATCCACAATCTCCCAGGATCTAAAGTGGGCGTCCAACATAGACTCCATCATCATGAAGGCTGATCAATTTTACACTGCTATTATTCAGTCTGTTCGCTGCACATCCATCACTGTCTGGTTTGGATCGGCCACCAAACAGAACAGGAACAGACTACAACGGACAGTTAGGACTACAGAAACAATCATTGTGCTGACCTGCCCTCCATTCAGGACTTATACAGCTCCAGAATCAGGAAACAGGCAGGAAACGTCACTGCAGATCCATCACACCTTGGACACAACCTGTTCCAACTTCTCCCCTCTGGTAGGCACTACAGAACACTGTACGCCAAAATGACCAGACACAAGAACAGTTTCTACCCACAGACCATCACTCTGATGAACAGTTAACATCAGTCACATAATGTCAGGAACAATCCCTGTGCAATAACCCTGTGACACAAACATCCACTGTATCTGTAAATTATATATTGACATTGTTTAAATACACATCAACATATAAATATCATTACTCAAACACAAATCTATGCACGCTGTGTGTACTGTAAATACTGGCATATCCACCCATTCCTTGTATTCGTACACATACCTGGCCAATAAAGCTGATTCTGATTCTGATGTTAACATTTAGCTCAAATTACCGCTGTGCCTAAGGACAACCTCACAGAGCCTCCAGTGTGGCTGTTGACTCTTATGCCCCTTTCATACAAGAGACATGAGTATGGTGTGGATGTACTCAGCTTGCGTCTGACCTGCACTGGACCTATTCATATGAGACAGCTGTCACTCTGGCTGTCATTGCTGGCAGAGACCCCAGTCTTCAGTGTAGATATACATTTAAAACATAGAATTACACCAAATCACATTGAATAATTACCAAAAAAAGTTTCATGTCTCTCCTTCTGTCCATACATTCTTCTCTGTTTTTCTTCTCTCTTTTTGGGGAGTCAGTGCCATTAAATTCATTTTCAACCCTGATAGAAACATAAGTTGTTTTATTGCTTTTTTTGGGCTTCATATATTACTATTGCTTTAGCTGTGTGTGTTCATGTGTCTGACAAGAGCACCAATCTGGATCTTTGTAAAGCTTTTTCAAAGAATTTAGGAAATTTTCAACTCAATCAGTCGTAATGATGGTGAAAACCGAGGAAATAAGGCCCAGCTTGAAAATAACTTAAAATGATGATCCTTTAACCTTGAGAGAAAAATGCCCCCGGTGTCTCCCTGCTGCATTTTCAAGAATGTCCATGTGGGTTCTCCCTTATGGAGGTAAATGCTGTGTAACAACAAAACACACAAACACACAAACACACACACGGCTGCTCTCAGAGCTGCAGTAGGAGGTGTTTGGGATCAATTGTGGATAATTGGGTCTCCACGCGACATAATCTCACATTAGTACAGCCAGCTGTGCAGCACGCATGGAGACTACCTGTTTACTGAGGGTAGGGGTGGTGTTTTGGGGTTGCATGTCTTGTACCTGTGTGTGTCCCTGTCCAATAGTCTGAATATATCTAAATATTAAAAAAAAAACAGCAAATACTTTTCCATGTTTCTACCACTCTGTGTGTGGGAGAGAAGCTGACCTACACCACAATCTGATGTATCTCTACTGATGATAAACACTAAGGTTATGTGCATGCAACGTCACCAGCCCTATCTTTGTCATTCTCCATCTTCCACTTCAACACACACATACCATACAACCAGCTGTAACTTAAAAAAAAAAAGGCTGCTCACACCAATTTTGTAATCAATGCCCACAGAAAATGGGATTCCTTCGGCCGCCGGCAATTAATACATTTGTGTCCTTTTTTAACACTAGTGAGCCGAGCTTGAAATTACCAATGACTGGCTCCTGCTCATTTCCATATTTATTGCAGCGGAGGACGAGGTGGTGGCGGCGGCGATGGTGGTGGGGCGGGGGGAGGGGAGGGGCGAAAAGTGGGGCGAATGATTGATGTGGAGCTCGCCTCCTGCATTACAAACAGCCCATTATTGGGCAGACAGAGGAAGAGAGAGAGAAAGACAGAGAGAGAAGGAGAGAGAGACACTGAGAGGGACTGACACAGAGAGAGAGCGAGAGGGAGGATGAAGAGCGGTCTAGCATACAGTTGATTAAAGTTGAAGACAGTGGGATCAGTCTGTGCCGGAGGTTTTTGTCCTCCACCCCTCCTTCCCCCCCGCCTGTTTCCACCCCACCCCCTTCCTCTCACTCCATATTTTGCAGGGAAGATGGCCTGGGCAGGAGCATTAAAGGCCTGTTTTAATGGATGTTGACAAGGAGTGGACCAACAAAAGCCCAAGCCTGAGGATTTGCTTGAAAAGATTCAATCAGACATGTTTTCACTGCGATTAATTGGTGGACTCTGAGGGGGAGGGATGGGAGGGATGTGGGGATGAAGGGATTGGCGACGCAGGTGTGAATGAGTGTGATTGTTCCGAGCAAACCCCCATGCTTCCCTCTGTCATTTTGAGCGATAGTTTGGAAATGTCCTTTGAATGATGCTAAAGAGCAAACTCCCCCCCCCCACTTCCCTCCTCCTCCTCCTCCCCGTGAATTATGAGTATTATTTCAGGGAGGTCGGATGTGGTGAGGCAGAGAGCAAGACTACACCACTTTGATTGGATCTGACCTGCCTCTACTTATGTCAGATACACACACGCACAAACTGATAGAATTGCTGGTGTGAGTGTGTGTGTGCGTAGTGTGATTAGCTTAGACAACCATGTCCTGATCATGACACAGCTCAAGAGGTAAAAGTAGTATTGTTAACTCTGAAGCCGTCTTGACAGTGCTGACCTTTGAGGGAACCGGAGAGGCCAAAATGGAGGAAGCGACTGAGCTTATTAGCTGTATTGCACCATCCAGTTTTATTTAACCTCCTCCGTCAGGGTGTAAAGCGCTCCACTAAAGAGGAATGGTTTGCAGAAAATTTTGAGACAGGACTCGAGGGTGCAAATACGTCTTTTGAATAAACTAGCTAGCTTGAAGAGCTTCTATTCCCTCAATAATTCTTGATTATAAGATCTATAATATATAATATTGAATAAAATGATGTACAATCCTGAGAAAAAAATGCCAGAGGGAGTAAATGGCCCAGTAAAGACAAAACAGAAAGAAGCTTGGAGAGCCATTGTAACTGGCTAGCATTAGCCCAACTGGAAACTGTGTTAGTGGTTAGCTCGCCAGCTACAGTAGTTTACCAACTAGCCCTGCGAGTTCGGCCTATCTCACAAAGCTTCTAGAAGACGCAGAGATGAATTATGCCGTGCCACTTTCTGGTGAGACCAGGCCTTTAGGCTGACATCACAAGCCATAGGTCATAATTGAAAAGGTATTTTTTGATTGTCTTTGGTTAAAAGGGGAATGAGATCCACTGGAAATCAAGACTGACAGCCTTTGTTTAATGTTACTTTTATTTTTTTTCTGCAATGTTCCTGGTTTTTCCCATCACATTTCTTATGTGTTGACCTACATCAGTTTTGATTCTTATATTTTTTTTTAACTTTCAGTTTTAATGAAAATATATACTGTGCTATTCTAATCCTGCTCTCACCATGCTCATAGCAGAGGAAGGGGCTATGGTGCATGTATGCAGCACTGGGATCAGAGGCCTTTGGATTAAACAAGCAACTAAAGGTGTATCTGCATCAGCCGTACCAATTTGTCATTAAATGCCGTAGGAATCAACACATTAATGTTCTCCCTGTGGTATGAAAAAGTAGTGCAATTTGTCGCTAGTTAATTTTGAGAAATTAATTTGGCAGGGCAGTCTCTTGAGTCACTAAATCTACCAAAGTTGGCAACAGCAGTTCCCAAACAGACTGAGCTATAAAGCTTAGAGTTTGTGATGGTGGAAGAAATAAAAGACCACTGACGGAGTGTTAAATATATTTGTCTACTATGGTCAAGACAAAAGAAAACCAAAATGGGTGGAGCTGCTCCCATTAAATTCCATTTGAAAGTTTTTTCTAACCCCAATATTTCTCAGTATAGGAACACAGGAGTCTCCATCATAATTTATTAATACCACAGGATCATTTATGAGAACTCTGGGGAAGTCAGTTTGGTACGCCAAACGGCTCTTGGTATGGAGAAGAACCTAGCCATGAATTCTAGCATATTCAGAGCACTTTGTCGCTCCAATCAGAAACACAACATCATCATAGTTACAAAATTGATGGGTTCTGCTTTTGCTTCCACTACTAGCTGTTCTTTTTCCTCTATAACCATGGGTGTATACACAACAATCACCTGGGTTACTTTTAATACTGAGGGAAAATTCTAAATGATGATTATGAGGAAAGTTCTGAAGGAAAGGGTGCCTTTATAGGTTGCAAGGGCGTGTCCAGGGAGTGGTCTGGGGTGGTACTGACCACCACAGGTGCCACCCCCATTATGCTAAACTATGATTGGCTCTCTGTCCGGTCTGAGGCGGGACCTTAGTTCATATTTTGTTGTTGTGTTGTAGATTTGAAGTTTTGCACAATTTGATCAATACAACATTTTGTCCACATAGGGTTATTTATTTTTTTATTGGTACTTCATACTGTATTTTTGAATGTGCATGGTTATATTTTGTATGTAGTCTACTGTTGGAGGTACAATTTCTTTGTTGCATGCTAACGGTCTGAATTAAGATGGTGACAATGGTAAACATTATTCCTGCTAAAAAACAACATGTTAGCATTGTCATTGTTAGCAGCAGTATGTGAGTGATATTTGTGCATTTTAGCTTGAGTAATTTATGACACTGAAAAAAAGGGGTGCAATTTTTGATGCAAAATGTGTTGATGGTAATTATAGTGATGTGTCAAATTTAAAGATGTTAAAATGCTACAAGAAGCACCTTTAAGGTGACCCAAAAATAACAAACCTTCTACCAGGTTTCAGTTTCTGTACATGCACCTGTAGTACCTTTGACTCAGAGAGTATATTATGCAAATCCAGACGTGCCATAAATTCTGCAATGACATTAGCACTGTGATCTTAAGCTTGGGGGAGGCAGGGATCCCAGGCAGCATCTGTGGCTGCTCGTCCCTCCTCCCATCGTGTATCTCCGCCTCTCCAAACTTCAGATCCTCCTCAGAAGTGTTGCAGCAAAGTAGGCTTTGGTTTGGAGGGAGGAGGAATAAGAAGTGGGGCAGAGAGAGTGCGCATACAGCAAATTGGCAGCTCCATCAAATTATGCTGGCATTAAGGGGGTTTTGCAGGGCGTAATCCACACACCAAAGCCAGAACGGCCCTCCCTCCCTACAACATTTAACTTTTGTCGACGTAAACGCCACATTTCATGCTCTGCCATTAATCTGTCGGATTACAGGATGCAAGCAGTTTAAGCAGGGTTTGGGTGGGGGTATAGGAAATGGGGTGAGGGGTTGATTTGTAATGAATTCTCTCGATCTTGGCTTAATGTTGGGTGGCGGGTGGCAGAGGTAGCGGGATGAAGAACCGACAAGGAGTGAGTGGAAAGGGCTGGTTAAGTACTGCACGGCTGAAGAAAGTGGAAACAGGTAAGGAGGTGGGTACGGAAGGCCAGGCAATACCATATGACTCTCTGGTTAGGGCCATGTGCGATCTTTGTCACCATCCTTTCTATGAACCCACAACTGGTCAGTGTCAGGCTGAAGCATCTCTGTCAGCAACTAGCATGAAAGAGGTGTGGAGCGTGTTCCTGTCTCCCTCTGTTTCCATGTGATGGGATCGCCTCCCTTATGAAGGGGAGGTGGAGTGATATTCCTGAGGTTTGCTTTCAGAGGATAACACCTGGGGACAGCAATGGAGAACGAGCCTGTCACACTGAGGGGGATTCTGCCCTCTCTCTCCTGGGCTCGGGGAAGCTCACAGTGGGGGTTAAGGAGGATCCAGGCATGGTTTCTTATAGATTGAGTGCTCTTTGAATACGTTGACATATGCAGGGTTTGAAGACGCCAGTGCACGGGGGTGTGGCCCTCATCCTGGGGGTGGGGACAAAAGTAGATCAGCTGGTGTTGGTGTTTGAAAAAGCAGCCACTCAGTGTGGTCTGTATCTCATAAAATAACTGGACAATTACTGTAGAACAAAAATCTCATCATAATGTGACTTTAAGATTGGTTTCACTGGTGTTCATTGGCCCTCAGGTACATATTGCCTCAGAAAATATTCTAGTGTAAAATAAATGCTGGTATTTCCATATTTCATGTCATATGTTAGCGTATAGGTTGTTGTCAAAAATAGATTATAATAACACTATGCCTCAATAAGCCAAAAAAGCAATACACCTTTGAAACACTGTCCATAAAAGTTGAATTTGGCTGAAATATTATCAACTGTTATCAATTTACCACACAATACATTTACTCTTGTTGTTTTTGTCATTTGTGAAAGTGTGCAGAATAATCCAACAAACTTTTGACTTTAAAGATATGTTCTCTTCCTATAGCAGGTTATGCTCCTTTGGTCTCAAGATGTCATAATGAAATTCCAACCAATAAAGAACATGGAAGAACAACTAGAAGAGATTGTCATAACGAGAGAAACAGTCATTTATTCAAATTCTCAACTGCGTTTACACTTTCCTGAGAAATTAGGATATTGATTGAATATCCTCCCTCAGATGCAAATGTTAAAGTAGCACAATGTTGTTAAGGTGCAGCAAAACCTCTTAGGGAAGAGGTCAGGGTGGATGGTTAGGCGTACAAAGTGTGTGACTTTGACACCATAGGCCGCGGTTTGCATCTCATCTCCTACAGTCACAGCTGGTTTCTTTGAACCATGACTACAATTGTTCCTTAACTGTGTAGTTTTAATTGCCTAAACTTAATCATAGAGGTGGCGTATCAGATAACGCTCATATGAATATTTTTTGTAATGGTCATTTTGGGAAATGTTGATAAAACCTATTTTAATGTTTCCACGTGATGAGTTGAATAGGTTGAAGTTTGATATAGAAATAAAACTGTAGAAAGTAAGAATGTGAAGGCTGGAGTGGAGATTGAGCAGATACATTTAAACAAGACTAAGAATCTACAGCCATGCTAGCGGCTCTGTGAGGCTGTTCTTAGACACAGCGGTGCTTTGAGCATGCTAACATGCTCACACCGACAATGCTAACATGCTGATGTTTAGCTGAGATGATACTAACCATGTTCACCATCTTAGTTTGACGTAATGGCATACAAACATTTGCTAATTAGCACTAATCACAAAGTATAGCTGAGGTTGATCGAATTGTCATTAGTTTTGCAGGCATTTGTCATAAACCAGAGTATTGGAGTATCTGTGGGTTTGTACAGCAGAGAAGTGAGACTGGCATCTTTCTCCCCATGGTGCTGATGGCCACTCATACCAACACGCCACCATTGTCACCGCTCTATCCTCTCTCGAGAATAAATTGAATGTCTGCGATCACACCATAGATCAAGACAAATAATAAATCACCCACTTACTTCTCCCCCCTTCTTTGCTTCTTCCTCTTACATGTCTACCCCCTCTGTGGATATGCATTCTGTTGGCTCCCCCTCTCTCAACATTATACTGTCTCTATCAGCCTTTTCAGCTGTCTCTGTTGCTCACTATCTGTGTTTCTGTTGCAGCCTCAGCCCTCATACTCTGCTATATCTCTGTGCTGTCCTGCCAGCTTGTACCGTACAGAACAGAGTCTTCTGTTAAAAGTGAGGCAGTGCAGATGTGTAATCTTCTGCCACCTCTTGTTTCTAATGCAGACTTCTTACACTTTCCTATACTTACAGATACAGTCTCCACTATTCAAAGCCAGCCTCCTTTGGGTAGTATGAAAGACATTAATGTGTGTTTTTTTCAGTGTACATGCACTTACAATGTCTCTATAACATGTAGTTAAAATGTCAGGAAATTTGCTAACATTTCAGCAGCCCAGGAAAACAACTGGCTCAATCTCTTGACAAATGGATAATATTAATGACTCCATGGCAAAGTGTTAAAGGCAAAAAAACACCAAACCAAAACCAAAAAGCACATTTCTGGGTCCATTTAACCTTTGGCGTGTTTAGTATTTTCTTTCTTTCCTGCAGATTATAATAATCAATAATAAACTTTATTCATACAGCACTTTTCAAAACAAAGTTCCAAAGTGCTTTACGTGGTTGAACCAGGGACAAAAACATTAGGACTGATGGAATAAAGTCCGACAGTTACTGTCAGTCTGTCTCTCTGTCCCTCCTCTCCAGCCACATTTCCAATTCCCCAGAACCCCTTCATTGCCATTTTCCTTCCATCCACCAGGTGCCCTCGGACTTTCCCTCTTTCCCCATCACCTGACTGCCCCACCCATCTTCACACCTGCTCCCAGTTCCCTCATCTGATCTGCAATTGCCTGGCCCTCCCCACCCACCTCCTCACCTGTTTCCACTCTCTCTTGTCAGCAGTGCAGTACTTAACCAGCCCATTTCCACTCACTCCTTGTCACTTCGTCCTAGTTGCAATGTTGCTTGCCTGCCTTGAGTTTTTGCTTTTGAGCTTCTGTTACCGAAATCTTGACCTGAACCTGCCTGCCAACCTGTATTGAAACCTGCTAAAAATAAAATGTTTTTTTTTTTTTAAAATAAGATAAGGTTTAAGAAGTGATTTAGAAAATGTCACTGATTCTACAAGCTTCAGGTAGGGAGCTCCAGAGCTGAAGGGCCCTGACTGCAAAAGCATGGTCACCTTAAGTTTTGAGCCGGGAACAGTCAGCAGAGCCCTGCAGCAATTCAGTAATGTAAATGGGAACTTTAAAGGTGATCAGTAAAATCTTAAAATCAATTCTAAAACTGACTGATTAGTGGACAAAGATGTCACATCACATTAAGATATTTTAGCTTAGCATAGCATAAAGACCCTAGTTTTGTAGCCTGAGGTTCCTGACCTCAAAATTAGTATCCACACCACAATTTGTTCATTGTTATGCTTATTAGCAGCTTTTTCCCCCCAATCAGAGCTTTGTAGGTGGGATTAAGAATGTGGATGTCATCTTCCTACGTAACTAGCTAGCTTTCTAGCTACGTCCATGTCAGAAATATTGCCACAAAAATGGCTACAAGCGTAAATGAGATCGATGCAACTGTACAGGTTGTTGTACGTTGACCTACAGGAATAACAACTCTGCAATTGTCGTCATATTTCTTTAATTGTTGTGAAAAATGTTAAATTAACTGCTAGCAATCACTGCTGCAGCTTCTGTGTCGACTAAAAATAATCTTGGCAGGACAGACACATCACTCACTATAAATTGGTTGAGCAAAACAAAATAACTCATCGCTAACACATCTAGAACCCCTCTCCTGAAAAGAAATCTGCCAACATGAAAACAATGTCATGCTAAATGAAAAAAGAGAAACAAAATGTCAATTCAGTCTGATTATTAGCCTACTATTTTTGAGGACAGCTGTTTAAAGAAAGAAAAAGTTATACAAATCATGTTTCTGCAACTACATGGAATTTTCTTCACTTCAAATGTATTCAGAAACTGGTTTCAGTTGATAGTCAAATATTGATAGACAAATATGATGTTTCCAAACACCCAAAAAGTTTTTAAGTTGGAAAAAAAGGCCAATGACAGCAATTAGTGTCTTATGCCAGTCATATGTCTTTTTTTAACCATCTATTGGACTTTATAATTGAATTGAATTACATGTGTCTCAAGTAGATGTCGAGTGAGCCTCGTCAGAGTACAAAGAGATTAGCCAACATTCTGGAACAGGCATTGCAATGCTGCATTCTTTCTGGTAAACTCATTATGCCTGGGCTACACCACCTACCTCCACCTGTGCGTGACGGCTACCTCGCTGAACTGCTGTGGCTCGTACACGTGTCCACACAGAGGTCTGCTACTGCCAGCCCTATATTTCTACATTGAGTTTGCCTTTGATAATGGCCATCAATAATAAAATGTTTCATTTCATTTCATTTCATGATACATTTCATTTATATTTAGTTTGGATAGAAAAAAAGTTAAGAGGCTTGTGCTCAATTGTAACTGGAGAGTTAAAAAAAAGATTTCACATGTCTGTGACATATTCTACAGATATAGACATTGAAACTGAAAGGTGTACTGTTGCTGGTTTGATGTCAATATGGCTATCAACAAATCATTTTCACTGTCTATTTTTGCTGAGAACTGCGCGCGTCATGGGAAAAAATAGGCGACACTCGGAATCTCTAGATGAGCGGCGCTGCAGCCGTGTGTGCACGCGGGCTGTGTGGCTGCTCTAACCTGTTAACATGGGCACCTAAATGAAAAGCAAGAGGTTCCATGACACACACATGCTGCTCAGGTAGGAGGTGTGTCCCGGGCGTCACGCTATGCTGTTGTAACACCACAAAATGTAAATTAGAGCAGTTCACAAAGTAACTCCTGAAATGTTATATAAATGTTACATGAGTATGTAAATTTCAATGAAAGAGGATTTTAAGGGGAGGACATTTCTCATTTATGTGAATGCTAGATGGCTCATACAAGTGTTTTATAGTGTATGTATGGGCATTGGGGCATAAGTGATGGAAAAGTAGTTTTCAAAGCCACAGCATAATGTCTTGTCTCAGCCAAACCCAATAAGAATAACTAATGCGTTGATTCTTTTACCAAACCACTAGAGGCTTTAAAAGTTAAAGGCCACTTGTTATACACAGAAACATGATTAAAATGTATTTGCCAGCGCCTCAGAGTCATGACAAGCAACCTACAACAGGCCTCACAATGTTGGAGAGTATTGCTGCTCCTTGGGAACGCCGGGGCCTCTCCATCAAATTTTGCCGTGATTCAATTCCAGAGCTGCTTCACCCATCCTAACTGATCTCAACACAGAGAGGAAAAGCATGGCTACACGGTCGAGACTGCTGGTTGGAACCGCATGGAACAAGTCTTGACTACTTAAATCCACTTTGCTCTGCGTTTCCTGGAGAGGGGATTGTCTGCTCGGTCCTGTGGTAACACTTTTGTACCAGCCTGTGTTCTTTGCATCATCTCTCCCTGCGTGAAGAAGTCCTGCTTTGCCTTTCTTTCCCTCCTCTCTATGTTTTGCTCTATCTCACACGGACATGCGCACAAATATGCATGCAAACACACATTCACAAATCCACACACACATTTTTCTGTCAAACATATTCTCTTCCTGTCTTTCTCACCCACCCTTTACTCTTTTTCTCTCTCTCCATTTTCCCTTTGACTTCCACAGACACTAATTCCCTTTTTTCAAGGACAAGCATCTCACGGCACATCATCTGAATAAGACTTTGAGTCGCTGTGGCCTCCCAGGGCTTAAGTCCGCAGAGCCCTTCTTCCCGATCCCCTTTTTAATGTTCTAACACCAGCCTAGTGCCGTCAATAAATATTAACATCCAGAGGGATGAGATATGCTCTGGTTAGGCAGTCTGTTCACCACATGGGTCTCAGGGTGACTGTCTCTCAGCTGATACTGAAGAAGGATTGTTGAGCTAGTGACCCAGACTGAAAGACCAAAAAAGCTTTTGGGACTGTGCAGTTCTTGTAGATGCTATTCAGGAAACGTCTTCATCAATCCCAAATCAGATGGTGTCAAATTGTTGTTTCTGCATGGGTGGGAAACTAAGAAGTTTTACTCTGTCTTTAAGGACAAAGACTTGCTTTGGGCTTCAGTTCTGACATCCAAAGTTGATTAGCTTTGTTGATACTCACAATAACAGTGATAATAGCCTTGTCAATTCATATCCAAATGCCACTGCTGCCTATGAAAGTGGGCAAAGTATGTTTGAATTGGACATGCCAGCTGATGTATTTTTCTTCAGTTAAGAATAGGACAGGGGATGAGAAAACAACATATGTCTTTCTCTGTATGGAATATATTCTGCATGTGAATACATCTAATTGGACCTCCAATAATCTGCCATAATGAATACCTCTTTACTCTGGATGTGCTTAACAGCTGTCATGTGATATGGATTTCAGGATTTTCCTTTTTACACTGATCCTTTTGGGATTACTGGACTTTGGAAATTCTGTGTTTTTGTCTATAAAACTTTAATTTAGTACACTCTCAGAAGCTTTTGCATATACACTGTCTAAATGTTGACGTAATTTGAGTCTTGCAAGTCTTCAAAAGCTTAAATGCCCCATCCGAAGCCCAAATTTCTAATTGTCACATCACCAATTCTACTGGTGTGTTGTCTATATTATGAACCAGTTGTTATTGGTTCACATTTCACTTAGTCACTCTCTTTCTATCTATCTATTATTTTCTACATTTAAATTAACCTACCAAATAACAAATTACAAAATAACAAATTGTCTGGAACTTTACTGACTCATGAGAATGAATGATCAATTAGTCTAATGTTAAAAAGCCTGATTCTTTGATTAAAAACTATCTAGGAAACAAGCGTTATCAGAAGTGCTCTTTTGTAATCAAAACAATATCTGATGTGCATTAAGACAAACCTGAAAACAGCATTTCTCCAAATACAGTACCAGCCTTGGCCTGATGACGGTAACTCCAGCAGCCACCACCACAGGATACTGTCACACTCAGTCCTCTTCCCTTGTCCCTGACTCCCAGCTCCCACCCTGAGCCCAGATTCATTACAAGCTGTGGCCAGGGTATTAAGATATGGCCGCATTAACAAAGTTGTCTCTGTATCTTAATTGAATCTACCCCCGCCAGAGCCGAATCTGGATTATGTTTACCTGAAATATAAGCGGCTCGGCAGACCGAACACAGCCCCACTGATAAAACACTGGGTTGTCCCCCCTCCCCAATCCTAATCCCCAACTGTAATTTGTTCCTCGATGAATGTAGCCGCAGCGATGGGAACCCCTGATTGGGATTCATTCCAAAAACAGGGAAAGCATCTGCAGGTAAGTTCATCTATTAAATAGTGAAGATGTGTGTGTTTCTGTGTGTGCAAGAGGTTCACATAAACTGTGCATGGATCTGTCTCTACCAGCCAACTTTAAACAATACTCAACCCTCTGTGCTCCTTTTATTGTGTAACAGCTTTCTTACAGGTTCATTTGCAGATTTCATGGAGGGTTTGTCATTGCCTTCCAAAATGATCCATATGAGATCTCTGATTTGGGGCCCCTATTGGCAAAGGTGGATGTATCTAAAGGATAAAATAGTTGTCAGCACATTCCAAAACAAACCAGGTTAGGGAGAGATCGTGGCCCTGGTTAAAAGAAATCAAAGCTTTGGTGTCCCTGTGTGCTAGTGGTCTGAGGACTTGCAATGTTACGCTGGTGGGGGCATGATGCTTCAGGTACCAGTGACACAATAAAAAACGATCCAGGAAGTCCACTTTGAGTAACAGATTCATGGGTTTGATGGCTCATCAGACACCAAAACACTGAACAGCAGTTGATAATGTTATGAGGAAATTTATCACTGCAGCAATCATTTTATCTTTCGTCGCGATGATCACCAGGTAAACAGTAATATTCTGGGTTTGCACATATTTGGTTGGTCAACGCGCAGCACCTTGCCAAATTACTTTGTATTGCATTGTGGCAAAAGTTGAGCAGGTTTAAACTTTTTTTGTGTTTTTGCTCTCTGCGTTGGTACCCCCACTGTGTCGCCAGAGTGGTCTCATTCAAATGAATGAAGGGTTGAGTTTTTTTCACACAGGGCTAATCAGTCTGAAAGTGGCCTAGAGGATTTGTGGTGCTATAATTCCGCTTTTACTTCAGAGAGAAAGCATCTATTATTTACATCATAGGCACAAAGTTGTTTTTTTCCCAAGGGGAGGGGCCTGACATGTATTAAGCCTACAAACTGCATAAAGACCATCACACAATCATATAACATTAGGTAAATCACTTTCAGTGAGAACCTCCTCATTGCCAAATAAGGCCAAATACCCAAACTACACTAACCAAGTAAAATCAGTACCAAAGAAAATAATCACCACAAAAATTCAAGAGTAAGTGGTTTCACCCAGCATATGTACAGCCAAATGCAGTATACACATGCTCGGAATCTGGTACATTATCAGTTGACTCATCCAGTTGTAATGAAAACTCACCAGGCCTGAGCTTCTCCACAACTTGCACCACAATATCTGTCCCCATCTTGTCAATTCTCTGTGAATCCTGATCTTGGCTGCTGCTGATTTGTCCACCATAGTCTCGGCAAGCACAGCCGCTGCTGGGACAATTAGTTCTTCAGCTAGGCTAAATGGTTTCTTGGCTTTTGCCAGAAGTAACGATACTGCATATGATGCTTCCAGCGCTTTTGTTGATGTTGAAGCCTTTTGCATTTTCTCCTGTCATGACTTTAATTCATTGAGTTTTCTCCTTAAAAATGTCCAATGAGTATCCAACATATGGTTGGTGTTTTGTCGGGAGATGCTGCTGAAGATGGGATAACTTCATGGCGCTGTTAACCAGCAGCTCACCACTTAAAAAACACTGAGCTGACAGAGGGTCCTGTGAGGTACAGGTGTACCCCATCCTCATGTACTTGTCATGGAACTGGCAGCATTTCTGTGATTCAGGTTTTTTCTTTTGAACTAGTTCTACTTGATCGTTTGCAGGAGGCCCTCGTTCTTTTACCAACTTTGTTGCTAGCTAGCCTTCAAGTTGCTAATGGGCACTTCATCATGAAACAGTTCTGGTGCACAATAAATAATTATATTTAAAAATTGGAAATATATTTTTATAATTAGTAGTTCTAGTTCACGTTTTAAATCTTATGATTATTATCTAAAAATATATATTTTTAAAAAACTAATATTTTCATGATTTATTCTTATATTTTTCAATTTTCCATTTTCTCTCACGTACCCCCTGTAGTACCTCCGCATACCCCTACCCCATATGAGAAACATTGTTCTAAACCAACTCGGTCTCAACGTTACCCATTAAAAAAACTGTGTACCTTTAGATACCTTAGGTGTGTGAGGGGATTCCACAGGGGTAGTTAATTGTTCTGTACATTTTCTGTATATTTATAGTAGTTACTTTTTGCCACCCCAATAGAATCACTGGACTAACCTGGACACCTCAGTAGGAAGGTTCTGGCTATGCCCCTGCTTATCTGGCCCACAAGTTAATTTTCATTTTTTAAGATGGACCATGTGATTGAGTTTGACACCCATGCTCTATAGATGATTTCCCTGTGGATGCACAAAGTTAAGGCACCCACGGAGTCGGCGCCTATGTCACATGACCACAAGATGTCGCTCATTAAGAACATTTAAACATAATTCATTTTAAGTGTTTGATCAAACAACTGTCTGAAAAGTGACAAATTCTCCTAGTGAAGAAGCAACTTTTTTTTAAATAATCCAGCACAGATATCAGCTGAAAATGTAATCTCTTCGATTGTAATAAAACCTGTGTGTACTATTCTGATTGAAATATAACAAAGGCACTTCTTTAACACTCAAGTATGATGCTAATGGCAAAACTAATGATTAGCCAAGCCAAAGAGAGAGCCAAAGTGTAAGACCACCTTGCTCAAGGGTATACGCCACCCTGGGCTCCACATCCCCCAGCCCGACACACACACACACACACCATCAGACCATGTCATACACAGAGTCTGGCTGGAGACCAGAGACCTACAGTGGCACAGTTCCTATGTGTGTGTAGAGGATGGACAAGCCACCGTTGGGGGGTCGTACATGAGGGATGGCTCTGGATGGTGACAGTAGGCAGGGGCCAAGTCCTTTGCCTTTTTGTCCTTCACCATCCCCACACAACCCCTTTCCTTAACCCCACCCCCCCACCCCCCACCTTTTCCCAACCTGAGCTCCCACCCCCTCCACTTGATTCTTCTTACCTCAGGTGAAGGGTAGGGCACTGATAGTCTTTTTTGAAGCGCCCCGTCATCACCACAGCTATCATCACCCCCACCAACAACCCCATGGTGTGCATCAGCAGGAGTCTCGCATTCTTCTGTTTGCACGGATGTTTCAGTCAGCAAGTCAATGATGAGGGATGGGCTTTGATTCATGTAGCCTTACTGCATAAGCATTATATTGTGGTCCTGCTCAAATCGATATTATCAATAGCTTTCATAGGTACCATTTATTTGGTAGAAAGTAGTTGAAATAAAAGCTTTTCACAGCAAAATTCTTTCACCTTCATTGTATTGGGGTTGCAGCTGAAAACTCAGAGACAGATATCTCAAAACCTGGTTGTAATGGAGCCCGTCCTCCAAAATACGAACGTGTAGGTCGTCTGTGCAAGCATCTTATTACGACCCATATTTATTTATAAAGATCGACAAAGTCCGAATGGACTTTCATCCAGGAGACCGCTGTTTGTGTCCCGTGTGGAACCAAAAGTCAACTTATTTTAACTTACATACGTAACTTAACTTACGTAACTAACATACTTATTTTAACCCAAACCATGATCTTTTCCTAAACCTAACCAACTGTGACCGTGACGTTAACCATGTGTTTAATATTGTTACCAAGACTATGAAGGTCAGGTACACCTCTATATTTCGTTTTGGGAGTCATTGACAAACAACCTATTCTGTCGTTTAGGTTGGAGGACTTGTTGTAATGTGATGATGGTAGCATTTGCCTGGTTTGCTGTGAATTGCCCTGGAAGCAGTCAGTATGATTGAAAGTTAAAAGTTCAGGGTTAGACTTGTCTTTTGGTGTGATTACTGTAGAGTGTGTGTCTCACAGCAAACAACCAGGCTCTGTGGTTTTCATATTTATAGTGATTTTTGTTATTATGATTTATAGGATTCTGTGTGTGCTCAAGTATTGTCTGTTTGTTGACAATATGCTGTTGTAAATTCTGCTGTAAAATGAGACAATGTAAGACAATATAAAATCAAGAGTTAGTAGTTGGATTATAAGGTTGTATAAAATCCTTCCTTTCACATGCACACGTACATTTTTTTTTACTTTGTACCACACAGGCTAGCTCCATTCAACCAACTGTGCAGCCCACAGTTTAGTCACCATTTTGAGTTGCTGTAAATGACAGGCTTTGTGAACACGATGTCACTACATGACAAATCACAAGGCATTGGTTAACATAAAATGAAAAACAGAGAGTTGACTCCAAGAATTTAGACTCTAGTCATTAGGAGTCAGTAGAAAATGAAGAGGAGGACAGTAGACATTCAGTCATATTTACAACCCAGTGTCATTCACAAAACAAGGTGATCAAGGGATTTTATGTTGTAGACAGATTTTGCAGTATCTGCATCCATTATCTCACTCTGGTATATTTTTATTAATAAAGCATCTCTAGGTAAACTTTTATTTTATATTTGTAAATTTATCTCACAGAGTTCATTTTACAGTAATTACCTCACAAGATGTATATTTGCTGTCTCTCAGTAATGCTTGGACCGAGGTGGGAAAGAAGACCTTCATGTCTTCTGCTCCAGCCACTTGAATTATTCTGTACAACTCTGGATTTAAGACAAATGTAAGTTCTAAATGACTCTACTGGTAATTGTCTTTCTTCTTAGCTCTTTTTGACCTATTTAGTATTGTTTGTTTGATTTTGTATTGTTTATCTGCATCTTTTTATGTGGTGTCTTGGACATGTCTTCCTTGCAAAAGAGGTCTCAATGGCACATACCTGGCTAAATAAAATAAAACTAAATGCAAGTGGGTGTCAGAATTGAATCCACACCCTATAAGCCAATCACTCACCCAGGACTCTTATTGGTAAAAATGAACAAATTATATTTTGAGCTTACGTTTTGCCATGTTTTTTCTCCACAGCCAGATTTTAAGGAAATGGCAAAGTCATTAGAATAGTTTTCATATAGACCTAATTTATGTACTGAGCATAAATTATCTAAACACCATCAACATTTTTATCCCTAAAATGTTTTGACATACTAAAGGTGCATCAAATAAGGATTTCCCATCTTCAACATCTGTGTTGTTTCTAAAATGAAAGTGACAACCTAAGATGTAGAGGTTTATGGACCATATTGTCTTGTTTCTTTATGTTTAAAACTATAACTTAAGTAAAAGTAACTAAAAGTATCAAAAGTAAACTGACTTATTATACAGAAGCATGGTACCTGCCAGTGTTATATAATTATATGATATTATAGTTATAAATTATTATTACTGATGCGTCACTATAGCCTAATTTTAATGTTGTACCTGGTTGAAGTGAAGATAGCATATTTTATAAACTCATCATAGTTTTTTATGTACAATCTCATTCTGCAAATGAACACTAAATCTGTCAAACAAATGTAGTGGAGTAGAAGTAAAGTAGCATATGGTAAAAGGATACTTAAAACCTCAAAATTGTACTTAAGTACAGTAATTGAGTAATTGTAATTACATGCCACCATTGCAAAATGAATGTGGAAAGGAGTTATTGATGGTAAAATCCTACATGTACCAAATTTAATCGACTCAGAGTCATCACTAAAGAAAGGTTTCGTAACACTTGAAAACACATTTTGAATCTGAATTCCACTGGTACAGCTTTTGTATTTCAGCCATATCTTTCTCAGCTATGAAGACACATTTAAAGGAATTCTCCACCAAAAATCTTGACTATCATACAGATTACTGGTGAAGAAGTGATGTACGCTTCAGCATTGGTTTGAGAAGTTTCTGTGAACAACACGTTTTTAAAAGTATATATATACATTTTCACGTATATGTCATTTTTTCCATGACTCTGGGTCACTGTTGGAATCCACTGTAACTGCTATGAATCCAAACAGACTACAACTGCTGTCCCCTGAGAAGGAGCAAAATTCCATCTTTTCAGAGCCACTTGTGTGTATGTGTGTGTGTGTGTGTATACACTCACAATACAGATTTTCAATGGAGTATTCCTTTAAACTGCTGCTGCTCCAATAGTGGTCAGTACAGTACAGTCGTTTTAATGTCACACTGGTTGTGCTTGTAGATTTGTTCTGTAGTCACTTTAGCTCTAATTGTACAAATACTTTTTGGGCATGGAGAAAAGCTAAACAAAGATACTCCAGCATGTGTACACACTCAATAGTCTCAGCCCTGAGCTGGAGGGGCCACTTTGACAGCTTCCTTACTCTAGACCTTCCACACGCAAAGAAGCAGGTCCTGGAGGCTACACACACACACTCTGCACTCT
Source organism: Macquaria ambigua (assembly GCA_008360985.2). NCBI lineage: Eukaryota > Metazoa > Chordata > Actinopteri > Centrarchiformes > Percichthyidae > Macquaria > Macquaria ambigua. Next base: position 50,227 of record VMKM01000479.1, read on the forward strand.
ATCCACACACTCTTATCTCCAGCAGGAGGGCTTAAGATAGAAAGCACGCTGTACAGTAATTACCACCTCCCTCCGTCTCCCCATCCCACTCAGCCCCCCTCCCCCAATCCTCTACTACTTCTCTACTCTCTCATCTTCCCAACTTTCCCATCTTTCCTTTCTGTGACTCTCCCCCCTGTGGGACATCTTCATCCTCCTCTCCTGTGTTTGGGCTCATCCCTCTACCTACGACCCCCACCACCTGCTGGCCAAGACTAAGCCATGTGTAGCCTCGCTGCCGGGATGTTGTAGACAGAGAGACAGAAGGCCCCCCAGGGCTTCATGGTGAGCCAGGCACAGTCGGCAAGCACTTGATGTGATGCCGCCTCTCCTCGGGTGACAACACTGCATCCTCGGTGGTGGCGCTAACCCCCCCTCCCCTCCGGTTCCCCGCTCTGACTCCCATTCCCCCCGCCCCGAAACAGATGCTCGGGACGAGGGCGAGCGCCAGTCAGGGGGGACGTGGGTTAATTGGGGTAGTAGTGGGGGTTAATTTCAATTAAAACTTCAACTAATGGAGGTCAGGGAAGCGTCTGCAAACACCTGATTAAAACAAATGGTCCTGCCAGTCAAAACTTTATCTTGGTCAGCCTCCGGCGGAGTGTCCTAGAGTGAGAAAGAAAGAACAAAAAAGGGGGAGCAGGCAGAGAGAGAGAGAATGACTAATTGGGGGACACTTGTTAGCGCAACATCTGCAGGGAGATCAGTGAGTTAAGGCTGTGTGTGTGTATGTCTGCCTGAACATGTTTATTAGGGTTCAAGTGATGGGGATTTCTGAAATCTGATGATGTTATTTTTGCAATTAAAGTAACTGATATTATAGCTGATTTTCTTGGCCAGTAATACTTTTTTTTTTTTTTACTGTTTCATTGCTGATAAACCACTTTTCTTTTCTGAGCAGCTTTAAGACCATTAAAACTATGTTAAACACAGGATAAACTAGACTCAAAGTCATGGTTTATTGTGCTTCACCACAACCCAGAATATAAATGTGTTGGTGGGAAGATGTTGCTATTGTTATCAACAATTGGGTGAAATGGGTTTGTCCCGAAGGTGGCAGCTGAAGAAAGGTCAAGGGGTCATATAAATCAAAAGATTTTATCCAATGTGGAGAATGAATGTGCCCAGCACATTTCATGACAATCTGTCTGTCTATTGTAAAGTTGACATTTTGGCTTGAGGCTGATCCAAGGAGTGTCCGAAATGTTGAAAAAGTCAGAAAGTGAAAATTTTGGCCTAACCGTGGTGCTAGAATAAAGGTCAATAGGGCAACAAAACATTGGTATGGATATTCATGATCCCCCGGGGATAAATACCAAATTCCATGGCAGTCTAGCCAGTGGATATCTTACTCTACACCAAAGTGGTGGAAACCAGCCAGCCAGAAGGAAGGAAACTTGATCGTTTGGTACGACATTGAATAAAAATTGGATGTACATCTAAGGAAATATAGGTGAAGTTTTTATGCGGGAAAGAATGAGTGTGTCAGTAGGATAAGCTTCAATTCCCCAAATCACCAAAAATGAAAACTATTCTATAGGTACGACACTTCGCATAGTGTCATTGGAATCAATTAATTCATCCTGTAGAAAGCATAAATGTGCTCAGCAAATACAGCAATCTGATATTTCCTCTGTATAAATGGATATTTTGGCCTGATGGAGGTGCCAGATGAAAGGTCAGGACATCACCAAATATGCTGAATCACCTCACTTTATTTGAGCAAATCTGAACACTGGACCGTTTGTGCAGTGCCTGTTTATTTGCCACAAACAACCAATATTCCACTACTGCTACTTGCCAGACAGATGTGCAATATCTCATTAGAATCAATTCAAGAATGAGCTTCCCACAATTAACCAGCATAGTATTCATCACCTTTTAAAAAATGGAATTAGCCAAATGTCAGCAAAAAATCTCAAATCAGAAGTGTTACACACCAATCTGCCCACAACTTTTCTAAATATAAATAATATGCCATTATCCCTGTACTGATCTAAACTGCAGTATGTATTTCTGCTTATGAGTGGATGAGAGGCAGTTGGCGGGGTTGGTGGTGTTATCCTCACTGTACCCAGGCTTGCTGTGCCACCCTGCTGCCAACCTGCTCTGCCAGGCGTGCCGCAGCAGCTTTCGACATCTGGCGCTGGGCCTCGGGGAGATGGCAGGGGACGGGGCACCCCGCCGCGGCTAAATATGGCACAGGGTTACGCCACACGTCCCTAATCACTTAGCCGCTGTCTGGCAGCTCACACCACCACTTTCCCAGATCCCTCATATATAACCACTGCTAGACATCTGTACAGCCGTTAGGCATCTCTTTTCATTGCCCCCCACCACCTTCTTTTCCTCTTTACTATCCAGTGACAGGTTGCATCAACTTCTCATCTCATTTGTTTTACAATAGGGAAAATCATTGGGTTTGTGTTGTGCAACTCATAACATGGGAGATAAAACTGTATCATTTACCAGGTGTTTGTTGTGCATGTATTTGAGAGTGAAGACCTTTTTCACTACATGTGGTCTATTTGGTCCACATAAGCCACATTCACCCAGGACAACTCAAAATAAAATACTTCACTATGTCACAGTCTGTCTCCCTGTCCCTCCTCTCCTGCCAAATGTTTTCCCAGTGCTATTTTTCATTACTCCACCAGATGCCCTCAGACTTTCCCCTGCCATTCAAGATCCTGCCACTCCCATCTGCCCTTCAATCACCACATTCCCTTCACCTGAGCTTCCCTGCCCATCTACCCACCTGAACCTCATTCCCTCATCAGCCACTCCCTACATATACTGGTGCACTTCCATTGTTACATTGTTGGTTCATCCTTGTTACCTTGTGTCCAGATTTCCATGTGTGCTGTTGCTAGTGGATAAAAGTGGATGGAAACTCAAAATAACTACCGTTATACAATTATTAGGAGTTGGTTGGTCGAAACAGCTGGTGGCACTAATTCTCCATTCAGCTGCTATTAAACCATTGCAGAAGAAGGGGACACAACAAGATGACATAATTAAATGAGCGCCAGTCAATCCTTAAATGGTGAAAAACAATGTACAGAACATGATAGAAATATGGCATTTTGGTTTGTTTCGTTTCACACAAATCTGATGTTTTCATCTGTCTACATTTTTCATTGCTTCAGTGAAGCAGAGGCTTTGGTTGATTAAGTCACATGCTTCATGTACATCAGGATTTATTCGCCACGTCTGTTTCCATTACACTTTGTTGCATTTTGCTTTTATCGATACACCAACTTTTACACCTCATCCAAGATTAAAAACATTTTCCATGTTTTTCTTATGCGCTGAAATGCACATAAAAACTGGAAACTCTTATTGACAGACAAGAATCATAATTAACACTGCCACAACTACTTGTTCTTGTGAGGTAAATGTAAGTACTGTTAGGTGTATGAACAAATATGCTGTCTATAAAAGAGATGAAGGCTGCTAATCAACTTAAGAATCATTCAGTTCAATCTACATATCATTTCCACAAGTACACTGTTGGTCCTGTTAAAATCAATAAAATAATCAAAACAGAGCAAGAGTCTAATAAAAGTTATGGTTAAAGTTAGGCAACTAAAACTACTTGGTTAAGATTAAAGAAGGATCATGGTTCTGGGGTTATGTGCTGAACTATTTCTTGGCTGGGACCAGTAACTTCTCGAGTCTCTGCTGATTGCCCAGCAAGAAATAGTCCAGCACATAACCTCCAGTAAAATGGCTGATTGTTGTTAACACTTTGGTGAACGGATTAAACAAACAAGACATAACGTGTTAATTGGTAAGCTTTAGAGGTGCTGGTAGGCAAATTTTGTTACATTTTTACAGAGCCAGGCTAGCTGTTTCCCCCTGTTTCCAGTCTTTGTGCTAAGCTAAGCTAATCGACTCCTGGCTCGAGCTCCATGCTCAACGAACCGACTTGAGAGTGGTATCAGTCTTCTCATCTAACTCTCGGCAAGAAAGTGAATAAGCTTATTTCCAAAACATCTAACTATTCCTTCAGAAGAAGCCAACATTGATTGTTGGTCTAAGATAGGATGCAAGCTCTGTTTTCCAGCATTAAAGTTGGATGTGTTACATTCCTATTCACCACTACATACCCTTACTTTTGCCTGGCTGCATCAAGGACACACCACCTCCTGCAATGTCACTGAACGTTGGATCCAAAGCATGCACTGCAGAATCATCCAATATGAACTATACTGGGCTGGTCTCCGTGTAACTACTGGTGAATATGAGCCGTTCTTACCCTTCTTTAACCTTATTTTGTCTTTCAGCTAGCTTCTGATTCGGCTACTTTTTCTCCTCTTAATTTTTGTATCATTTTCACTCATCCTCATCTATTCTCTCCTTGCTTTCCTACATCCTCCACCTCCTGCTCTGCCTCTTTGGTCTATTTCACATTTGCTTCCAATGTAGCTTCCTTTGTGGAAGTCATTAACTCCTTTTCATCTTCAGCTTCATGGATGTCATTTTCTTGGTGTGAATATTCAACTGTCTTTCAAGTTCTGTTTTTCTTTTTCTGAAGACCTATGTAATGAATCATTTAACTCATCTAATTATTGTCAGTTTGTGCTCAGTGGCTTCTTGTCATGGTCAAGCAGCTCAAAAATGACCTTCAAATTTCCTGGTTGAACTGCTATCATCTCACCCTTTCTACTGTTTGCTGTTGTGACACTGTCTGGTCCTTTTCATATTATCAACTGCTGTCAAATCAACTGCCGCTGTGCAGTTGTTTTATATCTTGTCCACATCTTCACTTTTGGATTTTTGTCCTAGTTTTTCCTACTCTCCTTTCCACTCTTTCTTTCCCCACTCTTTACATACATGTCCCAGCACTGCATCATTGTTATATTCCCACCATTCTTTTCCTCTTTCATGTCATTGCAACCTTTTTCAGTCTTTTTCAACAACCATTTTCTTTCAACTCAAGTCAAACAAGAGTGCCTCAATGTCTCTATGAATCACTTTCTCTCTAGGTCTAATTTCTCCCCCAAATCCCGTCTTATTTCTCTATTTCCAACTTAGTCTTTGTAAGATTTTGCTCATACATGACTGTCCTATGGTCAAGCTCTACTACTGCTTAGTTTTGATTTTTGGTGATTAAAGAATTGAGGTAACTTTCAGATCCTAAAAGTTGCCCTGAATAAAATCATCAACCTGAAATGATAATGCTCCACAGCTGGCTTTCATGGTCTAATGCAAGATATCTTAACCAGTACTGCCTAGACTGTAAAATTCATAGTTCCCAGAGGATGGATCTTGTCATGATCATGTTTTTGGTGATCCACTAACATTTCCTTTAGCACCACCTTCAAATACAAGTGTACAGGTTTTTAGTTGTACTATTGTACTTGTACACATGAAATGTGTGGAGGGCATTCAAGCTCCCCAGAGGATTAACCATTTCCATGTACTTTCCTCCAGCACCACTCTCATACTGATGATTGCACATAAGATATCTCATAATGTTGTAGGCAGAAGTCATTGTATCCATATGATGGGGGAATTTTGAGTAAATAGAAGCACGAAGAACCCCCCCCCCACACACACACACACACACATTGAGTCCTTTGAGAATCTATAGCTCAGCAGTATAATACACCAATCAGTAAAATCGATCAATGGACTCCTTCATGCATGAGTGCATTTCCTGTTGTGCATCACACTCAGAGAAATACTGCGTGTCAGATTCTGAATGAGAAACAGCATCTGCCTGCTAAACATGGAGTTTTTATTCCCATCTAGATAGCTTGACAGAAAACCATATTACCCACATTTGGATGTATTTCATGCAAAACTCGGTCTTTAAATGAAAACTGTAAACTGAATACATTTTGTGAATATTTGTGATTTTTAGAGTCTATCCCTGCCGGTATTTATACATGCATTGCAAGTATTATTTGCATGTGTGGACTACAGTGTTTAGCCACCAGAAGTGAAGATGATGTAATAGCCACCATGATAAAGTGATGGATCAGCCGGCAGCAACATTTTGGGGGGTGGGAGAGGAGGGGGTTGACATAGCGGGTTAGACAAACACAGCCACGCAGAGGAATGGCTGGTGTTCGCCTGATAATAAACTTGTAGCTGTTTGTTGCCTGTATTAAACTCCAGTGCTAGGGAAATTTCAGGGAGACAGAAACAAAGTGGGAGAGGGGGAATGAGAGAAAACCAGAGGGATGGGGTACAGGTGACAGAGTGAGAAAAGGTGAGAAGCATAGTGAAGAGAAAAGGGGGGAATATTAGATTATTAGAAGAGGTGGGAGAGGGGGGAATAGTAGCCCTTCCCTGTGTGTTTCTGTTGTAGGAGAGCTGTCACTGTGAGTAGTTTTAACTGATGGGATCCCAGATCTGTGGCTCGCCAATCATTATACCTTGTCACAACTGGAAAGCAATAGCACAAACATACAGGGGCAGGGAGAGACAAGGCTGCTGTGATGTCAGCATGATATATTGTACTGAGGGAGTACTGACGGCTGTGTGCTGGTCAGTGCGAAGATTATGACCCTGCAGACACATATAAGGAGCTATTTATCATCTTTTCATCTTAGGTACTTTTGGACAGATAAAGAAATACTTTGTGTTTTCATGGTGAGTCAGTAAAAGCTCTGTGTCACTTGGCTGATGCAGTTAGACACAAACACACTATGTGTATAGGGTTTGTATCACTGGCATGCCAATCATGATACATCAAGAATTCCATATCTGTACAACAGGATTACATTAGTGATTAGTAAATCAACATTAGTGTTTAATTGCAATGTATAGTATGTGACAAGACCTGCAACCAAAATAGGCTATTTGTTGGTTGTCATTAAATGACCTATTTTGGTTGTCATTGCTGGCTGGTTCCATTTTGGATCTGGTTCCCATTTGGCAAAATACCCAGATTCGCTAATCTCCAATGCTAAAAAAATCTCTTATCAAATGTTTTATCTCTCCTCCCTCCTTTTAATTTGCCAAGAGCAATTGTAGAAAACGTTCAGGTACTGCTAACAGGCTTTTCATTTCTAGCCAGCACAAACCGTTGCTTTTACTATTTGAAATGACAAACATCACCAGAAGCAGATTATATCAGCGGTAGCTAATTAACGCTAATTCTGTAACTTTTGGCTCCTGTCTGGTTAATGTGCTCTCTGCAAGTTGGTCTCTGTACATGTGAGTGAAAAGAAACATCATTATAAAACCACTCTATGACTGTGAGTGGACTCTGCTTTTTTAGTTTAACAAGACCAACAGAGTGGCAAGTCCTCTCGAGAGAACAGATCTAGCTGGTCATATCATTTGAGTTTCAGCAGAAACTCACTGTTAAGCTTTCAAGCATATAATGTCAATATTTTATGGTTATCAACTTAATAGTTGATCTTCAGTATTTGGACAAAGTAGCTTGTGAACAATGAGGTATAAAAGTAAGTAGGCTACACTTTATTTCAATAAGTCAGAAGTTAATCGTCTTATTTTCAGGTTACAGCTGCAACTTGTGAACATGAACTAGACTACCACTAAGATAAGTGTGTCTGGCTTTCCAGCCAACAAAAAGTGATTACAGATCTAAACTGATTCTTTGAGTATTATAGATTTAGTTACTTGTAAATGTTGAAAGCTACACCTAATGAAATTCAATAAGGGATTCAAAAGGATTAGAATTCAATAGGTGGATTTAATACTGTATTTTGATGTGATAAAATGCTATTGAACTCCAGCCAGTCATTGCCTTCCAAAGTGACCCATATGAGTATTTTCTTATCTTGCACCAGCATCAGCAGGATGACATTATTAGTACGAGCCTTTCAAAACCATTGTAAAATCGATTCATTCAACATTTTGGGATCTGTTTTACGGTTATGTTTTTGGTTGAGTTTAGGCAATGTCAAATGCTTGGTTAATGTTAGGGAAAGATTGTACTCATGGTTAAAAGACACCAACGTTGACTTTAGGAGACGGGATGGAAACAGCCATCTCCAGACACTTTCTACACCCAACCATCCAACCCCTACACTACTTCTCCATTAGCGTCTGAGAGGCGAGAGTTATTTGCACAACCCTAAGAAGTCACTTGTTAAGACGATGTGACCATAGGACATTTTATGTGTTTGAACAAACCAATGCTGGGTTTTTTGGTTTGTTTTTTGGTGGGAACAGTCTCATAGTATGTGGCTTAATAGATGGCTGCAAATGGCAGCAAGGGGAAACTTAAACTTCAGCGGATCTATGGTGATTTCAGTAAACACACGCGCACATGTTCTGATGCTCTGTTTAGCTCTGGTACGGGATGGACTACAGTACCTGCACTTCATTCAGTTCTTAATATGCAATAGATGTTTTTGACTAGAACCTTTATGTCTTTATTTTAAGGGTGGATTTTGATGTCATTCACTGTCATGTGTGGGAGACTCTCCGTTATGTTTATTTTACTGCTATCATGTACCATTTTTCGACTTTTTTTTCATTGTTTCGACATTACATTAAAGTCGCTGTGTGTAGAATTTAGAAATTTGCAACTTTGATGCCCCCTAGTGGTAGTATCGGATAATATACTGTGGCAGGCAGCAATCCACACCACTGTAGCCCCCCCGTAGATCTGACCCAAGGACACAGAAATAAGTGGCTGAAGTCAAAACACAGACTGAACCAATTTTCACAGGGATTATGTAATCTTTATACAAAAACATACACCTTCAGAATAACTTTAAAAACATGCTGTTATATCACATAGAAATTCTACACAGAGTAAGATGTTATATTAAAAAGATGAGAAATAAAATGGAACATTAAGAGTCCAGCTTTCTCTGGATGGTTGGTGTTAAATTTTAATTTGTTATTTCTTGTGGGCAGTGTGTGGACAAGTGTCCATGCTCAGCCACAGCATGGTATGAGTAAAGAGCGAAACAAATTTGCTAAGCAATAAACATTTTTGCTTGCTTTGAAGTGACACTATTCAGCTTGAACTTGTATGTATGTTGTGAGTCTATAATTTACAGAATACCTCTTGTTATGATCCCTTGATGTCACTTTATCCTCTTTATCAATGTTTTTGTCAGCTAACACATTTTAATCTTTGCCTCACTCTCTGGGCCACAACCTGCTCTCCCATCCACCCCTACCCACCTTCACCCCAGCACAGCTCAGCATCCTATTCTCCACCGATTCCCACCCATGATAGTGTTGCTAATCCTGACTGGGATCGCTCCGGTACACCCGCCATCACTTCACGTCTCCACCCTGACAGAATGGAGACGATGAGCCTGAAATCTGCTCTCTGTGGTGGAGGATTTAGCTGTTGGTGTGTGTGTGTGTGTGTGTGAGTGTGTGTGTGTGTGTGTGTGTGTGTGTGTGTGTGTGTGTGTGTTTGTGTGTGGTAGGCGGGGGTGGATGGGAGCATGTGTTAACAAGCCTATCTGCCCATCCAAGTGTTAATCTGTGAGATGCCAGCTGATATAGTAGGACAGGGTGGGCTTGGCTCCCTTCATGCCTACCTGCTCACCAGTGCCAGTCTGTCCTCCCTGTAGAGACACGCGACTTTGCCCTTCGATCTCTCCGTGCCTGGGCACAGGTGGCACTCAGTGTGCGTCGACACCCCAGCCTCCCTGTGTTTGTCAGAACTCAGACTGTGTGTGGCTATGTGCGCCTGAGCGTATGTGTTAGCCTCAACTTTGTGACAAGGAGGATAATCTCCCATCCCCAACTGCAGGTGGTTATGTTTGTGTGTGTGTGCTGGGGTTAGACCGATGTATTGGTTTGATGATATATCAAGCAGATATTTGTCCCTTATCAAAGCTACAGTGATCAATATTATCATAATAACAGCTACTCAAATGACAAATGATGTGCAATGTGAAAGGTATTGCTCGTATTAATGAACCCGCAGAGAATTATCCTCCACCTCTGCAGTTGCCCTCAACTCTATGAAGCTCTTAGCCTCTTTTAGCTCATTGTTGTAGTTTGTATAGCTAGAAAAATCCACTCCCATCAACCAGCTGCTCTGTTTTCTTTGAATAAGCTCTGATAAAGCTACTGTACACTACCTGCCTAGCACCAAACAGTAGACAGGCAAAATTAGTAACCGATATTTCCCTCAAGAGATGGTGGAGATCAAAACATAGGTAAAAGGAGCGAATATTTGACTTACATTCATTAGGAGGACACAAACACGACTCCAGATGAATGCTAATGTTTCTCTGTGTATGCTGGAGGTGTTAAGGCCTGCTCACACCAGAAAGTGGCAGAGCAAAATTAATCTCTGCGTCTCGGTGATGTAGTGGCTTCTCAAAGGGCTAGTTGGCAAACTACTTATAGCCAACTACTGTAATGCTATATAACTATAACTATGCTAGCGCTAAAAAGTCTTTCTAATTTCTCTGTACTGGACCGTTAACTCCCCCTTGGCATTTCTTTTCTCATTATTGTACATTATTTCACTCAATAAAAAGTTACTGAAAAGGTAAAAAAAAAAAAAAAGGTATCCAAGCTTAGTAACTTACATTTAACTATCCACCCTGACTTCCTCCCTTGTTAAATGTAAAAGTGTCTGGAGACTACTGTTATCACTGTTACTGTTTAAATGCTAGTGTGACCAGGCCCTTAATATGCTATTCTCTATATATACAACTCTGGCTACTCTTCTCATTCACTCATTAACTCCAGTCGCCTCCACTTTGCCATTTTTTCACTGTTAAGTTAACTGTAAATACTGTCAAACGCAATACTTCCTGCAGATGTTTTAAGCCTACCAGGAAAGGGTGGAATTTTGCCCTTTGAGCTGCCGCGAAAGATCTGTGTAGGACGTGTTGAGTTTTACTGACAGTATCTTAACAGGGGTTAAGCAAACAGCAAAGTGGAACTGGTCACTTTTTGAGAGTTTATTGTAGGCAAATTATTATGTGTTTTGTAGCTGCTGGAGTACATCTGCCCCCTAGTGGCCAAAACAATAAATTAAAGCAGCTTTAAACCTTTAATTCAGGTCCAATCATATGTTGACTTGAGACAGTGATGCCTGTAAAGCACTGCAATCTCATATGAAGCGCAATGCTAACATTCAACAAAGTAATAGCCACTGAGTCATGTTGTGCCATCTGCTGCTAGTTCTGTTCCTGTACATAATTGTTTTTTCTGTTTAACTGCTAATTTTTAAATGTAATTTCCTACACTGTACCCTCCTGTTTCCTCAGCCATTTCATGAGTGAGTGACCGTGCCATAAAGAGCTGCTCATGCCTCAAAGAAATTTTGTCAGAATTTGATTTACTGTTTATTGTTTAGGCTGCTTTAAAAACAATACTAGTAAATCATTTATAAACATAATTTGTATTGTAGAAATATGTATAAGTAGAAATATTAAATCGTAATTTCTAGTGTTAAAATTGTTAAATTTAAAGATTGGCGCAAAATATGAGCAGCAAGCAGATTTAGTCCAAAGGTATGAATACTGACCTTCAAAAATCCCATACTGACCAAAATCTGCTGCGAAAAGGTCTGAGGGCTTTATGGCCTTTTCTGACACACTCTGAATGCAAGTCAATACAAGTCAAATATAAATACAGTAAGTGTCGGCTATTTTGCAACTTCAATCTAACAGTATCACTGCCACCAGCCGAACCCTTGCACGAACACAGGTGTGTGTGTTTGTGTGTGTGTGTGTGTGCAGCTCAGTATCCTGTGGCTTCTCTCCATACCCACAGTGCCTTGCTCAGCGCAGCCTGTCCTGGCCATCTGCCACTGTGAGCCCCAGGCAGGAAGGCTGCAGGCTGGGCGTTGTGGCCCCCGTGGACCACTGGTGGTGGGATTGTACACAGAGAAGAGCAGGGCCAGGCATAGTATGTTCTCAAGTAACTTATTATTATGTACTAAATTTGATTCACAGTTATTTAGGAACTACTTGGCAGCTAATAAGCAATTAGCAGTGTAAATTGTAGACCTAATCCTAATTTGGTAATATTTTATTTTAAAACCCTCCCCCTAATTAATATTTATAAGCAGTATAGACTTAATAAATGGCTTAGAACACACTATAGTGTAGTGGCAAGTATTTATGTGGACATTTTTAAGTGTTGGTTAGTGTCTTTGTCAACAATTATAACTTCTCTTATGATGCATTCTTAACTGGTATATAAACAGTTAATGAATAATTGACAACATGATATTACCTAGCTCGGTAACGCTTTATATTAAGGTCCTTGTAGTAAGCGTTACTTAATAGGTAATAAGGCACTTATAAGTCTTATAAGATGCTTATTAATATTATGTGTTAATAAGACTATATACGTGTTAATAACAGCATCATAAACACTTTTATTGTTAGATTATAACACAGATTATAAGAAACGTGTTAACAATTTATAGACTGCTTACTAACATTAATAAAAGCCTTATGAGTTTCTTGTAATTGTTTATAATAGCATTACAAACTGATTTATTGAGTCTTACTAACTTATCTATTCTGTCATTGTTAAACCTGTACTAAGCTATTTTTGTTGCGTTATTAAGGTTCAAAAAAAGTTTGGAATAAGCTCTACATGTTGTCAAGATTGATAAAATGTGAATAAAAAAATAAATACGTTTTAGCAGTGAAGCACAAAAACACACTTTTTTACTTCCCATTATTTTCACGTAAATGGTGGCCACTTGCAGCCACAAAGAGAACGTTCTATAAAAAAAGTATGGTTAACTGTTAATGCATAAAGTGCATAATAAAGGATTTATTAACCTTAATAAGGCATTGTTCTCGCTTTAGATCCAGTAGCTGCAGTTAACTATGTTTGCATCAGGCTCTTCACCCGACTCTGAGGCTGCCGCAGCGTGCTCAACCAGCACCGAAAGCGGTTGATCATCAGTCTCATTTGGGGCTTTATCCTGCTTCTTCCTCCTTTTCAACTTTCGGTCATCCTGAGGCTTTGAGACGTAAGAAATTATGTGTGGAAGGTGACAAAAGATAAATAATACATATGAATGAGGATGGTAGAAAGATAATCAATTAAATCACAAAAAAAGTCGCACAGAGAGATACAATATTCATCCACATGATGTTACTGGAAACTTTCTTACTGCATGTTTCTTCTCCCAGGGGGTATGCACGTCCCGTTACCCCTCTAAGATAACTGTCAACCAAACTGTACTTGATGTTGATGGCTCGCCCCAAAGACATTAGTCTAGCCGTGCCCAGTGACGCACACTTCAGGAGTGACCCATATTAATACTGTAGGCTTCAGTTAATTTTTCATCCAGTACAGTAGAGCGACTGAACCATGACCCGCCTTCGCACGACCAGCTCTGTAAATGTCACCCATATGGCCCGCTCATTCATTTCCCACAAAACAAATTCCCACAAAAGACTGACTGTAAGTGTATTTAAAAGGTAAAAGCAGCCAGAAAGAACCCTCTTATCCACCGCTCATTTTTTCCCACGAGCTAGAGGTGCTCTTTTAATTTCCCTCTCTAAAAGGTCAGTCGCAATGTTCTCCATCTCCACCTTAATTGATTCTTTAAATGCAGCTCGCCTTGCGCAGGGGGAGTCGGGGAGGAAAACTAGAGAGGTGTTTGCCTACCTTTAGTCACGGTTAAAGGCCCTAAAACGGTTACCCATCTTTTTCCTAATTGTATTGGCTGTGTGTAAATGTATGTTCCCGGAGCTTGAAGCCTGGATATGTACTCTTCTGGCATATCAAAATCTGGACATAACAATTTGCAAATGGAAAGAAAATTGCCTTTTTGCTCAAATGGGCCAGGTGAGCTTGTTTTCTGATAAATACATTGAATGTGGCTGAGCCTTGGTTGTACTAAATGTCAACATTTATTAGAATAACTCCCTGATATTTTCCATTGGAGGCATTGTTATTTACTAAACAACTAATTCATCCTGTGATTTCTGCAGGCAAATACAGCATCTGCACCTGGAGGACTTGGTTTGTATGAAGGAAACCTTTTCAAATAAGAGCTTTATTAATCACTGCTTCTGCTGCATATATAGTCAGATGTACTGGTTGGTTAAGGCAGGGCCGTTTTTTGGCATAGGCAATCTAGGAAGTTGCCTAAGGTGCCACCAGCTGGAGGGGCACCAAAGAAAAGGAAGACATTTTTTGTAATTAACTTCTACCTGCAAAAGTCTGTCACACTTACGTCCAGTGCATGCATTACATTAAACCCACTGCTAAGAGGAGTCTGCAGGGACACTCTATTGGAGGCTGACACCCATTGTCATATCATTACTGAAACTACTGGCTGCCACGTAGTTTGTGACCCAGTGATTCATTGCTCATGTAAGAATGCATAATAATCATATATACAGGGAGATGAATAACCAGGTGGTTATCTTCCATGAAACACTATATCCTGAACAGAATCAAAACTGGGATAAGACTCATTACCAGGACACTGTGCATATATGTGTGAAGGTATGTCCTCAACTCAAGGCACTACGAAATTTCAGTTAAACTAAAGATTAATGATAAAAGTTGTAATGACCTACACCTTACATCAATGAGCAGATCAAGATCAGGGCCAATCCAGACACCTTTGATTAGGTATTGGTTTTAAAGCCAGATGTTTGATGGGAGAATGACAGCTGTCAAAAACGCCCACTCACTCAGTTAAAACATGGACCACAGAAAAAACTGTTCTTTTGCTTCTAAGTCATGACAATTTGTAGGTTAACTACACCTCCAAAGTGCTGCTGTTTGTTGAAAACTTACAAAATACTATAGAACACTATACAAAATACTATATTAAAAGGAAACCATCAAAGGAAAGCCATGAGCAGGTTACATTTTTTAATGGAGAGCTATTCAACTGTCAAACATACAGACTAGGCTACGTGTTGTTGATGACATGACACCGACCAGAAACTGAGTGAAGCTGAATAAAGTTGAATTAAACCAAAACATCATCAATATATCTGGCTATGAAAAGATCAATCCCTTCAGTGGTGGGAATGGACCTCTGGTTTAAGGCACCACAATGCCCTAAAACAATCAGAAATGGTCCTGGGTTTAGGGGTTAATCCTGAGTTTCTATCTTAATCTAGTGTAGAGTCATAATAAATGACCTTGCCTCTCCATTGCTGATCCGTTGCCGATGTTGTACAATTGAGTTCATCAAGAAAGAGTTTTGTCTTTGAAGTGTTCAGCAGCAGCCTCGTCCACTTGTTTGTGGGACCCAAATGTTTGTGAATGATAATGGCCATTAATTTGGTTTTTATTGCATCACTGTCTGTGAGAGGAGCATCTGGAGCATTTAGTCACACCAATAAAATGCATGTATAGACAATGAGGCACTCCAATTTGACCATAAAGCTTCATCTTCTTGAGCTTGCTCGGCCATACAGTGCAGCTGCACAGACGAGTTAGTCATGAAACAACTGGCTACTGCCTTCTGTTTCAACATTAACTGCTCTTTCTCCCATTCTTTCTGGCAAATTACTCTGTACCAGTGAGAGTGGAGTTAAGGTTTTGCATTTGTCTTGGTAAACTGGTGGACATCTTTTTTGCTCCTGTTGCAGAGAAGAAAATAATACAGATGTTAGTTTGCTCTTGTTACATTTTGCAACTATTTGGAACTGCTGCCTACTGGACATTGGCATCCACAGCTCTCACTGTGTAGTTGGTTCAGATTCCATTTTCACTCTTACTATACAGTAAGCCCCACTATACTATACAGTAGTTCTCTTTTAAAATGGTAGGGGACTGCATTTTTTCAGGATTCTCTGGCGTTATTTGGTACCACCTGAATGAACATACCATTATTCTAACCTGGCCAAATACAATGAAAGACAATGTACTTCACATAACATGCTCTTTATTGTTAGACCTAAGTGTGCGAAGTGTGAATCCTGTGACCCTCTGAAAACTATTTGATTCCACGTACAAATGTGTTAATGATCCTCATTGAATGAATGGAATCAGTTTCAGAGGACTGATCTTGAACAAACATAATCAGTGGGAAACATCCACATTGGTATTCTTTTACATTCTTTACAATTTTGGGGATAATTTAGGTTTATTACATACTGGATCTTTTTTTCTATCGTTTCTATCCCAACAAAGTAGATCTGGGAACATGGCGACCTCACTCAGAAGTCCTACTGGGCACAAGCCGTCAAGCGATCAAGGCTGTAAATGAACCCACAAGTAAGCCAAACATATTTTAAAGTGAAAACAAAGGTGAATGGTAAGATGTTCACTCAAACTATCTGTTGTTAACAACCATTACAGTTTACACACCCGACTTCTGGCTTCTGACTTACCTTAACATAGTTATTCATGCACAGTTTTCCTGTGCAATGAGAGATTATTCACTACATTTTGAGTGTAGACTCGCTTTCGGTTTTACCTCCAAATAAAGTAGGTTAGACAATCTGGATACACTGTTTCCTTGTTTACAATCTGTCCTATTGTCTGAACAATTTTGTGTCTTGCCCCATCAGACTGTTGCCGATGTTGTTGGGTTCCCTGATCTCAGCAATTACTTTACTTTACAGTGTTATCATAAACTAACTATATGACGGCCAAAACTATGGAAATAAGACCCAAGTTGTTGTTAAACATGAATTAGTACAATTTTGAAAATATTACACTGCTGAAGATGTGTCCTGCTGCCTAAGATTTGGAAAAATGTTTGATCAGTGGTATTTGGTATATTGCATGTGACGAATATGACAAATTATTACACAGATAGAAACGGGTCCATTACGACACAACACAACGAAAGCTGTCTAACAAAAACAGACATTGTCATCAGTCACTCCCGCTGTAATCCTGCCACTCAGAGTCAGCATGGTGTTAAGTGTTGAGTCTGATTCACCAAAGTCACCACAGTAGTAGATCTTTGGTTTCCTCATTCATTCTCTCTGTGCTCTTTGGATTCCAGTGGCTTGTTGGTGAGTGTGGCACCTATTGACCAAGGCAATCTATGAGTGATGATTCGTGCCAGCTAGCAGATTAATGATGTTCATCAGCTCCTCTCTGTACACCAGTGCTGCAAACCTTCCCTCTGCCATGTCCTCCATCTCTGCTTATCAGATCATCATTTGTAATAGTGTTGCTCCAACTGCTGTAGTCCTTTTCAGCAGCAGCCCTGGGTCAAGTTTCATCCCAGGCTCAAACGCTCGCACACACTGACTGTAATTACTGCTTTTCTGATACTGTAGGGATCTCTCCAAACTGCAAGCCAGTGCACTAGCCCCCCAGAATGTTTTTGTCTTTTTGTTTTTCTTTTAAATATCAGCCCATGTTAGATAAAGACTTTTCTTGAAGATGTTCAGGCTCATATTAATATTGATATTGAATAATGCACGTGTGCTAAGCTTTTCTAATAGTTAAATTATCAAATAAAAATGTAATAATATTTTATTTCTTTAGTCATTTTTATAATGATCAAATTTAAAGACAATTGAGTGCAAATTACTTTCTGTAGGACAATAAGCTAAACCAGTTAAAAACGCTTCTCGGGTCAAACCATAGTCCCAACAAAAGAAACAAAATATTGCATCAGGGCTTACTTGAAGCAACATGGAGCAAGTTTTGACCACCATTAGGGCTAAAAATAAACAGCTCTCATATACTGTAACAGTGTTTCTACACCGCATTATTTAGTTGTCCATCTGTCTCACCTGTGTAAAGATATCATGTAAGCAACAACCACCTATTTACACATTCAGCAGACAGAGAGCGACATGAGCATCCCATTGGAGTCCTCTCACTAATGTATGTCCAAAATGTACTCAGCTGTTAGTTCTGGTTTGGTCCACCAACTACTGAGAAAAATATAGAAGTCTCTAGGATTTTAGGTTGACTTCTGGGGATTTATTTAGACTCTGCCAGGCAGCATACATTCAACTTGTCTGAGCTTGCTGGAAACGGCTTCCTATGGAAGGTTGATGAGGACCGTGGGGCTCAACCATACAGTCTATGAGTAGGCTGGAAGATGAAAACAAATAGCTAAAAGAGGCTAATAGCTGTGTAGAGCTGTAGGGTTGTGTGTTGATTCTAAGGTGCAGCGTTATCACAGTACAAAGAGTAATTTGATTCAGTGTTAATATCAACAATGAGAGGAAATCACGTAAAGAAGCTAAACAAATCAAAACTGCCTTTATACACTAGTGGAATATCTGGTTCCTTTTTTCCTCCTTTTCCTCTTTTCCACTAAACACCTGACATATGTTTACAGTTGCTACGGGTTAAGCAGAGATACAATGTACTGCCATGGATTTGTCTTAAAAGTTTCCTGGAATATATTCATTGTTGAATGTTGAAAGCCACAGCCACATCACAGTTATTTTAGAAGTATTAGAAGTTTGTTACATTCTTAATTTGAGAATCACTAATCCACAAACTTCACAGGATTTGGGACAGAAGGGGTTAATGGAGATGTTAGGGTGTTGAAGCCTTCAACAGTGTGATCAGTTGAATTTAACTGCATTCAGCAAATGAAATGACAAAAGATGATGTGAAATCATATCATCTTTTGTCATTTCACTATCAAACATAAATGAGAATCTTACATAAGATCAAGCTATTTTACCTGAGAAACCTCTTTAATATATTGTCAATTCATTTTTATGTTTAGCATGAGAGTTTATTTTTGATTTTGGAAATAGTAGTTTGACAAAATAATCCTAACTCAAGGTCTATCTACTAGCTTTTTCTGCAGCTTTTAGCCATGTAACGGCTTTCGTCAGATCATGATGATGAAAACCATGAGAGGAAATTCCTGGAAAAACTAGTAAGTGGACCTTGAATTAAGATTATTTTGTATTTTTAACAAGGCCTTGCAGAATATGGTATAAAATGCTTCAGCTGTAACCTTCTTATGGTGCAGAAATGCAGAGAAAACTGAGCTTCACAATAGCTGCTGAATCTCAGAGAACATATAGAAGTTTGTACCACAGATTCTGTGAACAGCCTATTTCTCTTAGATAACATGGACAGGTTGAAGCCTTAAATCTTACATCACCCTCCCACCCAGTAGAGATACTGTAGCTGTTATCTCCACGCAGTAATTCGGAGAAACCCCGATCCGGCTCCACGGGGGGAGCATGCCCAACAAATATGATCTATGGCATACAAATGAGCCCTGTAATTTATTCATAAATCATCATGGCTGCCTTTGCTGGCAGGGCCCTTTTTAATTGTCTTTGATTAACAGTGGCGTGTGCTGGAGATAGGCGCTCGGCTGTGTTCAGGTCCCCTTTTGTTCTCGGGTGGTATCGCAGGCTTCCCAGGGAAATCATGTGTCAGAGTGGAAGGAAATCAGGGGCTCAGCTTGATATCCATACACTGGTGTGTGTGTGTGTGTGTGTGTGTGTGTGTGTGCGCGCGCACACAGACTCACACACACTACTAATGCACAAACTCACATTTGGCACCCTTCAATGTGAGAGAATGCAGAGTATATAGAAGGATGCATATGTTTGAGAGACATGCACACACAATCTGTTCATTTGCATGTGTGAACACAGCAGAGTAGTGCAGACATATGCGAAAGCATACATGCACCTGTTGGTCACCCAACATTGTGGGAGTGTTTGATTTGGGTCACTTAGTGTGCTCGCTGGGTGGTGCATTGAATCAGTGAGGTAGATGTAACATTTTTTAACTATGCCGAGGTACAACAATGCTAACCTTAACCAAAACCCATAATGACGTCATCCTTAATTTTATTGCAATGTTGTTTATGTACTGTTCACTAACTGCAAGCCTCATACCTCCCTGGTACTCAGCATGTATTCAACATGAGTGTCTCCTCTCTGGACATGGAGCTCTCTGGAGCTCTGCTCTCCACCAGCAGCTTCTTCTCTGCTGCAGCTGCTGATTTATCTCCTTTCTTCTGTTCCATTCTCACACTGTTTATCAGGACTTTTCATGTGACTTTTGTTCTTACCCAGTAACGGGTGCAACTTGAAATGTAGCGAGGTACAATACTTGTGATAAAAAGTTCTTAAAAGTAAAATTACCTATTTAAAAATACTCAAATAAGTACAAGTACAGAAAAAAACGACTCGTTACTTCCACCCCTGGTTATCTCATATATTCTTTAAGCCTACTGTATTCAAGAGTTTCTCCTACAGTATCCTGGATAGGTGCTGAGTCAGTCACTATTACAAGCTTCTAACCATAAGGGCGGCATTACGTTTCTCTCAAAACATATTTTTTGATGCAAATTTGTAGTATATAAATGTAATTTCTTGAAGACAGGGTTGCGGGCCAGCAATATGAAAAAGATGCATGCAACAAACACACATACGGATGATTTGGGTATTTTTACCAGCACTGGGGCTGACAGTGTGCCTATATTGATATTATTTATCAAAACCAAAGTGATCCCTGTTCTGGAGGGTCAGAAATGTTGTTGCTAGATCAGCTGTAATGTGAACACATACACAATTTCAGCCTGAATGGTATTTCACACTAAAAGTGTACCCTTGACTATTTATTTAACACACTTTCATGTATACAAAACAACCATCACACCTACTTCTGAACAGCACAGACAATAACAGCATATCAACCTCATCTCCAGCACACTGGACTCATAAAAACAAGCTGCCGCACAAATCTACATTTGTTCTCTCAAGTACACCTCTGTTCCTCAAGCACCGTATTCTTTTGGCTCTATTCAACATTCAGTATACCCTGTCCTTGTCACTTCATCACATCAAAGCCAATAAACAAATGTGCTGAAATTGAGTAGCCAGATACAATGTGCACTATTGATCGAGTGTGTTTCTCTTTGCTGTGTGGCAATGTTCATTATCAATGGGAATGTCGTCCTGAATGCAGCTTCAGTCTAAACACTGATGAGGTGTATTTCCTAGTGCTGCCAGAAGACCTCAAAGCAAACATTACATTGATCTACCAAGCAAATCTTCATATGAAATGTTAATGGATGTACAAAGGCACATCTTTTGTCTTCTTTTTCATCTTTTAATGGCAGTACTCTCTGTGTAAGAAAAGTACATACTGAGCAGCATTATAGTAGACAGGGCAGTCAAATTTTATGTATTCCTATTACTTAAAACAATATTATAGGCTGACTGCCAGGGTTTTACAACTTCTTAAGGATTCTCATTAGGTTTAATAGGAGGACATTATGACAGCAGCTAAAATGACAGTGTCACCTACCCCACGTGTACTGTATACATGTGAATGCACTCATACATTTCCATGTCATAAATTAAGTCTGCATAGTGCTGTTTTTTATAACCATTTGATTGCAACTGTTGATTTAGTTAATTTCTCTAAGACCCATTGAATTACTTTGAATAACATTAGTCTGCTTGGAATCCTCTATTTTCAGTAGCTGGCTTTGTATGGCCTTTAGCTTACAGTGGTTGTGAAATGTAATGGCACACAGGAATTGACACATAGTGTAGTTGCAAGCTAAAGCTAGCTCTGCTGCAGCCACCATCTGAAGGATGAAATGTGAAACAAGTAGAAATGTTGAAGAATGTGGGGACATAGGGAAGGGAGGAAACTAGCCACACTGTCACTTTCCAGGTCTGCTATATTTGCACAAGAGTACTGCCTTCCTGTACTATGCTAGCCTTTGCAGAGTAGTCTGCTAGTTCATCCCCTAGTCCTGGCCTTAAGCACTAAAGGTGTGATCAGACTTTGCCTTAGACAAAAGATGCAGCCCCCTCATTCATTTCAATTAGACCACTGTGTTAATGCAGAGAAGGTCTCAATGCACTGGACTCCAGAAGATTTTAAAAAAAAAGCTCAGTCGTTAAGCAAAAGAGTTAAACCTGGCTCAACTTTTGCCGAATACAATGCAACATCGTCTGGCAAATGATTGTCGATGGGACAACTTTACCAGGGGTGGAAAATCCCTCCTCATAGTATTATAAACTGTTTTGCCTTCAAATTCATGGACAGTATTTCATTGTTCCACTGGTTCCTGCAACCCCCCCTACCTCTCAGGTTGGTATGTTAGCATGCTAACATTTGCTAAATAGCATTAAACACGAAGGGCAGCTGAGGCTAATGGGAATGTTTTTCAGGCATTTGGTCATAAACCAAAGTATTGGACAAATTAGAGTTTTGACCTTATGGTGGCAGTAAATGAAAGGTTAATGGATCACCAACTTATTCAAATTCATCCAGAGGGGGACATGAATGTGTGGCAATCCATCCAATAGTTGAATATTTCAGTCTGGACCAAAGTGGTGGACCGACCAACCAACGCTGCCATTCTTAGGGCCACGCCGCTAACATGGCTAACAAGATCTAGTAAAATGATAAAGTGCTGGGGACACAAAGATCATTTTGGTGTCTGTTTTTATGTTTTTAATATCTATGCTGATCAGTGGAAAACACTAAAAAAGCATGATGTATGTTATTCATCTTAAGTGGCGGGAATAATAATAACTTTTATTTATATAGAACCTTTCAAAACAGAGTTACAAAGTGCTTCACAAATAATACAAAATAATACCCCCCCAATAATACTGTGTGTGCATACTGTGCATAACCACTTGATCCCTTTGTGTGTGTCCATTCTACGTGTTCTCCTCTTTCAATTTGCCATAAAAGGACAAAGAAGGCACTTTCAAGAAAAGTAGAGACCACCTGAATATCTCTGCAACACTCACCTGTACAAGGTTATGTTGTTGAGGGGAGGTTGAGGGTTATTCAGAGCAGCTTGGCTCTGGCTACAAATGAGGAAGGAGCATTAGTAAAGGTGGGAAAGGTTGCCATCTTAGAGTGAGCATGATTGATGTGGGCACAGCAGCATGCAGCAGTGCTCACACCGAGCCCTCGCCGACTGTCGCCACAGCGACGGGCAGGAAGAGGAAGTGAGTTGACCTCGGGGTCATCGTGACAAAATGCTTAACAACAGTAGCAAAGCACTCTGGGTTTAGGTCAGGGTCACATGCGTGAACATAGAGGAAGCTTGCTGCTGCCATGTATTATTTGGATTCAGGAGGTGAATGCATAAATGTTGCTACATTGCAATGATTTTAAACTGCTTTAGCAAGATGGTCCTGTCTCTGAGAAACCTTGCAGACTTTGGAAGTGTGCATCTTCTATTTCATATGCTGGGTATGATTATTCTTATCCTTATTCTTTGTTGTCATGGGGAATTTAGTGTCTCATGGTATAAATCTGGTCTTAGATGCTTTACCCCAAGAATGGCATCATTGAAAAGCCCAGTTCTGACCAAAGATTTGTGACAAGACGAAACCATTTTAGAACGTTGAAAGTTGCAGCGGTGTGAACTGGCCCTTTTCGGCTCAGCTCAAGCCGGCTGATGGTGTTGCCTGCTACTCAGCTTGTCAAATCGCCAGTGGCTGGTTTTGTTTCAACAGCCAATCAGCTCGTAGCGAAGTCAGATGGTCATCTGGACCCTCTCTTTATTTTATGTTTTCGCCGTTTCATCAATACTAGAAATGCAACTGTAGCAAGTAACTCACTATCACTATCCTCATTCATATTTTAAGATGCTACAAATTATATCCAGCTACAAAAAAAGCCTGAAAAGCCGGCAATTAGAACGGAAGTACAGAGAGTCGTTGCTATGGAAACGATACACCGTCTCGTCTAGTCGCATTGGTGTAAACTGGCAGCTTTCAGAGCATTGCAGACCGGCACGTTGCAAGTAGTTGCAAGTTTCAACTCGTCTTGTAAGCGTCAAGAATGCACAGAGAAAGTAAAAAAAAAAAAAAATACAGCACAAAAATGGCTTTGAGCAATTCTAATATATCAGCATCAGCCTGCGAAACCCTACATTGCCAGAGCCGTTGTAGCTACAGTACATGTGTAATCTGTTTGATGTGTATCTGCATTCATGCCTCTTGTATATGTTCCTGTATGTCCTTCAGACCAAACTCAGCATGCTAAACAACAGGTAGCAGTTAGCTGGATTTTATATTCTGAAGCGAAGCCAGGGGTGGCAGACCCTGACCTCAGCCTCAGTCACCCACAACCACGGCTGCAGGCCTCATCTCCATAGGAATCAATAGACTACAGTAATAATGGTGATCTATGGGGCCAACATCAAAGAAGGCACTGACCTTTCCAGGTTGGGGGTTGGGGGATGTCCACCAAGCTCCACGAGCGTGCCTGTGTGCGCAGAATAAATGTTTTGTCAGAGAACAAAGCTCGTAGCTGTGTGTGTGCAAGACACACACTTGTACATGTACACACAGTCAGCGGCCTGCATGAATATGAAGCAAGAAGCACGCATATATATAGAAGCCACTGCAGTCAGGCTTTCATTCACACATGAAATAGGGACATGTAAGCCTTTCCCACTTCATGTTTATCATGTTTATGTTTATCAAATATGTTATTTTGTTTTACTTGCCATTTGAAATGATTTATTTTACGTTCTTGGCTTAATTTCTTGGAAAGTCCCATTTCAAATACAGCTTTTCTATTTAAATGAGAAAGGAGGCTGCAGAGCTTCTCGTGGTGAAGATAATTGATTCTTCCCGTGTAAAACACAGTGGTGAAAGTGTTCAAGGTACTTTTACTTTATTTGAGTATTTCCATTTTATGTTACTTTATACTTTTACTATTCTACATTTCAGAGGGAAATGTACATTTTACTCCCCTACTTTTATTAGATAGCTGCACTCACTAGTTACCTTTTAGATTTTACATACACAAATTAGAATGAACTTATAAAATACTGTGCATTATTATAGATGTATTTACTGGTATATACATGTATATATAAGTAGTTCTAATTTGCCCCACCTCAACCAGCTACAACAATAAAATGCTACTTACACACTGATGCATCAGTATTAACAATCTAATATATGTCATATCTAATAACATTTCACTCACACTGACCATTTTTCTGCAGAACAAGTACATACTATAATTTAAAAATACATTTTGCTGATAATACTTCTGTACTTTTGCCTAAGTAGGATTTTGAGTATGAGAATTTTTAGATTGTTGTATAAGTAATTTATAAGTATCTGAATATTTCTCCCCACCCCTGAAAAGAAACACAATAGTGGAACCCAGTTTACTGCTTTACAAATCAATTGAATTATTTTATCAGATTTTCATACAAATGCCATATGGTGATATATGTTAGTATCTGAAAATATCCCCCATAATATCATGATAATGATTATAATGATTTCAACCAGGCCTATAGTCTCACTTCCATTATTTCAAAGGTGCAAGCTGATTAAAAAGCTGATTTTTTAGCTGATTGATATTAGATTATTATCAACTGATCAGTATTGGCCCTGACTATCAGTCTGACCAGACTGTCTACCCAGCTGATTTTTGGAGTGCCTTAGATTTGCCGTTTTATCCACAGCTTCGTTCTGCTGTGGTGCTTGATTAACACTCTAAAGAAGAAGTCATTTGCATGGATGAATTCATTTCCAGGACAATAATATGTAAAAAATAAAAAAATAAAAATAAAAAGGCTTCTAAATTTGTTGATTAAGTGGATTAATTAGTTAACAAAAATCTTTTGGCAATATTCTTTTTTTATGAACACACACACACACACACACACAAGCACACCTCCTCAGACAGCTCAGTACAGCAGTTCCTTGCCTCTCGCCTCCAGGCCTCCATCAACACCCAAAGCCCCAGGCACCTCCTCGGCCCTCCCCCAGCCCAGGGCCTCTCTCTGGGGTCATTATGGGCTCTGACATGCCCCGCTGGCTCCATGAATGTTAATGCCCAGTGGAGGGAGCTAGGGGTCCAAACACACACATACAGTACACACACACACACACACACACACACACACACACACACACACTCATGGAATACATACACACGCTTGTGTGTTCATGGAGTACGTTCACAATCCGAGCAAATGGCATACACAAATACAAACACACACACACACACACACACACACACACAGACAGACAGACATACAGTGTAAATAGATAGCAGTTCCTGAGGGCCACCTCAGTCACACACACACACACACACACACACAGTAATGCACATGTGGGCAGACACACAGTCTTGCTATCTGATCAGAGATCACAGATGGCAGATAGCCTGTCCGTGTCATGCAGGCAGCCCTGGGCTCAGCAAAGATCCACGTTAGCGGAGAGATGGAGAGATGGAAGGAACAGGACGAGGAGGAGGAGGGATGGAGAGAGAGATGATGCACCTCCCTGCCTCTGTCCTCCTCAGGACTCCCCATGACTCTTTTGGCCTCTTCCTTCCTCAGCATCCGCTCCTCCTCTTGTCATCTCTGGATGTCTCCCTATCACTCTTCCTCCTCCCATCCTCCTTCTTCCTCCTCCTCTCCACCCCAGCTCACTTTTTCTCTCTCTCTTTTCCTTGTATTGTCACATGATTGGCAATATTTACTTTTACACATTTACCTTCGCATATTTACTGTTACTCTGAGACTGAAACTTTTGGATAAACTCTGAACTTTAAACTGAAACAGTTTGGTGCAAAATGGTCACTTTTAAACATGCAGAACTATCAGAAGCTTCATTTCAGTAGGTATTGGTGTCAATGTTAAAAAAATCATCTTTCAAATTATTTTTTAATTCTGGTTCATTACAACTTGGGTTTATTTTTGTAGTTTTGCCATCATTCTCATAGCCGTAACCAGGATCTAAGGAATACTGAGGTCATAAGTCCCCCCACCCCCACCAAGCAACCAACTTTATTTGATTTTTCATTTTATTTATTTGGTTAACTGTTCAGTTGTATTTTCTGTACATTTTATTTCCCAACATGAAGGTCTAAATGCCTTTTCAAAGCTCCCTCCAAGAATAGAATGCCAAGAATAAAATTTGGGTGGAGAAATACTCAATCATTTATTTATTTATTTTGTTTGCCTAGTAGTCAAATTTCAACATATTGAATCTAAAACTACTGCAGTCATCCAATAAATACCCATTATCGCTTTTAATTGCAGAGTGTAATCTCCCCTCACATTTCTAAAAACCCAAATTCCCAGGAAAAATACAGAAGTCAGGACTTCAGTGGCTTTCTATTTTATATTTATGCTTCTTGACTAACAGTACTTGTTTTATCTTTCTTTATATTTTCTACTTACTATGTTTATTGTTATGCACCAATATACCAAAGTAAATTCCTTGTATGTGTAAACCTACTTGGCAATAAACCTGATTCTGATTCTGAAGTCCAGAGCAAAAGAAAGCAATTGTTACTCAAACAGTTTACAGAGACCCACTTCCTGCTTCAAATTTGACCTCCCATAGTTGCGGATGCACACAGTTTTCCTGTGCAATGATGCTCAAATTATACTTAAAATGTAGGACCGTGTGGACTGTAATGGACACTTGTATTGCCTGTTTTGGAGGACCTTAAATGATTACTACCAACATTTCAGGTGCACTTACTTTCAGTTTTGCATCCAAATGAAGTGTTTTAAGCTGTTGGTTAGCTGTGTCACAGCTTGCTTCTCCCTTCCTGCAGCCACACCCTTTCTGTCGGTCCCTGTCTCCAGCCCCTGCTCACGGCTCCCAGGCCAGGTTCTTTCCTCCAGCTCCTCAGACCTGCCATCCTGGAGCCGTCCACCAGGTGCCCTCAGACTTTTCCACCAGACTTCCTCATGCACCTGTTCACCTGTTCTCACTTCCTTCATCATCCCCGCAGTCACCTGAGCTTCCCCACCTGCACCTCATTCCCTAATCAGCCTTCTACTAGTTCACTTTTTTTTGTTCCCTGCCGGATCGTTAGTCAAGCTGCCATGTGCTTCATGTCTTGTTCTTTAACTTCCGTGTCTTGTTTTTCTGTTGTTCCTGAGACCTGCCCGTTTTGGACCTTGTCTGTTTGTTGGACATTTGATTTTTGCCTGCTCCTTGTCGGATCTATTTGCCTGTTTGGACTGCCTTCTCTGCTTTTTGACCCTTGCCTGCCTCACCATCCCATAAGCCTTTGTACCTTTTGTGTGAATAAACTGCACTAGCTCTGCATCTGGCGTCTGCTTTTGGCTCCTGTTCCCCGTGTTCCTTGTTACCCAGCTTGCACAACCTCCTCGTGCTTCTTGCCATGTCAGACTTAATTGCAGCGATGTCGCCGTGTTCCCAGATCTCAGCAACTGTTTTAGTTGATCACAATGTTATCATGATGATAGGAATGACGGACAAAACTAGAAAAATTAAATTCTAGTTGTAATAACATAGAATTATCCTTTAAGTTACAAAAGTGTGATCTTTACTTCAGAACAGAAAAAATGAACACAGAGGCTGAATGCAAATGTTTTTCTCTCTTTGAGGGAAATGATAGCAGCTGGATTCTAAATGCTTTCAGGTAGCCTCTAATAGCCTCAAATACAGGAAAAACTCAGCTAAAGACAAAATCCCTGTTGTTCTAACTCAAACAATCAACAGTAAAATCTTTGCGTTTTGTGCAATGAGAATATCCACTGGTTCCACAGGGATTAGGTTAAAGAGGACTGCTGTCATTTAGAAGCCCTCGTCATCACATGTCAATATATCATCAACCAGATCAATTGATCAACATGTGCTCACTTTTCTGAGTGTCTGTTTTACTTTTAGAATTGACTTTCCCCACTAATTACTCATTTATTTTCATGTATACTCTTTACCCTTTTTTACTGTCCCCTGCTCATTTTTCTCTCCTTTCTCTTTTTTTCTCTTTCTTCCTGTTGGCTCATCCTCCTTTTACTCCCATCTCCCCTCCTCCTCATCCTTCTCATGCCCCCCTTTTGGTATATGCTTCTTCTTCTCTTTCTCCTCTCCTTCCTCCACCTCTGGCCCACCTCCTCCTTTTCATTTTCCTCCCTGCTCCTGTGTCTCCTCTTCCTTCTTTCCCTCCTCATCCTCCTCCTCACATTTCCTTGTCCGCCTCTTGTATCCACTATCTCCTCCCCTCCCTCCCTCTGTTTCCCCTCTCCTCCTCCTTGTTGAGTATTCTGGAGTAGAGACGATCAGGCGCTCCACTGGAATAAGAATTCCTGCATTATTTGATCATCAGAGTTTATTGTAATCCTTGACCCTGGCCCTGCATTTCAAACACAGATTGGGGATTAGGGTGCTTAGATGTCCTGTGTGTGTGTGTGTGTGTGTGTGTGTGTGTGTGTGTGTGTGTGCCATGCTCAACAATATTGTAACAAAACCGGCATGCCTGTCCTGCAGTGTGTGTGTCTCAGTGTGTGATTGGATATATAACAAAACTTGTCTTTTATGGTACGTGAGTCTAAGGGCCGATCAGGGTGAGCCTTGTTCATGCAAATGTCCCTGTACACACACACACACACACACACACACACACAAGCACACACACTACTGCAAAATTTACAATGCAGGAAAAGTGAGTGGAGCTGTGTGTGTGTGTGTAAATAAGAGATGGCCGTCCTCTGGTTGACCCTGGTGTGGATGATGGTGATGGACTCTACTAGTAATGGCAGAAGAGAATAGGTACACACACAAACACACACACACAGTCTTTGGCCTACTGTGTTGTGAAATGTTTTACATTATTATAGTCTACATTGTTTAATATTAAAAAACTAAACTTAATATTTTCATTGTATGGACTCATTTGGCCTGTAAACCTGTGCACTTTGTACTTGTCATAAATAGTCAATGTCAGTAAAGTAACTTCCAGGATAAGGCTAGCAATATACACACATACACTGTTGCACTGGGTGACATGTTCCTATATTCCTGTATTGTCATTTGTTGTCCGAAATTCAAACTACTGTTCAAATGTAGTGGGGAAATTAAATCTTCACTAAGGTAGAGATGGTTATATCTGACAGTTATGGTCTTATTATCACTTATTTCATAATTCAATGATTATTTATTGTACTCATTTTGTTGACAGCATGTTGACAACAAAGAAGAAGTTCGTCCTCCCGACCAGATGAGAAGGACGGCTGACCACAAGACGAGCTGGAGAGCGATGGTCGCCTGTGTTTTAGTCAACTAAGTAAGTAAGCCCCTTACTAAGGGACAGGCACAGGTTGTTCCCCGTTGTGCCCTATACTCCCTCGGGGGCATTCCTAAAAAGCACTGTCTGACTGACCCATTGCATGTTGTCCAATCTGTAAACTACAGTCTATTGTCTTTGCTAACGCAATCTGAGAAGTACTGTGAAACAGCATTTCAGATTCAACTCTAAAGATGGGAATGGAAAAGTTCATCCAAGTTGACCTCGACTCATTCGATTTTTGCGGGTGACCTTGAATCCACTAGACTGCTGGATTGTGCTGTTTTAAATGCTGGTGTGACCGGGTCATAATGCATTTTTATTTTTTTGTTTTTTTATGTCACTTATTGACAGTAAGAAAAAAATAAGAAATAACACCAGCCTTATCCTTAAATGCAGGGGATTAAACACTGGAAAAAGGGGCAAGTTAAGGGTGAAAAGGGAAACCAGAAGGAGAATATATCCCTACCATCTGACTTCTCCAGCCCCCATAAAACACACTAAACGAGCTAGCAGGGAGAAAATCCAGCTCCATCCACACACACCTTATTGACACGTCTGACAACTAATAGCAGGACATTTTTATCAGCTTGTACACCAATCTTACTTTCCCAATAAGTTTGACAGCTTTCCATTGAAGTGTGCATGACAGAGAGAAGGAGAGGGAAACAAAAGAGAGAGGGAGTCGCTTTAAAAAAACACACACACATTCAGACCGAATAGTGCAACGGTAAGCCAATTGAGTGAAAGAAAAATCACTCCTACATGCATAGTGGCAGGCAACGGAAATTTCCCTGCAACCCCAATGACTGGCTATTAATAAATGGAGTAAGAGCCTAATGAGAACAGAATCCTCTGGAGGCAACTCTTCTTCTCTCTTTGCTGCATGATGCTCTCATCGTTCCCCCTTTCACAGTCATAGGTGGTTAATAAAGTGAACGCCATTTAGACGTCATTTCACTACCTGCTCCCTTCTGTTGTTGTTGTATTCAACCATATAGGACAATACGTTTGATCGACATATCAGACCAATATTGTTATTTCTGAACAATAGTCTCATTTGGAACAAGAATGCTGCCAAGTTTCAATCTGAATAATTGACTTCAGTTACCAATTTGCAACGGCCCCAGGGCCCCTGGAGTTCTGGGGCCCCCAGAAGCTCCAGGCTTACTTTGTGTCAACTGGCTTGTGCTAATTTATAAGTATATTTTGCTGATGATGCTTCTGTACTTTTACTTACATATGAAAATGAAAATTACTCATAATGCACAATGGCCCCATTCAGAGTGTTATACATTTTATTTATTATTATGCATTAATGTGTAAGCAGCATTTTAATGTTGGAGCTCATTTTGAATACTACTTTTGGGTACTTTATTCCACAACAATGTATATTATAAGATGATCATATGGTTTATAATATACAGATTCTTTAAATTTAAGCAGAAATACCACACTGGAAAAAATACATTAAAAAAGGTCTGCATTCAAAATGTTACTTAAATACAAGAGTAAAGAGAAAAAATGTAATTAAGTATCCAAAGTTTTTTTTTTTTTTGCATATGGCCCTTTACAAAGTGTTGAAGCTGATCAAAGTGGAGCTAATTTCAAATGTTTCTGTTCT
This sequence comes from Macquaria ambigua, assembly GCA_008360985.2. Lineage (NCBI taxonomy): Eukaryota > Metazoa > Chordata > Actinopteri > Centrarchiformes > Percichthyidae > Macquaria > Macquaria ambigua. The sequence goes on from VMKM01000479.1 coordinate 81,767, forward strand.
GTAATTTATTCTATAACAATATATTTCATAAACTGATCATGTGTTTTATACATCTTAAGCTGTAAAGTAACTACTACCTATAGCTGTCAAAAAATATAAAATGACATCAAATGGAAATACTCAAGTAAAGTATGAGTACCTCAAAATTGTACTTAAGCACAGTAGTTATAAAGTAAATTTTCCACCAATGTCTGTCACAATGATCTAGTTTCAAGACTTTCTGTATTTAGGTTTTGTGCTTACATGTTGCATATTCCCATGTTAATGTGTTTAATTACCACACAGCAAATGTGAGGCCAGGCAGCATAGCATAGAAAAACGACATATTTCACTAATAGGGGGGGTTAATCCAGCCATGAAAAAAATATTACAGTAGTATCCTCTTTTAGTGGCTAGTTATAGCGACTGATATGACTAGCAGAACCAAATGACTTTAACTCTCTGTAGACAAATTCACTGGTACAGTGCTCTGTTATTTATTGGGGTATTCTCCATTCTTTCTTTCGGCTTCTGTTTCTTTCTTCATATTTACTCAGGTGACTGATGTCAAATTGGAGCCTTCGCTCTATACTGGCTTCTGTCTATACAAGCTCGTTAAAACAGCATTCACGTAGCCAGATCTATTTGCTTGTAACGATCTGCAAAAAACTTGCATTTTGCATATTGGTCACTTTAAATGATTTTGGTGTAAAGTCACATATATTTTAAAGAAATTGTGCAAAAACCAATTCTTTATAATATTGTCGAGGGAATAGTTTTTTTAAGGCTTGCAATCATGCTTTCTTGTTGTCTGTTCCTTTTCCACCTTATTTCTCCCCTTTTATTCTGTCGGGTCAAACCAGGACTTGACTAAATTAAATGTATTTCATTAATGGACCTTAATGCAAAAACACACAACTCAACAAGAAAATAGATCCAAAACAACACAGAACAAAAACAGTAATACAATAAAAATACACTGTTCCAACATGCGTTTAAAATGATTCCCGTCATAATCCATGTTGAGTCCTGTGGGGAGGAATTCCACATATTGATCTCCCGACCAGAGAATGACCAAAGCAGGTTTTTATGAAATGGCAAATTAAAGTTCCCCATAAACACATGCTGAGTTACTAATCCAGGTACCACAAGAGGCCTCACCCTGTCGCTGAGCACCCAAGTTCAATATTAGCAAATGTAATGAAATGATCAAATCGTGACAAATTGAGTTATTTGAGAATATTGCAGTGGTGAGATCATATTAGCTTTCAATCCAAAGTTTAAATTGCACAATTGTGTATCATCTTAAAAGGCTCAACTAGAGCTGAGAAGATTAGTCAATCAATCGAAAATGTCAACAATCGACATTTCTGATAATCAATTAATCGTTTGAGTCCTTTGGACTTTCTGTTTCATATAATTGTAAATTAAATATCTTTGGACTGTTGGTCTGATAAAACAAGCAATTTGAAGTTGTCACCTTGAGCTTTATTGTGATGGACATTTATCACAATTTCCTGACATTTTATACCAAACAATTCATTGAGAAAATAGTCTTCAGATCAATCAATAATGAAAATAATCTTTTGTTGCAGCACCCTACTTACAGTAGAAGCTGTACTCAATAGTAGGATCAGGCACTCGTGCTAGAAGGACTGGTAGAGGTTCAGTTAGAGCTTTAGATTCACCTTTGTTGAGCTCATCACAATGTATAAAAATGTGATGGCTCTGTTTTTAATTGTAACTCTATCTAAACTAAAATAAAGCATAAACATCTAAATAAGTATATGTAGGCACGTGCACATATTTAGTGTTAGTTGTGCAGTATACCTCATACACTCCTCTGTGCAGGCCTGTGAGATGTTATTGTGTTCATGTACCAAAGCTGTGCTGTAACACACAACACTGCCATCTAGTGGAGCCTCGATGTCCCTGCTGTGGTGATGCTGGTACAGATGGAGCAGGGTTTCACACACACACACACACACACACACACTGGTGACAATATAACCATCCTTTTCAGGAGATTTTGTCCATGGGAGCCATACAGCCTGCTAATGTTGGGACAGTGCTTGTCAAAGTGAGGGTCAGGGGACATGCAGGGGGTTCTTGAGGAGAACTCCGCTGGGTCTCCTGCAAAATGGCAAAATAGGTAATTTCACGATATTTTAATTCATTTTAGCAGTTAGAAAACCCATATTACAATAGTCAGGCTTTTACATTCTCAAATTTTGATCATGCCCAGGGTTTATTATTCAGTTCTAAATCAAAAATGATTCCCGTGCGGGTCTGTGGGACGATATATTACAAATGGGGACATCCAGGGATCTAATGTTTCTGTCTGTTTGCAAATATTTCAGCACTACAGTAGCCAGTTAGAGCGTCACACCAAAGAGCGTCAGAGTATTACTGTGCTATAGAACATAAATGCCACGCAAACATGCAAGGCAGCATTTTTAATTTCTCTGTGTGTGTGTATTTTGTGTGTGTGTGTGTAGTGCATGCTTTCTGAACTGTATGCTTTCTGAATTGTGACTAACAGGGAGTGTGTAGGGGCTGGAGTTAATGAGGTTGGGTGAGCGATGGGGGGGCCGGCGCTGGTCTTCAGGGGCCGATAGGGCCCATTGGTTCTTCTCCTCCCTCACAGCAAGAAAGAGAGAGGGACATGGAGAGAAACAGAGAGACAGAATAAAACAGAGAATTTAATTTGAATCCAGATCTGTTTTATTTGCACGATAGGAAAGGAAGACCAAAGCCATAGCAACATTTTTATCATTTGAGACAATACAATATATTTCTACTATGTAAAGCAGAGTCGGTTAATACATTATCAAGGAGGGAATGATAGAAAGAGAGTAGAAGAATTTAAGAAAATGGCAGAAAACAACTCCATGGTAGGCAAGAAAAATGTATTTATATAGCACATTTCATACCCAAAGGCAACCCGAAGTGCTTTACAGAGTACACAGGCTAAAGCACAAGAAACAAACGATCAAAACAATAAAACAATCAAAAGCACACAGAATAAAACCAATAAAAACAAACTTTGAAAAAATCAAAGTTTTTTAATCCAAAAATGTGATTTAAAAGAATAAATAAAAAGCACTGGTAAACAGGTGGGTCTTTAGCTTGGGTTTGAAAGTAGTCAGCATTTTCTCAAGTCTTAGCTTTGCTGGCAATTTGTTCCACATTTGAGCAGCATAGAAGCTCAAGGCAGCTTCACCACGCTTAGTTTTGACTCTGGGAACAGCCAGTAATCCAGAACCAGCCCATAAATAACAGAGGTCCGAGAATCGACTCTTGCAGAACTCCACGTGTTGTTGGGATACGCTCTGATGTACAGCTACCAACTGATACAAAATGGTCTCTGTCTTGAAGGTATGACTTGAACCCATTCAGGACCATGTTAGAGAGACCAAACCAGTGTTCAAGTCTGTCTGTTAATATATTGTGGTCAACCGTATCAAATGCAGCAAAAAGGTCCAATAACACGAGGACAGAGACCAGAATCTATGCTGAGATTAACGTCATTCAGAACCTTGATAAGAACAGTCTCGGTACTGTGGTGGGGCCTAAATCCAGCCAGTTATTTACTGCCAGAAGGTTGCTGAGTCATCTAAAGACAACTTTGTTAATAATTTTACTAATAAATGGCAGGTTTGATATGGGCCTGTCTGTAGTAGTTCAGTACAGATGCATCCAGATTAGCTTTTTTTTTAAAGTGTCTGCAGTTTTCAGGGATTTGGGGAAGACCCCTGAAAGCAGTGAATTGTTGACTATCTGTAATACATCTGTTGCCAGGCAACTAAAAACTTTTTTTTTTAAACTCTGAGGGCAGCAAATCAACACGTGGAGGGTTTGAGATGTAAAACAATTTCTTCAAGAGTTGTGAGGTTTATGACATCAAAATAAGTCATCGTTACCAGATTAGTTCTAGTTGAGAAGGCGTGTTATTTAAGTTAAGTGAGGAAGCACTGATTGTTGTTTAATCTTTCTATTTTTTTCTGTGAAAGATGAAGCCAAGTCATTACATGACTTTGTAGAATTGAATTCAGTGCTCGTGGGTTGGTGAGTTTATCCACAATGGGTTGGGAGCTGCGTTGGTAGAACAGAAGACAGGAGAAGTGAAAACACAGAGGAATTTGTTTGCCTGAAATCTGAATATTCCTCAGCTGCAGACTTACTCAGTGAGTGCATTTTTATAGTGACCCAAGGACCCTTTACACATAAGGAGGCTGTGGTTTCCATATTCTAAAAGCCCAAATGCACTCTGACACCTGTGTTTTGAAGTACACCTATTGTTTTAAATGGCCAAACGCACACCAAAAGCATTATGAGGCACGTTAAACTGCCTCGATGTGCCTACTCCGACCGATTTTGGAGCGTCAAATTAGGAGCCAGCGACCAAAGCTGTTTTTTCTGCAGCCCCAGTGCCGACCTTTTCCCAGAATACTGCTGGTTCTGTGGTGTTGGCATTTCATATAACGTTACTCAAATAGAAATGGCATTGGCATTTCAAATCTGATGCCTGCAGTGCGCCACAGGAGCACCGCGCGTTAAATGAGGCCCATCAACTATTGCTTTCAGTGCGTTTGGGCCTTAAAACAAATCGGCATCCACTCAGCAGTTGCTATAAATAATTGAAACATTCGTGATTTTAACAAAGTTAAACAACGATTACTTAGTGAGCACAGAAAAACTACAGCTCCCATGAAAAAACTACAAGTGTGTGGCAGTGCAGTATCATCGTAACTTGATTTCATCCATATGCATAAAATTCATTTTTTCAACTTTCTAGTTGTAATCTTTGCTGTTATTATAGATGTATCAGAGCCAGCTGCGAACCCTCAATTTGCTCATGGACTCGCCTCTTCTGTCGAGCTGTGACGTTTAGCCCGCGAACGTCTAGGGCTTATGAAAAAGTGGTGTTGGTTAAAAACATAAATATTAAACAAACAATGACATTAGATCGTTTTTCAAAAAACTCCCATCCCTATCTAGACATATGAAGCGAGCCACATGACATACTGTTGAGAAAGGCTCTGTTCCAACGCTGGAGTTTGAGTTATTAGCATAGTTACAAATGTCAATGGGATTTTGAATGAGGTTGTCTTACTTATGGAACAGAACCTGGAAGGCTTAAAAAGGTTCAGTAATTTCCTAACACAGCTGGACACTGTCGTTTTTAGGAAATGTTACTCAAACAATTCAATCTAACCTTATATATCTATGTTATATTCTTGCATATTATGTATTTCCCAACTGTCACTGTAACAAACACAGTTAGTCTGTTTATTAAATCAGTTTGGGAGTCATAGCAGGGTGTTATCTCATGACTTGATGGTGGGGCTCTTGTTTTATTTGCATTGTGTCTTAAAATTGATGTTTGCAGTATTGATGATGATTGGTTATTGTAATATTGTAATATATATTCACCTTTTATTGGAGAATGACACTCAAAAGCAGTCAGTGTGGCACTCAACCTCTCTTGCACAACTTCTTGATTTTTGACTAAATATATAGTTTCATCCGTCCTCTGCACCCCTCTCACTTCCTGCTCGTACTATCTCCTCCTGACTTCTCTTCTCTCTTCCCTCTACTTCATCTCTCCCTCTCTGTCATGCCATGGTATTTCTCTTCTATTTAAAGGCCACTAAAGATCAAGCTTTAGAAAGACATTTCAATTTACTTACTGGCCTTTGGAAAGCACCTCTGGTTAGATTTGGATGCCATGGTACAGTTAATGGTGTATATCTGTTAAATGGCAAGTGTGAGCCGCAGCATCGATCACATCTGAGAGAGAAGATGGCAGTAGATATAACAGCAGGTACAGAGCATTATCCCTCTGTCAAGGAGAATTGAGACTTCTAGTGGATGTGGATTATCTGTTTTACTGCAAGCATATCATCCCACGCCCCCTTAAAACAAAAGGCTTTCCTACTCCCAGTTCTCCGGCATGGGGACCCAGGTACAGAACAGCCAACTGTGAATTTTTCACTCGATTAATCATCGGAGAAAGCCTGCAGGCTGAAGGCATCAATAATTTTAAAGGAAAGGGCTTTATAGTAAAGATTATAAGCATGAGAATATCTTTGCATATTAGAAATAAGCATTTTTCTCCTTTTGCTTAAATGCTTTTGCTACCCTCAGGTGTGCTGACCCCTCAGTTGACAAGCAACATGTTAATGGATTCACAGCAGAACAGGCAGCAGCCCCTGAGTCACTTTCAGTTTCCATATTTATAGAGACTGGCAGTGGCCACAGGGAAGAAAGTCCAAGGTTTGCAGGCCACAGAGGGCACAGCGAGATGCTGCAGCTAGACCAGAACAACGCATTCCCCTGTTTTCACTCATTTATATCTTCTTTTTCATAATCCTGTATGTTTACAAATTAAATCAGAATGTGCTTAGTTTTTAAAAAATCAGTTTTCTTCAGACTTGTGCAGCCAAATTAAAACTAACTTCACCTACTCACCATAATTACTTGCATTTGGGTGACAGTGGTTATTCATTTAGTTTATTTAGTTAATTGCATTTAGTTTAATTTGACTGACATGGTATTAAATCAAGTCTGTTTCCCAAGTTGGAAAACCAATCAAAGCTTTGTAGGTGGGTTTATAGGACTTAAAATAACAACTCTTAAATCAGCGTATTTCTTTGATCAGCGTGAAAAAGGTTAGCTGCTCCTAGTGACCCCTCACCCCTACAAACAGAAAAAGACCAACATGAATAAAATGTCAAACTGAATAATGACATGGGAGACAAAAATGGCAGTTCAGTCTAATTATATGTGCTGTGTATTGCAGTCAGTGCATTCACTATCATTTATAGCCATTAAAAATAGGGAGTAACTGTTCCAGGTCCACACATAACAGAGCTATGCTGATTTTCAGAATAAACATGATCTGACAAAGCAGTGCACAGCAGTGTATTTACTGTATTCTTCAATGGATTTATTCAAACATAAATACTGAGGTTAAAACAGCATTTCCCAATATATTGTATTGAGCTATTTATTATTTTTAAACATAATAAATTTAAAAAAACTATATATCCACCAACTTTACACATCAAGTTTACACACTTTTAGCAGAAAGCTTGCATTACATACTGGTTGCATTATGCTAAATCTAGGATCCAGTGTTCTAGAATGCTAGAGAATAAAAGTCAGGATATCTCTGCATCTGCTTCTTCACTTTCGACCACTCTTTTTTTAATACTTGGAATAAAGAACAGCAATGGAGAAAAGTAAGAGCAGAGATTTCTCTGCTTGGACTGATGACCAGGTGGAACTGTTACTGAAAGGAAGTGTTGTAATTCATTATCCGTGTTGAATTAACCGCTGGTAGTCAAGGCTGATGTCGTTTGTTTTCGTCTGGGAAAGGGTCACGTGATCGGGGCGTGACGAATCAGGGAAGGACACGTCGTGGCTGATAAGATCCAATCAGGAAGTGAACGTGGGTGTCTGCGTCATCGTTTTAAAATGTCTTAGTTTCTGCCCGTCCTCACTAAAACGCAATCCCGGAGTTTTCAAGCTAAAACGGGGTCAGAAGCCTTTTAAAAGGTCTCATAAAACGCTGGAGTAGTGTGGACACTAGGTATAAACATAACAAAAGTTATGTGTTTTAAAACAAAAACACATTATTGTGGATGGAGCCTAAGTGACTACTTAACTGGATTGATTCCAATAGAGCATTTTACGTGATTACATGTATGCAGTAATATCTATTTTTATATTATAGTAGCAGTAGCTACTAACAAAGTTTTGGTGGAAATGTATTAGTTTTAAATACATGGCCTGTCTGGACAAGCAGCTTCAGTCTAAATGTCTCATATCTCACATGAAGATGAAACAACCACATTTGTTCCCTGTCCACAAAAGGCTTACTGACTGATCATTTTTCTTCTCATTTACGACTGCATCGCTCCTGAACAGCCCCGCTCACAGTTCAGACGCACCTCAGCCCCTGGAGGGGTGTCACCGTTCACCGACTCATGTCTGCTCTGCACCCATGGGTGTCTGGGCAGCGTCGGCCTTCACCCTTCTGAGACCAGTCAGTGTCAGCCAGGACAGTGAATATCTAAACGCGGGCACCAGAAAAGGCAGGTGTGTGTGTCTATTTTATGAGCGAACACATCTGTTTTCTTTGATCTCTCTATCTTCCTCTCTCTCTGTCTCACACACACATGCTAGTGAGCGAGAGGATCCAATCAAGGGCGCTCCAGCTAAAGAGGAAATGTTGGTGGTGTGGGGGGGGCGAGGGGTGTAAGGGGTGTAATTTCTGTTTCATATGTCCCCCCCGACTTGACAATACTTGAAAAACAATGAGAGTGACCCAGTTGCAGGATTCCAATTAGTATTAGATATGCAACAGTTGAGATTAGAATGCGCCTCTTCCCTCAGTGGAGGGGAGGAGGGGGGTGAGGGGGGGCGCGTGCTGCTCTGATTGCCAGCCCGAGCCCAAGTGTCGGGTCGTGATAAAGACTCGTGTGTGTGTGTGTGTGTGTGTATGTGTCTCTGTGTGTGTGTGATGCAAGAAAGGAGAGAGGGGGGTTGGAGAGATAAGGCATCAGGGGGACACAGCTGAACATCAGCACACTAGTTTACGTACACACACACACACACACACACACACACACACACTGTCTGTCCCGTTTGTCCGCCGAGGGAATATTTATTTCTAAAATAGCTTGACTCCTCCCCGACGGGAGTGGAGGTTATTTTAATCAGTGGAGAGGGAATAGAAGAAGATAGGGTGCTGCTGCTGTGTGTGCGTGCGTGTGTGTGTGCGAGTGTGTGTGTGTATGGCAGGACTTTCTGAATTGGGTGAAGCAAGTAGCATGCTTTTTTAGCCAGGACGTTCTTAGAAATGAGAGTCTGCGTGACCTTGTTGTGTGGTTAGTGTTTGGTTCATGCAGTCAGAGGAGGAAAGTGAGACTGAAGAAGACTGAGTTCTACTCTGAAGGTCAATACACTTGTTAATGGATTGGAATTTTGGAAGTGGTCATTGTTTAACACACAACTGTAGAGTTGAAAAACCTCTAAAACTGAATTTAGACCTTGATGGCAAAAGGCAAACATAATCTTCATAATCTTGTGTACTGGTTCTTTGATGTATAAAATCAAAATTTTCCCCAAATTTAGACTGTAATTATAATAATTAAATATGTATTTAGGTAAAGTTCTTGTTCAGCTGCTTGTGTTTAAACAACATTTAACATTTGAGAACTTAAAATTTAAAAAAAGGGATTTGAAAGGTATGATTTAAGTATTGGTACCAAAACCTTTTACTCCATAAAATCTATCTGATCAGCTCATAAAATATGAGGAATTACTATTGGTTAAACTACCCAACATGTTTTTATAGTTTATAGAAATTCATAATGTTGGTCTCGCAACTCAATCACAGCAAAATGCTGCATGGAAAAACTCAAATTTAAAACAATGAAATATAGCTGTAGCAGTTTTACCTGTTATGAATTCTTCCATCTATGGCTGTCTTTACCGACCAAAGTGTTTATATTGACTTCTAGCGTCTTGACTTAAGTTTACTTTACTCTTTTATGCTGTGTAACTAAGCAATACACTGTACCTTACATATTTGTAGTTGGCATGGTGTGATGTGAACCCTGAGAGAGTGTAGGTGGGTGTGTACTACTGTATTGTAAGATTATTCAAAGAGAAACTGTAGCCCACTTATTACCCACAGTCTAGAGTGACTGGAGAACGCCACACCTCAAGAATTCAGGGTTACACATCTGTTTAAGGAAAATGCCACTATGGTACTCTAACTGTACTGTAATCTTATGCCTTTTAAAAATGATTTATGTTTTAAAAACATAGCTTCCTGCCAGGCCCCTTTCTGTAAGGCCTACAAGCCTTGCATATGCATAAATGGTTAGTGTTAAAGTCTACCAGTCTAAGTGAAGGAGGCAAGATTTGTATGGAACCTGAGAGACAAACACTAGGGTAAAATAATTGGGTGAAGTTATTAAGTAGTTTTCTGCTGAGGACCATATGATGGTTGAAAGCTCCTGAAAAAGCAAGCAAGTATGTGGATCTTGAGATAGTTTTGCCAATTGCTGTTTCAAAGGTCAAGGGTGAACTGTCAAGTCAACATGAACTAGAAGTCCTAGAGGTGCTCAAAATCATGGAAAGTCTGAACATCTACATTTCAGTGAGCAAAGTCCATCTTCTGATGAGGACCATGCGATGTGGTCCAAAGCTCCAGAACAAGTGGACCAAAGTTGACTTGAGTTGAGATTTTGTTGGGTTGGGATGTGTGTCACCTCGTCCTCAGTGGGAAATATACCCTTGTTTACATGTATTTTCAATCATAAATTGACAGCCAATCAAACTGCATCACATTCATCATAAAGACCAAAACTGATTTGTCATCACTGGCCTTATTTATTTGTCTAATCTCAGTCTTAAGTGTAGCAGTTTTAACAGAGTTCCTGTAATTGGCCCACAACAACATTTCTCAGTGCAGTGAGCTGACTGGAGCCCAGGCCCTGGATCATGTTACTCAGTGAATCTCATGACAGCACATCCAGCCCAACAATGACAGTTTAGGGTCATAGTGTTTGTCTATGTTCCTCTTGTATAAATCCATAACTTGGCCTGAACCCCTCCAGCCCCAAAGCAATCAGATTAGGCTATCATGCCATCCTTAGACCCTCAAACTCTGCGACAAATCTATATGTTCAATTGGAAGTGTCACCGGCCGGTCTTAGCCGCGGCTAAGCTCTCCGCTCACGAGCCGAGCGACGTCTCAAAAGGGAGCCCTTCAGATGGCTCCAGCTGTTAATATACGCCTGCTTCCCTCGATGAGATTCTGAGAGGATAAATAGAGATGGGGAGGATTAGTTAGCAGGGCTACGAGGACGGGATCCAAATTAGCGCCGGCCTCAATCACCCGGCCAAAAACCCCCCTGTCCGTTCACGCGGCTCGCTTGTACGCGTTCGTTTTCTTGCACTGTCGTTTATGTTCAAGGCTGATTGGCAAGGAAATTCTGATGCGACGACATGGTCAATTTGGCCGGTAATTCGCGCCTCAACACTCTGAAATCCCAATGACAGACCCCCCTTACCACTGCGCCCCTGTATGCCTCTGTCAGATTACAGCCTAGTCCTCATCTGAACTCCTCATTTATATCTAAAGTAATCATTTTATCAGTTGTGCCTATAGAGCGCTGCAAGTAATTTCAGGGTAGCGTGCATGCAGTTTAATGTAAACATGCAGATTTGTACTTTTGTGCAGCTCCCCTGTTGAATAATTTAATGATGCTGTAGAGTATGTAATGTTAGCAGTGTGATAGCTATGATAGAGACTTGATGTACAGTTTAAGCAAAGTTTGCCTTGTTGGGCTCTCTAAATCACCATAATAAGTAGTTTCAGTACAAGGGGAAGTGTCACACTTTGTTTAGCATTTTGATTGAATGCTATTCATGATTTTTGTATGTTTCCCATCAGTCACAAATAAGACTTGATGCCTTAAGACCTTAGTGTGTGTTTTTTAACCTTTTAAAACTTCTTTTCTGCTTCATACCTACCCTTTTTAAATGTTTCTTGTAATGTATTTTTATGATGACCCTGATGAAAGCCACAAGCCGAAATGCATCGATCGAACAATAAAGTTGTTCTATATACTTCAAGTGTCGCTGGAGTTTTGACCTCTTGTCCAACCACGTCCAAAGACAAAATGTTTCTACCTGTTCCAAATGACGGGGAGAAAAGCTTGTCATTATAGCCTCCTCCTGGCTGCCTCCCACTGCCTCCCTGATCTCTCAAACAATTCTGCGTCTTTTGCTTCTTTGTAGTCTTAATGTGATGAATCATACAAATGGGGATGACAACTAACGCTTTCGGACAGTCTCTCCTCTTAAGCATTAATGGTGTTGCATTCAGTTGTTCACACAAAGTGACAGAGATAGTTGTCTGAAGAATGAAAACAGAGAGCTTGAGAGAGGTTCAAACCCTGCCTACTTTCTCCTTTCTGCTGACTGGCCAATCATACGTACAGTTGACGTGATTGTTGAACTGTCCGTTTTGGAAAGTAAGAATAATTGTCAACGCCATCAAAAAGGGGGTTTCAGATGCTGTTAGATGATCCAACGGGCACTTTATCTGAGACATACTAAGTTCTTTATCAATAAGACATACTGTTGTTTGCCTGTGTAGTCATGCCACTAATGTGAGGTGTTGTCCCTATATGTTGCTATCACAAAAAACGATACAGTGTGAGCTGTACAGTGTAGGCCTGCCCAGGTGGGAGTCTTCTATGTGGATTGTTTCTGTACAGTGGTTCAGTGGTTTACAAGGCTTAAAGGGTCAGTTTAACCCAAGGTACAAAAACATACATTACCTGCAGTGGTATATAGCCAGTCAGTCTTAAATCTATCAATCCATCAAACCAATCTTAAAGCCTCCTTGTAGAATTTGTATGTGATTATAGCATCTTTAAAATGATTCTCATGTCATACATTTTTGTTTGTAAAAAAAATCACACAATCCTGATGAATTTTGTTGCAGTGGACAAATGGACGTTGAGTTAAAAGTACTATTTCCAAGGTCAAGAATGAACTTTCAGGCCCTCAATCTCAGCATCTCTGTTTTCTGCCATGGTGTCTTTTTTTATACTAGCACTGGGGGAGGGTTAGGGTTATTTTTAAAATTCTTAAAATTCTACAATTCTACATAGTGGCTTTAAATTGACACAATTTGCAATTTATATCCCTGGAAGACATTTTCCTTTATCTATTCATATATATATATATATATATATATATATATATGTATACAGATATTTGTGCTGTTGACAACCTGTGGACATACAGATTAAACATCCAAATAATACAAATAAATGTGTGTAAAACAAGCATTTTTGTGTATAGTACCATGCCAAATGATGACATTAATGAGTAGGTTAATGACATGTAGTTTCAATGACACTATATATAAAGGCAATGAAAAATGAGCAAATACATCCAAGGGCTTAAAAAGTTAAGGAACGTAAGAATATGAAAATGCCACAAAATAAAACGTATTACTTAAATACAGAGCCCCAGGCTGCTTCTGCCTCTGGCAGGCAATGGCTACAACCTCCACAATAAACTCTTCCCAATATAAAAGCCTTGCAAAAGGTAGGCAGACACAGAACATCTGACAGTGACTTTTTCACTCTGTTTCACTTGATCAACACCCTGATGTTGATCATCAGGAAATAAAGTGAAACTCATACACATAGACAAATGAACGAGACGACATCAAGAACAAAAAGGAAGCATGACCACACTCTTGTGTCTCACTTCTTTGTTGTTTTTGTCTATCTCAGCACGGCCCTGTGTTCCTCGCCGTGAACTGAAAATGGTATTTGGGAGACAAACAACTTCATTCCGCCGTGCATCAGTAATTAGCTGTGGAATTAGCTGGCTTGACGTGCCTCCACAGATCAGCCGGCCCTCCAGGGAGGCCTGCGAGTCCAGGCAAGCCGCATTTCCAATTATTGTGTTGAATTGCTAATTTAGTTATTGTGCCTGCCGTAATTGTGATGGGTATTGGGTGTGCGATTCAATTTGTTTTAAATATTTGTGGGCCGGCGGATTGGTAATGGAGCTGACCTATCTGCAGGCCCAGTGTGAGAGTTAGGAAGAAGAAGAAAAAAAAAACAAAAGGAAGGGACTAAAAAGATGTTGTAGTTCCCCATCACACACACACACACACACAGTGACACACACTCTCTCAATCTCACTCTCCCACTCTCTCATCATTTTAGTGTGATCTGCCTCATCCCTTCTAAGACTGTTGAAGTTAAAAAGCCTGAATTTAGAAAAATAGCACTTTGATCATCTTTAGGGTGCGAGGCGCAGAGCATTAGACAGGGAGAACACTGAGAGCTTTGGTTTGATGAGGAGTGTCTAAGGAGGAGTCGCCTTTCTCTACCGAAATATTAGAGCAAGAGAGTTGCTGCTGGTGGAGGTAGCACTGCTCCTGGTCCGATTAGGAGACAGATTTGGCAGGATGCTGAAGACTCTCCTGCAGGATCACTCTGCACAGATGAAAATTAGACTGCTAGATGAGTGTGCTGGTTTTTCATGCTAATATGTACGTATGTGCTTATGCATCATAAGGTGTACAGATAAAAAAAATACAGCACATTTTTAAATATAATGGATAGTTAGTCAGATATTTGTTAATAAGCTACCATCAACATAGTTTACAGCATCAGTATTGTTGCCTAATGCCTAAGACATAGGCATTGATTTAGAATGATGGCTAAATTGTTGACTGGAACTATATTTGTATATGTCAACAAATCAGGAACAAGTATATTTCGTCGCCATGGTAATATTGCCTTTAATCAAACATTGGATATGATGGATGTTAATAGGTATCAAATACTGAACACTGACTTGCGTTAAAAGTACTTCTTTCACTGGCAAACTTTAAAGGACCATACCAATGTGTTTAGCAGGTTTACTACAAATAAGGCAGGCAGCCATTGTCTTCCTTTAATTTCAGCACACTGACAATCAACTTGCAGAGACTTGAACCTTGCTCGAATTAAGTGGCCAATCTATGACACTATGACAACAAAAGAAATGCAGAGTGCTCTACTCTAGAGGCTGCACTAAAAAGGCTAGTGTGCAATAAACAATAATACTCAGAATAAGGGTAAAATTAAGAATTAGAAAAAGCAATAGAAAGCTAAAAAAAAAACCTATATATGCAATATAAGGATTAAAATGTAGAGTGTATATTGTTCCAGTGTGTACATGGGCTTTGCCATTTCCCACTATATAAAAATATAAAATGTACATATGTCAAAGTTGTAAAGCAAAGTATACAAAATCATGTACACTGTGGTGGATTACCTAACTCAAGCAAGTTTCAATTCTGAAACTTTTAATGGTGTAGTGAAATGAATGGAAGCCAATGGCTACCTGCTTTTGGAAAATGGTCTGCAGTTAACAAATATATATAAAATGCATTGAATTTGCTAAAGCATGTAAAACACTTAGTGGTGGAACCAACTGCTGCCACAGGAGAAAGTGTGAAAAGTCAGCAGAAAGTGTATTTGAGGCAGACTTCATGAATTGTGGATTTGGACTGCATTCTACGGATCTCCCAGGAACATACCCATTTAGCCCGGCAGTCTGCAAGTTTGGTGAAGTCCGAACACAGGGAATTTGCCAGTTTGAGTCCTAGGTAGAGACTGAGTTTGACCCCTTCAGCCCCTTGTTTACTTTAATTACTGCCTGTGTGACCACAAGCACTTAGACAAAGCTGGTGGTTGACAAAATGTACACGTTCAACATAAATGATCAGGAGACGCTTTCTTACGAGCAGCATTTACAATCCTCACATGTGCGTTAGACTGTGCAAAATTCACAGTGTGATATCTCCCCACTCATTTCATGGACGTCACCAATTATTTTGATGGACAAGCCCACACCTGCCTGCATCAAGCAAGCAGTAGTGTAGCTAACATTAAAATCAGCAGGGCTCTGTGGTCTGTATACAAGGCTGTTAATCACATTGTGGGTCGGCTTTTGCAGCATTACATTTTATTATGATTCAGTTTTTTCCTTCTTTCCTTTCACATACTTTTCTAGTGTCATTTTCTATTATTAACTGATATGGAGAGAATATTCTGCAGTCCTCACAGTCGAATGAAAGAGGTGTTTGTGTGTAAAAGTGTTTGCTGAGGGTGGATTTGAATTTCACAACAGTTTAGGGAGCTCATTGTGGAAGGTGATTGCTCACCGCGTGTGCATGTGTGTGTAACTGTGTGTGTATGGTGTCCCTGCTTTCATCTTGATGGTACAGAGCATGTGTTTGTCTGTCCACCGTGTCACCCTGAGGTCAATATGAAAGACTTGGGGCTGAATGGGACCTCTCCAGGTCTTTGAAATCTCTTGTCCGGCCTCTATGGAAATGTAAGCACACACACACACACACACACACACACACACACACAGACTGCCATGCGTGCAGACACTCACTTATACTGAGTACTAAGTACAAAAGGTGCATGTGGAGAAACTCATTCACACACGCACACACAGATGAAGCGAAAACAGCCACTTACACCTGGTGGGTGTTTGATCATCAATTAAGCTCCATCTCTCTCTCAGGCTGTTTAGTCTCCAAGGTGTTCAGCTCAGTCTCCTCAATCAATCCACATCACCATCTAACAGCCAAATCGGCACATTGTCACTTTGTGTGTGTGTGTGTGTGTGTGTGAATTGTTACAAACCCGTACTGTTCGTTTCCTGGATATGTTGTCTAAATGAAGGGCACAATTTAAGAAAAGTAATCATTGTGAACAACATGAATTTATGAACATTCAGCCTCCCCTCTGTTGTCCAATTTATGATCATTTTCATGTTTCTCACTGTAATTGTCGATGAATGAAAACTGCATTTAAAGCATAAGTTATTATCATTATTTGTATTAATAACTGATGCCACAAGGATTCGTTTTTTTGTCATTGCTATTTCTAAAAAGTTTCAATAAAAAAATCTAGTTTTTTGAGAGCAACACCATCTGTCAATAGCTACATCAATAACTTTTAAAATGAATGCCATTGATTACTATGTCATCAAAATGCATTGTTCTCACTGTTGTGTTGTGTATCCCCTGGTAAAGTGAAGACATGGTTTTATAGGGACAGATCCGAGCTTACAACCTTGTTCTTACATAAAAAATAAAATATATTAAAATATGTTAACCAGACACAACAGTTCTGGTAAATTAAAAGTTAATGATAAAGTACATCATTGTTGTTATAGCTATAGGCCGATGCTGGATTTTTGAGGCTGATACAGATATCAGTAAATCAAGTGATAGTATTTTAGATTGTTTAATTTTTATATAAGGATCTGTTACATGTGCTTTGTACAGACCAAGATATGACCTGAGTGGAACATTTTACAGTTAAATCTTGTCAGTGCTCTCTGGTGGACAAACTTTAAAATGTAGGCACTTGTTTCTAATCTACCTCAAACGTGTCTTTGGAATTTCTGTACTGACATTTCTTATTGGCTGACATGTGCACCATATATGTCGCCTGATACATATATCTGCCTGACCAATCTCTCGGTTTACCTCTTTTTTCATGATATTTGTGCATCCTGCATCCAAAACACTCCATTGGACTTTTATTGTGGAGGAGGTTAGGACCAAAAAGGTCTTAATCAATAACATTCACTTTTTTAAAACAAGTTTGAATGCCTTCTGGATGCAGTCTGATCTAAATCCGAATTGAGCGCTAAGGCTTGCAGCATGAACATAGCTATAGTAAGACCACATATGTCCCCTCTCCAGGTGATGTTGGTTTGTTTCAGAGAAATTCTCACACTGGTCCTAACCTCCTTCACAATAAAAGTCCAATGGAGTGTTTTATTTTGACCGGCAGAACAAGTGGTATGTAGATTTAATTTATAAATGATAGAACAGCACTTGTGTATCTCCAGTCATGTGATCACGTCAAAATAACGTCACACAACAAACACTGTACGCACGGGCAAACTGAACCAGTCACAACTCACATACACAATCACATAACCAACAAACAAGCACATGCTCATAAATGTGTCCACGTGCACAAGAGGTTACACATCCAAACACAAGCACCAGCATCTTACCATAACCAACCAATGTCATTATCTTTATGATTTGACAATGTTTATAATCCTGCTGCTTTCTTCCTTCCTATGACAAACATAAAGCTGATAATCAGGCCTGTTTTTCCCAAAGTGTTGAAAAAGAGGAAACGGAAAAGCCACGACACTAAAACATAGAAATGAGTAGGGTGAGACAGGTAGGACAGGGCAAAAGAGGACAAAGAAGACAAAGAGGAGAGCGGTGAGAGTTTGAAATGTTAAAGAGACAGAGAAGGGGGTGGGGGTGGGGGGTGGGGGTGGAGCCGGGCAGCAGAGGCAAATGAAATCAATTTGAGAAGCACTGAAGTAATTGGTTTCTAAACAGAGTAGTGTCCTGCATGCCGGCTACCTCTTTCTATTCGGCCTCAGCTACAGAATAAGTCTCGCTGGAATGACAACATCCACACCTTGTTTCTCATTCAGAGTTGTTACAAAGGTATGTGTGAGTGTGTAGGAGTGTGTGTCATGTAAAGAAAAACTTCTCTAAACTGCTGTAATCAAAAAGGAACCATATCAACAATTGCAGCATGTTTCCTTGAATAGCATTCAGAATCCACCAGTGTCCTTTTAGCCCGTGCTATGTAAAACTGGAGCAGAAAGGCCTTTTATACTCAATAATAGGGGCAGAAATGTAATCAAACCAATGTGATTGCCCTGTGATTCCTGCCAAAATGCATCTAATCTCACATTAAGATACATTAATCTGCTTTATAATTGACATTTTAAAAATAGCACTTATGAAATTAGCAGAGAAAAGGGGAGAAAAGGCTTGTATGGTCAATTACAACTAACACTTGGGCTTGGCACAGGAGCCATTGGACACAAGCCATAAGTATTTAAATTACACAGAACCAGAGGGCCTGATTACAGCAATGCTGAATTTAGAAGCAGTAATTGTAGTCGCAGGCTCACAATGATGCTATTCACAGCCTCTTGTTGGAGGGAAGAGGGCTTTCCTGACTCCTGTAAAGGGCTGAGATTTAAATTATGAAATGATGTTCAGGTGTCATTTTGATTAGAGTGGTACAGGACATGTATCACTCCCATACTGACATCTGCTTTATGAGCAAGCCCATGCAAAAACATGTATTTTACCAAGGCTGTTACCAGTTATGTCTGATCTTGTGAAAAATTCAGACTTATTTGTATGAAAATGAATGTCAGTGTGAATAAATTAACCTTAACCAAAATAATTTACCACAACCCTTAACCCCCAAAAACCTTAAACTTAAACTAGAAGAAAAGGATGGAAACATTTTCAAACAGTCTTAACAAAATATATTCATGTTAATGTTAAAAAAGAAAAAAGTCACTTTTCTATGTGTAAAATATAATATGCATTTTCTGTAAAATATGTCTGAACTCAGTCTGAACTGAAAATCGCACTAGTTTTGCATTAAAAATGAAAATAGCCAGTAATTTATGCTCACATTCAATATTGTTACATTTGACATTTCTCTTGCCAACAAACAGTTAGTTGGTAGAGTTGTTCACTGTGTGCTCAAACTGATTTTTAAAAATGAATATTGAAGGTGAAGTGACTACAATGACTGGAAAAGTAGCTGTTAGTAATGGAGCTCCTCACTTGATACGTGATAGAAGGTGCCATTATCAGCTCAGCCATGATATAGTATGCATGTAGCTTCCTGGTTAAAAGCTTTTTTAAAAGACCACAAAAGTCACAGAAACCATCATGATGTGATGACTCAGCTGCAACCATTTTGTTCACCTTTCAGATGTTGAAGGAGGCTTCTGATGCAGAAATGTTGTTGTACTCACTGGGTGAATTCACAAAGAATGGACTGCAGCCGCTGATAGCACCATGAATTGCGCATCACTTGCAACCGCTACCTGCCCCGTCTAAAGGTCTGATTCACAAAAGATATTGAACTAATGATATCACAACACAGCCATAAAGTTTTGCAGCAGAGTGCAGTTTGCCCTTGTTTTGCGTCTGATTGCAAGTATCCATGTGGTAAAGTCGGCTATAAATGGTGGATTTGGCCAAGAACACAGTAGGCAGGACGATGGCAGAGAGCAGGAGAAAACTGACAGATTTTCAGACCACGAGCTACAATCAGAAAGTGATATTCTCCTTCCAAACATCCACTCACGGGCACGCCTGGCATGCCGATGCCTTCGCCTGGCTACAATCACTGCTGCTATGATCAGTGGAAAGTCTGGGCGTGACACCGCTTATAAATGCGCTTCAGAATTATGGCAGAAGCTAATAATTTTCACTTTAACTGCGTGCTTGCGCCAAATGTCTGCACATTCTACCTAATTTAAATACATGAAAATAGCACTGGGGCACCAAGACACTACTTGCTTGGCAGTGCAGTTTGGGGTGCATATCACCCTTTGTGGGTGCTTTGAGAATTACACAGTTTCTTTGTGTCTTATTGTGAATTTGCCTGACATTGTCTGAACAAATATACGAACAGTCATATTTTTTATGAAGTCATTTATTAATTTAAAAAAACAGGATAAAATTGTATTTACAAGACTGAATTTCGTCTTAGTCCCAGTGTTAATTTGTAATGATAGTTCTTTTCTTCTGAAAAGCAAAGACGAACATTACACTTGCTGCATAGCGTGTTGGTGTATCCTTTATTGCTTGCATACATCCACCTTCCTCTTGGCTGGGACCCTGTTTGGTGGACTCCCAGCACCTGAGGATGGTCTCTTCTGAGCATTTTTTTTCTTTCTTAAATGCAGACATTTGTTAAGGAAAGCTTCAACTGAAGTCAGACTTTATGTTGATAAGTGAAACATATCTTTAGAAATACATAGTGATAAAATATGTTTAGTGTGACTTTTACAATACTACCAAAATCTAGTGCTCCACTTAAATTTGATTTAAAAAGTATCTTAGGTTAAAATGTATCACAATAAATAAACATTAATATATATTTAATTTTTCATAATTGAATGAACTTAACAATTACTTTATTCAAGCAATGCAAGAGTTTTACGAGCTTTTTTTGTTAATGAATGACAACATTAGCTCCATATTAGACATTCTTTACCAAAACAGGGGAAAAAAGTGTTTATTTAATAAGGAAAAATGTAACCTGCTATTTCATTAGCTCCATATATTAGACATTATTTACAAAAACAAGAAAAATGTGTATTTATTTATTAAGAAACATTTTAATCTTTGAAACCAAAGATAACATTATTTTATTTAAATCCTAGAAACTGACGTAAATTGCTTCGACATACTTCCGACAGGACGATGGTCCCCCTCTCTTTGGTGTGTTGAGAGTTGTGTTCACCTGAATTGGATTAGAACAGAATCAATTAGGATACAAGTCAAAATATTATAAACAGTGAAATATAAAACAATTATATTACAAATGGTAAATAGCAGAAATGCATTCTCACCAGGATGAGAAAGGATGCTAGTTGTGCCTGAATCTGTCCCCTGTTCAGTATCTCTCTCCTAGAAATCTTGAGAGCTTTGCAGTCCTGCTTGTAGAGGAGCCAGGCATTGATCACAGCGAGGATAATAATGTGCCAGAAGATGTAGATGTACCAGCGGCGGGTTTACATGGGGAACTTGTATTTGGCTGCAAATGAGTCCAACAAATCCACACACAAAAAAACATGTACATGTACAACATTTTTTTAGGATAGCTAAAAGTGATGTATGTAACTTACAGGGTTCATCTTATAAACAGTGCTTGTATAGGCCTAGTTCTGTACTGAACTAAATGTAACAGTTCCAACCAGCAACATATTGAATGTACAACTGAACTGAGGACAGTCACAAGCAGCTCCGAACATCACACTGTTAAGGACGGTGATGCGTTCGCTTACTGGTGTGTGATCATACCTTGAATGGTGCTTAGAAAGCTTAGAAACATATTAACAAACTAATCAAAGTGACGACAAATCTTTGAAACGAACTGAACAAAATTATTTGAATCAGAAAAGTAATTTGGAATTCCAGCGACTCAGGGTTTGTCCGTAATTTCCTCACTGGTGTAAATGTAGTCAAGTAAAATGTAGCAAGACTCTGAAACATGTAGAAGCTTTCCACTGCATCTAATGACAAATACATTTTTTGGGGGGTTAGCATTTTAAAGGTGACCAACCAGCCCAGTACTTTTAGGAAATGGCATTCGTATTGGAGGATTTCAGAGAATACTGTTTACATTCAGAGCCAGTGAAGGATGTGTGCCCTTTATCAGCAGATAAAGAAAGAAAGTAATGAAAAGAAAGTAAGAAAGTAATGGCGTTGAAGTCATGGTGATGGAATTGTGTGTAGCGCCACCAACTTGCAGGAGACTACAGTTTGTGTCCTGCCACAATCCAACCTTTAATATTTGCTTTTAAACGATAACCTTTTAAAACTGTAACCACGATCTTTCTTTAACCATAACCAAGTGTTTTAGTTGCCTAAACCCAACCATACCTTCACCATAGTTTATTTGCCATGACCGCAATCTCTCTGTAACCTTAGTCATACTTAGCTGCCATGTGCAGATGTAGATGTAAAAACACTGGCATTAAATATTACATGTAAAAAAACATTTCCATTAAACGTAATCCAGGGTTTTGCAGAATCGTCTAGTGTCACTATATATATATATATATATATATGTGTGTGTGTGTATATGTATATATGTATATGTGTAGTGTATTGTATAGTGTAATGTATAGTGACCAAGACACCTATTCAACTTGTTACTTACCTCACTGCTGCCTTTACATTCAAAATATGTTTTATGTATTTTTTTTATATAGCTTTAGTCAGGGAGGAACCTCTGACAAAAACATGCAAAACCACTGATATTATCCCATACGTGTCATACCTACATTCATGGTTTAGTATACACAGAAAAACCAGACATTTGTTGTCTGAGCCTGGCAGCCTGTGGCCAGGAACCAGTTAACACAGAGGCCTCAGCTACAAAGGCAGACCACAAAATGTCACAAATCAAAAACTCAAAGTTTCACAGCCACTGAGGGGAAAAACACCACACCACAGCCACACCACGATATTGCCTTTTGGTCTCGACTTGATACGGGCAAAATGCATATTCATGAAGTAAGCAACTTGTGATCCCAAACAAAGTAAAGCCCTGGCTTAGGGAGATTGGGCCCGGCGTTAATGACTTCTTCGTTTTAAGCCCGCATAAGAAAGCCCCCCGATTTCCCCGCGCTTGTAGTCCATGAGAATATTTAATACCGTTATTAATCATTTTTAATCCGTTTGCTTTTAATTAAGAAACAGCATGTTGCTGTCCTATCAGCCTGTGCCAGCGCACAGATTAATTGTAGCTTAAGATAGCCGGCCGTGATTGGTGTAATGTATTAGCTAACAAGACGCCCAGCTTCTAAAGATACTTGTACACTACCTTGGGAACTTGGCACCACTCCAGGGCCTCCCTCTCCCTCCCTCTCTCACTCGTTCACTCTCTTCCTCCTCTATCTCTCGTCCCGTGTGTCTCTCCTGTTTGATGCTGCAGTCAGGCGTCTTTGGGAAACCTTCTCTCTCATCTCGGCATGCCGCTGTGTTTGTAGCACCATTACTCTGATGGCAGGCCAGGCTATCCCTGATGAGGGAACGTGGCGGAAAGGAGTCTTTCATTCTGTCCCTGGCCAGGGGCGATACACTGTAACCTATAGCCCCTGGTGCCAGGCCAGGACTTTTTTCCAGACTGGTTCAATTTGACTCACTTGGCCCCGAGTCTGGATTAGGATGTTAGGGAATTGTGGCTTTGTGGTTACATCCTCATTAGGTTGTTGTTTTGTCCTCCTGTTTTTTGGTGGAGGGAGGTGCTTTACCACAAGTATGACAGGAATGGCACTAAGGCTGAAACAAGAGGGAAGGATGGTACCTAAAGGAGCTGGCAATGCGGTTATGTGATGCTAGAGGGGATGTTGTCGGTGATGGCACATTCTTTCAGTGCCATCCTGCTCAGTTTCTCCTGTCCTTGGCGAGCAGCAGGGGATACTCAGCTCTGATTCCATGCTGGATGAGAGATTTATATGGACTGTAAGCGCTATATGCTGCTAATCAAACTATTACACCTGGTGAAGAGGGGGTTAAAGTCATAGACATTAGGAGCGTGCACATGATCACTACACACATTTATTCTTGGCTAGGAGAAGAATCATCTAAAAGTGCCTTCAGATTGAACGCAGAGCAAATTTTTATCCCAGACTGTTTGTGCATGTGATGTTTATTCACCACATACATTTCTTCATTAGTGTTTGTAGAATGTGGCTGTGTATGTGAGTTTGTGTGATAGCTGAATGATCTCAGAATCGACCAGGAACAATTGACACAATTATCAGGCTATATGAAAATCAGCTGTTTCAGCTTTTTTTCAGTTCTGTATTTTTGCCTTTTTTACTGGGTTATTTGTGTGTAGTATACTGTATGTATACCAGTGTTTGGTGAACAATATGATGAACTTTTCTTTTGGTTTTATATGTTTATGATCAAAATGTGTATTCTATTATATTCTTTTGCCATTTGACGCTTAGACTAGTTTTAGTGCCTGGTACTTTCATCGTCTCCAGGTCATTTCTTATTTCTGCTACTGTCATGATACAACATACATATGAGTCGATAGATTGTAGTTTGTTTACTGTAAAAGTAATAGACACACATCAACACAATCTGGCCCCGGATTACCTCCATGTGTCCCTGCCAGGAACAATATCTTTTATATCTCACTTTTTTTGTTATTGTCCTCCAGTTTCTCTCTCCTGTCCTCTTGTCTCTACAGTCAAACAAGTGCTTATCCTGAACAACCTTGGGATAGGCACAACTTTCTTTGCTCCAGTTGAAAAATGTTCATCTCATTTAGACTCGTCTTCGCATCAGTTTCCAGCGTCAAGAACGAATTTGAATTGGTTTGCGTCTACTTGTGTCTCTCTTTTGACTATACTGTATATCCAGCTGCCACCGCTTAACATTTGCTTTGCGCTCATTCTGAACACACCTCTTTGGTCTAATTGTTCATGTACAACAGTATCTTCTGCTTCATACTTGACTCTTTCTACTCAATTTCATCTTTAAGAATTCCTTTTGCAAGTAAATAAGTAATATGTTTATCTTCCATAGCTTTCAAAATATAATTTAATGGTACACTATTTGTTAAAAACAGAGGAGGCAATTATGAATCACTTTACTGGTTTGAATGATTTAGTTCTGTTCAGATTGTGTATATTGAGTTCATTCAGTTTTTAAGACAAGCAATCGCTGTTCAAACACAGATCAGTATTATATTACTGTTCATTATATTGTGAGGTTAAGGCAGCTTATGTCTTCATTTTAGTCTTGATTCTCACTAAGTTCACTTTGTTGTGGACTGGAACTGTCTCATTCAGCAAGGTACAAAGCAATGCTGTTTAGAAGGTTAGTGGTTCAGCAACCACCTACCTGCTACAGAGTTATCACGTCTTTCGGTGACCTTTTAACCAGCAAGTAATGCACTGAGTGTTGTGTCTCGCCAGATTTGTTAATGTATTTCATGTTCATGCTTAGTGTTTCATGTTGTAGTTTTAGTTTTATGTCAAGTTAAAGTCACTCACGTCTAGTCTCGTCTTGCACTTCCTGTTTTATTTTGTACTCACCTTTCCCTCTCGTTTCAGACCCTGACTTCCTCCCTTTGTGTGATTTTCCCGCCGTTGTGATTGTCTACCCCGCCCCTGATTGGTCTCACCTGTTTTCCCCTACCTCATGTGTAAATAGTCCTTGTCTGGCTTTGTCCTGTGCCAGTTCGTCTTGTTCTGTCTATCTGATGAGTTGAGTCAAGCGTTCCAGCAGATATCCATGCACCAGGTTTTGTTCACATCCGTATCGTTGTTTGCTTTGTATTTTTGAATATCCTCCTTGTGAGTGTTTTGTTTTGTACTTTTGAATATCCTCCCTGAGAGTGTCTTATGTTTGATTGCCTTTTGCCTCAGTAAAGTTTTGTTACCCATCATACTGATTGGAGAGTCGTGCATTTGAGTCCACCAGTTTTGTGTCCGAGTTTGTGACACTGAGCTGACAACGGTGCTTACAGTCACCATTGTTACAGATGGGAGTTTTAATTCTAAACCTTACTGATCAGAGAGACGACACTAATGATCCAGTAGACTCAATTCAGCTTGAGGAATTAGCATAAAAGATTTGTATTGAACACCTCTACTTCAATGGTTTAAAGTCTGGAAATATATGGAACAAGAATAGTTTTGGTTCAACTGACAATTTGACCATAATAAAAAATTATAGAGTATAAAAATAACAATGCCCCCCCCCATATATTATGAGTTCTTCTTAGAACATCAAGTCCTCAGACAGTGCCTTCTGTTTCATATGCAGGCTTCTTCTCAGACCCCTTGATAGAGGGGATCTTAACCATGCCATGTTCCCCTGCTGCCTGGGAAGGAATTCCAGCAGGACTTTTGTTCTGTGTTTCATTCTATTGATTGTACTCAGTTTGATTTGTTGTCAGCTTTTGTTCTTCTCTGCAAAGACGCCCTTTTAGTCTTAGAGTGCAGATTTTGGGAAGCTGTTATGAGTCCTGTTGCTGTTACACAACGTTTTGGCATTTCATTTACTTCAGGTACAGCATATACAGCATATTAAGTATACAGTTATAGAACAAAGGTGCAAAACAATAATCACAGAGCATATGAACAGTGAAAGAAGTAAGTGCTGAATTCAATGGTACTGTGCTGCATGGAAGCAGGTTGTGGAATAATCTGCGATGATCTGAACTCCAACTCTGATGAAAATGGAAGCCTGCCACAAAAGTCAGAATACACAAGTGCCCTACAGTGAGTGTGTGTGTGCGCGTGCATGTGGAGCAGACTGTGATGGTAATTTAGTGTATGAAAGAATAAATAGACGGCTATTTTCAGTACTAATCTCAGCATCTGCCTCAAAGGGACTCTCGCTCTTTCTATCTCACTCTTTTTCCACACACACGCACACACATACACACATACATCCACTACACACTTCTACCTCGTACACAGACACGCACACACAGTCTACTCTCACCAGTGAAGAGGAGCCCATTGTGTGTGATGAGAGTTAGATTGGATGGCTCCCCAGGGAGCTGCTCTCCATTAGCTAAGGTGATCTAACAGGTAATCAGCAGATAATTAAAAGGCTTCATTTCTGTGATGGGAGGGGCTGAGGGAGTTGCAGTGGTGTGTGTGCACACACCACACACACACACACACATACACACAAACTTTTGCATGTGTACCTGTGTCTATGCAGTCATTTCTGAATGTCATCAGGGCAGGAGGCCTGTGGTCGTTTTGTGTTATGGTGGGACATGCATCACTTTTATAGACACTCAGTCCTTCCTAGAAAAGTATCTGTGAATGGATATTGAAAGGCGAAGTCCAGGTCAAATTAGCCAGGATGTCTGCTGTAAACAGATATGGATGAGTGCTATAGTCTGGAACAGTCTACAGGCTACAGGATACAGGTTAGTGTATCTGTGCTTCTCACTGCCACAGTGAATTAAATGCTGTGTTCACTTCCTGTTGCTTTCCTGCTTAGTCAGACTTACCACATATGAACCATGTGATCATGTTTTACATCAAACTAGTCGTGGCAATGTTACCACTAACCATAGGTACAGTACGTGGCGAACCGTGGCCCTGGACCCTGGTCCTTCAATAGGACCATGGGACCACACGTGGCTATAAACAGTCAAACAAAGCAATTAAAAGAGAAGAGCCTTTTGTCTCATGGAAGTTCAGCATATTAAAGGTTTCTTTGCCCTAAATGGCTTCACAACACAACACACACAAACACAGGCCATTCTGGAAAACCAGGCTCACAGAGCTGGCTTTATGACACCACAACATTCAATTATGACATGTAAAACAACAGATTATTTTGGGAAAACAAATGATACAAGCGAACCAGACTTATTTCACATACATGTTTAGCTGGAATGAAATTAAAATGTCTAGAATATTCAAGATGGATCTGATCCTAATCCAATGTGTTTTGTGTTTGTTTGACCTTAGACATGCTTTAATTTCAATGTAGAGTTAATATCTGCCTTAATATCAGCAATGTCATACAAACAAGTTACATGTAGATAGATGTCTCATAGTAGTACATGGTAAAGGTCTCAGTATGCTTCAAACTAACTAGGTTGTACGGTGTATTCTCAGAGCCTGTCTCGAATGGCCACACTCCAAGGTGTGAGGTTCAAACTTGTTAAATAAAGTGGGAGACACTGTCACATTGTCTTTTTCGGATGATGCCACAAACTGTTGGACACCCTCACAATTGTGTTGTCAGGAAAGAAGGTTTCAGACACTGTTAGCTGATCCAATAAGCACTTCATTTGAAGCATACTGTGAGGTTTACTGTAGGTCCTTCTATGGCCTTTTAAAAGTTGAGGAGAAAATCACTTGATGAGGGTTGGCAGTTGGAAGTGGGTTCTATTTGAATTATTTGGTGATCATGAAGAACACTTCATTTGAAAGAGATCCTAAGTGGTCATGGAAGATGAGTTTTCTTTTCCATTTTTTGATCTGAAACACTTTGCTTTCCTTTACAATACTTAAAGTTCCCATGTATTACGTTTTGCATTTCCTTGCAAAACTGTCATTAATTCATAGTCATGGGATGTTTTCCCTTTATTTAAAATACTTTCAACTGTAAAAATATCAGGCTGTCCAGAGCACTATGTCTAGTGGTGGGTAAATTATTCAGAGCTTTTGTATCAATACCACAACAAAAAAATATTAATGGAAAAATGGACTCAAGCATCAAAATTAAAAGTAAACATCATGCATTGATATTTCGGACTTTCAGAGAAGTCTGAAAGTGATATATTGTCATTATACTGTCATTTTTAATATTAACACATGACGAAAACATTTTTTATAAAACAATAGAAATTAGAAAACAATTAATCGCTCTCCATTGACTTTGTATTGTGTGAAGGTGCCTCCTTGTCATTTTGGTCTGCTAGCAAACAACAGAAACATGCTTAAAAGCTGCTGTGTGGTGGGATGCACTACCAACAGGGTAAAGAACCCAGAACTAAGTTTTTATAAGCTGCTGAAAAAAAAACTGAACCTTTTAAGAAGACAAAAGTGGATACAGGTAATAAGAATGGGAACACTGTGGGATCCTGACACCCGCCAGTATATACAGTCAAACTGTAGAGGTTGCTATGCAAGGCCTGGTTTTGATCTTTGTTAGGTTAAATGATGATCTTTGATGATCTTTGATGATCTTTCCCGGTGATTCGATCAAATAGTTGTAAATATAATTTCACTTGTGGCCATTCAGTGGGATAATTTCTCCAACAAAGCGAGGTAAGGAGAAGGGACACTGAGATAGAGCGACAATATTGAGTTTGTCAATATACCCTTTCCTCTCTGGTAGACATAGGGTGCTAAAATAATCCTTTGACATGCTGAAATCTAATGTTTTTAGCTAGCTACAGGCATTCTGTTAGCATTTCAGCCCTTGGTTGCACATTATGGCGCCGATTGTTTTCCCCTTTGGTGGGCATGGTTTTCAGAGTATGACACGTTGTCTCTATGTCTCTGTTGAAACAGCCTGTGCTAAAATAGAATAAACAATGTGATAACCAGCTGTTAGTGTGGCTTCTCCCATTCATCGTTGTAGTAACATATTTCTATGACCACACTCATTGTGGAATATTACTTACATAAATATATGAATCCTTACTCTCTGCTAGTTTTCTTGTTTGTGACATGAGAATTTAGGCAATCCAACACTTCAGCATTCATGTCAGTGGGTTTACAGGTTTATGTGAGCTGGGATTGGCAGCCAAAACAATGTGAAAACTTTTCATAGCATAGTATAGCCCAATTCCAAGACTCCTAAGTTTCATTTGTCTGTCTTAGGAAGTTATTTTTGGCCAAACCATGTTTCAAAGTTTTAAAACCACAAGGAAATGACTTTTGCCTTGATGTCTTCTGTTAATAGCACAAGCCTTTTTAATGATGCAGTCTTCATGAGGAAGGAAATGGCAGTGATGGAGAAAGATTATGTCTGGATAATGTTTATCCTGTCTACCTTACTTTCCATTCTTTTATCGCCATATACTGTTTATAGCAGGCACCCTCATCCACATTGATAGAGTTGGGTTATGCTAGAGTAGAACTAGTTCGTACGGTAGCATGGATGGCTGTAGTCTTGTATATTTAAACTTTTCACCATGTTACATTTTGTCAATCCCTCTCACACTGTAACACATGTTTAAGGCTGCACAAATAAACCACAAACAGAATTATTAGTGTGCCCTTTGACACACATGATATACTAGCCAAAAACAAGCATATCAACTAGGGCTGGGACAATATGCTTATCTCCCGATTCGATACTATCACAATACTTGGGTGCCGATTCAATATGTATTATGTAATATTATGTAATATGAAAAGTCGATACTACAAATTTTTGTTTGCTTTTTTAACCCTAGACCATGGGAAAAAGTTGAATCACACACTCCTAGAGACTGTATATCATGAGTCATATTTCCAAAAACAATGCACATCACGTCAGTCAGTCTTTCTGGGTTTTATTTCAGCAGCATCATTGCTATACAGCATGTAAAAGTGGTAAATAGAATATTATTAATTTATTAATATATATTATTAATATTTCTTTATTAATATATATAATAGGGGGCACCCTAGTAGATTACCTGGTAGTGCGTACCATGTATTAAGGCTGAGTCCTTAACACTGCGGCTAGGGCCCTTTGCTGCAAATAATCTTTAACAATTATAATAATAATAATAATAATAATAATATGTAATAAAATAATTTCGATTCAGAAATCAAAAAACTATTAAAAAATTGTAAAATTAAATAAATCACAATACTTAAGTGAATCCATTTTTTTTCCCACCCCTAATATCAACCACGCAAAACCAAATGAAAAGCCTCCTAGTGCACGCAGAGAAAACGGTAAATGGTCCCTTCTTAAAAATGTTCAAATTGTGGTTTAATCCCAGTGGTCATAAATACATGTACCATGTATTTCTGCACGCTCACTCGACCATACAAAGAGTGTGCTCTTCTGGTTGTCCTCACACATTCTGTCCACAGCGGCTCCTGACAGAGAGCGCTGCGATTAAGCTGATATTAACAGATAGGTCAATGTCTATTTTCTGCTCCACTTAAAGCTTCACTGCTGTAAAAATTGCCCCCTCTTCCTGAGAGGAAGCACAATACAAACAGAGGGAGAAAAGACAGGTGTAGGTGTGCGTGTTTGTGTGCGTGTCATTGTGTGACATCTACATGTGCCAGATACAAGTTGAGGCAAATCAATACTTGCCAACAATGGATTTGATGTGAGGTGAGGGTTGTGATGTTAGATGGATGTCTAGACTGTTCCAAAACACACACACACACACAAACACGTTTAGACACACTCCCACATTTGGCTTGCCATACAAAAACAAAAGAAGACACTGGGCAGTCACCCGCTATGAACCACAGTGAGCTCCTGTCGTGCTAAGTTTTAAAGATGTTTTTATCACTATATTCCCATTTCAGAAAAAGACAAGAAAAAGATTTAACATGGTTGCATAGTGGTGCTTATAAACTAGAATGACTACTGTAGAATTCATTGTGACAAAAAGACAATTGCAATACCTTTTATAGCTCCTGTGGCGCATATATTGACAAAAGTGCACACAGAGCAAAAGATGCACATCCAAGTAGCAGAAACAAAACATACAGAAAGGAAGTTAATGTTTTTAGAGCCGAGTGCTCTTCCATAGGCAGCATTAGGGACCATGAAGAGGACCTTAGAGATATGAAAGAAAGAGGGGAAGTGACGTTATACACAACATTAAAAACAAGTATATTCTTGTTTCAGCACTTCACTGAATCTAGTCTTGAACTCAACTATGTTATCATCCTAAAGGAAATCTGGTTTGTTAAACAACATAGGCCACAGGAATACACTGATGACAACAAACACTCACCATCTACAGTCAAAGAAAAAGAAAACAATATACTTGGGTGGGTAGTCTAATGCAATGGTTAGCAAACATACTTGAGCAGAAGGCAAAGGAAACACTATATGCTGCAACACACAGTCTCTTTACCATGTAGAGAAACACTTGTGGATGGCATTGAGAGCCTGTGTGTGTGTGTGTGTGTGTGTGTGTGTCTGTATAAAACATACAGAGATGGGCTCATACTGTATGGAGAAATGTGGACATTTACCTCTGTGGGGCGGAGGGGTGAATTTGGAAGCACATGTCTCTGCATCTGCGTGCTCCTGGGGTATGGATGTGTGTTTGCTGATATGCATTTGCTTATGTTTATGCACACACACACACACACACACACGATTTGGCTGTTTTTAAGTGTGTTTGCATGCGCGCAGTCGGCAGAGAGGTGGGGGTTAAGCTGGTGCCGAGGCTCCTGTAATGAGTAAGCATTGGGTGGCCGGGCTAAGATAAATGGCGGGGGCCTGCCACTAGTGCAGCAGTCAGCAGGATGCACCAGGGCCGCAGGCTTGTTTGTGCCAAATGGAGCTCGCAAAATATCAAAGGCCAGCCATCCAGAAGACGCAAGCGTCTGACAAATTTTAAATTAGCCAGAAAGAGAGAAGGGGTGGAGGAGGTGGGAGGTTACAGGGTGAGAGAGAGGGGGGTGGGGGGGTGTAGAAGGAAAGAAGGGAGACTGGGAGGTGGAGGGAGAAGGTACATAATGTGGGGAGATGGGGAAAAAAGCTAAGAAATAGGGATGGGATGTAAGAAAGTGTGAGAGGATGGATGGGTGGATGGTACGGATGAGGAGAAAAAGAGACAAAATTATGCAATCTTTTGTCGTCCAGCGATATCCATACTCCCCTCTCTCCCACCCATCGTTCCTTTCTTGTGCCGTGGTAATCGCCAGTGCCATTATAGTTATTAGCCAGTGAGGCTGTTATTATTCCAACTGCATAGTTACAAGAATTGCTCAGTTGGGGTGGGGTGGGGTGCAATACAAACATAAACACACATACAAACAGATGAGTGAAACATATTCATCCGAGCTTATTGTGTATTTGGATGTGTGTGTTTTGGGTCAGTCTGAGTGAGTAAGTGATGGCGGTCAGAAACGTGGAAGCACATCTGGACATAACTTATTTATTAACACACATCTGACAAATTTAAATATTACATTTGGGGTATTACCTGATGGTGTTACACTGTACACAACTTGTAATGAGTGTAACAACACAATACAAAACTAAAAGGAACACAATGCCTAGGCCTTACTGATCTTTAATATTCCTGTGACCAAAGAACAATCAAATAGGAGAGACGAGAACAAAATGATGGACAGGCCAACAATATACCAAATAGAATCATAGGGATACGCAGGTAGTGTACAGTGGGTTTATCAGAGATCTTTCACTAAAATAGCTTACTACAGAGGCTGGAAACAAGTTGATTAGAGTTACGAGAGTGAAACAAAAGAGTAAAATTGCTGGCACTAAAATCAAAACAAGACCCTAAAAGAGGCTAAAAACCCATACGCCTGAGGGAAACTGCTGAGTCAGGTGATCATTTCCAGTGGGTTTGTCTCTAAGAGCGATCTGTTGTAGAATACATCTTGTGATGCACCTGGACATATCAGTGATGTTACCTGGGGTCATCGGGTGTTTCGAGTCTTCAACATTCAGACATCTTCGCCAAGGAGACCCAGCCGGGGTTGATCAAGCCCCAGCTTGGGTCCAGGAAGCACTACCGCACCCACAGCTCTCCTCTCCTAATCCACAGCCACCTTGAGGCCATTTTACCTGCAGACTCGATGGCCTTTCGCTGGCTGGCCCCTGTGATGCTTACTGAGTTGTAGGCCCTGCAGAGGGACTGGCCTGCAAACCCTCGACATCCTCCCTCAACTGGTTAGGACCTCGCTTGCCACCCATTGCTGCGGCATTT
The DNA here is from genome assembly GCA_008360985.2 of Macquaria ambigua. NCBI lineage: Eukaryota > Metazoa > Chordata > Actinopteri > Centrarchiformes > Percichthyidae > Macquaria > Macquaria ambigua. The sequence goes on from VMKM01000479.1 coordinate 115,330, forward strand.
CTCCACCAGCTCGGCATACTTTGCCATCTTCCCCTCGTAGGTCTCCTTAAGGCGATCCTCCCATGGGACGGTGAGTTCTAGGAGGATGACTTGCTCTAAGGCTACTGAGAGTAGCACCATGTCTGGCCTCAGAATTGTTATTACAACGTTTTCTGGGAATTTGAGTTGCTTCCCCAAGTCAACCTTCAGTTCCCAGTCTTGTGCCGTTGCAAGCAGGCCAGTAGAGGTGGTCCTGGCAGCTGGCGTTGGCTTCTCCCCAGCCCTGACAAAAGCGATGGTCTTCTTTGCTGGGCGGAGGAGCTTGGGGTGGCTGATCCCATTGCAGACGGTGCCCGCTATGGCCTTCAGGACTTGGTCAAGACTTTCGTCCTGTTCTGACCTCGATGCAAGCCTGGAAGACTTTTGGGTCACAGGACTCACGGTATTGCAGCACCTCCCTTGAGGGGCCAGAGAATTCTTGGGAGGATGCCATGCTGGTAAATCCAGGCCTTAAACTTACCTGGTAGGCCTGACTTGTCCACCGCAATTAACCAGGCTTCCAGTTCTTGGTTGGTCACTCTGATGGATGCTGCATCCCTCAGGCTGCAGTCAAACACCTTTCCCAGGCCCATCAGCAGTTTTTCTGTGATGGACAGTATCTGAGTGCTGCCGAGTGTGAAACGTAATTTATCGATGGACTTACCTTTCTTCAGCACCAGGGATCTGGTCTTCACTGGTATAAAGCTCATGCGAGCCCAGGTTATCAGCTCCTCTACCCCCTTCAGGATCCACCTGCACCTCTTTTATATTACACATTGTTTTTTGATCCTTTGTTAATGTAGAAATATTAATTAGGGCAGCTTTAAAATGACTTTATTACAACATTGCATGATATAAAGAAAACAACTTCCAACAACAGCATTAAGTAATTCATAAATTGTCAGTTGTTTTCTGGTAAACATCTGAATTTAAATAAGATTGTTAAAGCCTGATTAAGTACATTTTGACCTCTTCCTTCATTCCACTGAGAATACCATGTAACTATATGGAAAGGGAAAAATACTTTTCACCTTAAATTTCGCACTCTAACAGCACACAACAGCAAGGCTGCACTCCAGCTATAATCTTAACGTCTTCACACACTTCATTCCCCGTCTCAGTGTTTGTCCCAGTATCCCCCCCTCCTCTGTTGTCTAAATGAGACTGCTGGGCCTGCCTAGTAAAAGAGTTTTCTTTTACTAATGTCAATTTACAGCCTAGCAAGAGCTCCCTCTAATCTTTTCCTACTCATTACACACAATTTCCAGGGCGTTCAGCCAGGGTGCCGATTGGTTCCTTGCAGTGTGTGCAGCGAGGGGTGCCGTGATTGTTTATTATTTATTTATTTGTTTATTTATTTACACCGATGCCCCTTCCCTCCTCCTCCACCTTCCTCTTTCCCTGTTTCTTCACCCACCCACATTTCACTCCCATAGTCCCTAGTCTGCATTTTCTATGAATAATCAAAGTGGCGCTAAAGCATGTGGATCCGCTTCCCTGCATCTGTTTTTCCAGAGAAGTCTGACCGCTTTCTGAAGGACAAGTCTCATAGTAAAGTGTGTGGAGACCTCCACGGTAACGCTTAATTTCAACCCCCCTGTATCTTAACATGTAACAAATGGTTTACTATAATGTAGTTGTAAGCAGATATAAGGACATCTTTCCAGTTTTAATAAATGTATTCGTCAACAACTAAACAGTTAATTAATGATTAATATCACAGTATAACATAGTACATATATACATACCTTAATTAATATAATACCTTAATTATTACATACCTTAAGTAGTTTTAAACACATTTATAAGTGATTGGTTCCTTTATGAACAATGCTGACTCACTTTATTATTATAGATATTTAATAGAAATAAATTTAAAATAAATGCCAAGGTAGTTTACATAGTCTAATAATCTAACAAACATGTGTAAAACACAGATGTGTGTGCAATAATACCACTTTAGTCATCACACCTCTGAAATGAGGCCCTGGCATACTGCAATCTCAGGCTTCTCTGTGAATGGTGTTGGGTAGGTGATAGAGCTGACAGCTAAAATCACTGTACTTGCAGCCAGTTCACCTATTAAGCTGCAATATTTTGTCATAGAATGATAAAGACTCCCTGTTTGGTACACTGAATGTGAAAATGGACTGGAAGTGAAATCAAAATTGGCATGTTCACACAGGAAAAATTGTCAGTTTGAAACTAACAGCAGGTGTTGAATTGGCTTTGATGACTATAGTGTGCACAGACTTATTGGCTGAACTGTCTACATTTTCACAGTTTTCACTTCCCCCAGTACACTATTAACTGCAAATGGTCAACAGTTTCACATGATAAGTTGTTTTTTTACATGTCCTGTTGGGCCACGTGCTTCTGGTTTGTTAACATCACGTTTCTTGCACCTCTCTCTTCTCTTTGCCGTCTTTGCATTTTTGTTCTTACAGTACATTGTATGACTGCACAAGCAGGAACTATTGACATGTTTTCCTCTACATGCATTTGCTCACAGTGCCGTGTTATTTGCTCACAGTGCAGCTATTTGAACAACTTTCACACTGTTTTTGTACCAAAATGTGTCCATGACACTGAGTATCGTAAACAACATACCAAACGCAAGCAAAGAACATCTGGTTAGATCTTAATTACTCGTTCTTTGATCAAACAGTTCCTGATTTTAAAATGAAAGAAAATTATTTGAGGAAAAAAAAAACATGTTTATATTTCTGAAAATCTCAAATAATTTCAATATCAGTACTGAAACTCAGGTAATATATTGGTACCAGTATAAAAAGTCTTATTTACAAATATTTAACATTATAAAAATAGGTAATTTAAGGTTTAGATTGCAGAATCTCAGCAACGAGTTCGGTGAGTACAATCTTATCATAAGCTATAAAACCAATGGCCAGAGCTATGAAAATAAAACACAAGTTGTAATAAACTAATAAACATTTTCTTTATTTTTTACATTTACATTAATCTGGTGGAAGTACAAGACTAGCAATGGGGATAATCATGCATGAAAGCTCCCAAATTATTGCAGGATGTCTTTTTGGGAGATGTTTAGGTAGGAAAAATATTATCTCAGTCGGTATCAAGTGTATTTAGGTGCTTGAGGATTTGAGAAACATTTTATATTGACCTTAATGTCCACCAACTACCTGCAAATATCCCTTTAAGAACAAATGCTGACTATGAACAACTAAACATAGAGTCAAAGAATTACAACTGGCTTAAACTAGCCTGTGCTGTCTCCCTCCACATACACACACACACACACACACACACACACACACACTATCCACTATCTCATTGCTCTGCATCAGTCCCAACAGCAGGGACATGGATACCCAGCGGTCCATGACTATCAGTGAACAGGACAAACAAAATTAATTAAAGTGCCATCATAACTGACACCTTGCTGTCACCTGGTGCAGAGAGGTAGAAAAGTGTCAGGAGATGATGCACTGTCATGTGGACTGCACGGCGGCGAATTGCCTCATCAAATATGCATGCATGTAATCATGCACGCAGCACAGAAACACTGTACATGATTCATTAAAATTCAAAATTTTAAAGTTATCTCGTTGTGTGCACTGGCAGACAATGAGGTCTATCAGAATCTCCTAATTTTCACTTAAACTGCTTTCAATTTGAAAATCTTTTATTTCTCCATTTAGTGGAGATAGTGATGACCTGAGAATAATGATTATATTTAAAACTGAAACTGGACTAGGGTTGAGGTTTACAGATTGAGAGCACACACACACACACACACACACACATGCACAGGCTCCACTAACAAAATGAAGGCTTCATGATGCTCCCATGACACCAAATGATAATCCTCGGTGCTTCATTACTCACCCTTAATCCAGTGTTCATTACCCTCAACATAGCCTTTGTCAGTCCCCCACTGGCCCATGTAAGTAATACTACATCATATCTCCAATTCCAATCACATTCTTACAACCATCCAGCAGCAGTCATCATTGTCGCTGAACACTCCCAGTACCCAACTCCTCTCTAAATGGACAGGAGAAAGGGGATGGACGGATGGGAAAGAGTAAAGGACAGTGGAGGCATGACGACAAGCAGGCTTCATATCGGCTCCAAGATTACTACTGCTGAAGGCTGAGGTGCAAAGAGTTGTGGGTAATTGTCGTGTTTTTCATTAGCAGTTAGATGAGGATCTCGAGATGAGGGAGGAAATGGCCTCATCATCATTGCTTTGTGTGTATGTGTTTGTGTATGTGTGTGTGTGCGCGAGCCGATCACACCCTTGATCACAACCGGCCCCCCGCTCACTGCAAAGGGAACAAATTGTTCCCTCTTTCTCTCCGACGGCAGGCCCGCTATATTCCACTATTACCTCGGAACATTGAAAGAAACAAGCCGTCCTAAATGATGAGCCGAAAGATTGCAGGAAAAGACTGAGACAGAGGAGAAAAGAGAAAAAAAATGGTGGTGGGGGTGGGTGGGCGGCTGTAGGGTTTAGGGGTGTGAGGCCAAAAGTAAGACAGGAGATGAGGAAAGAAAATGAAAAGAAACGTCTGCCAAAATTGTGATGAGACACCACAATTGCACAGGCTGGGATGGGAAGGGAAAATTAGAGCAGAGGAGAATTGAAAAGAGACACAGATAGGAAGAGGAGAGTGGAAAGACAGAGAGAGAAATGGAGAAGATAGGAGGAGGGAATGAGTGTGGCACTGAAAGACACACAGAGAGAAGTATTAAAGGTTTCTGTTAATTTTTAGGACATGTTTTCCAACAAATGGGGGTCTCTAGCAATCAAACCAAAGATGCTCGAGTTATTGTATACATATCATTAGCAGAGAAGAGAAGCTCTACCTCAACTACGAATTTTGCACTCTCCTCCAATGAAGTCTCATCATACTTTAGCTGGATTTAACTCCTGCTCAAATGAGCACTGATAAATCATCTTTTCTCTGTTGAAAAAGCTAAAACAAACCTCTAGCAAGTGCTAGTGGATTATGCATGCTAGCTTTACCTTGCCAATTAGATACCCCATACAGTATCAAGATGAACATGCCCAGCCTAGCTTAGCACTAACAGCTTCTGTGGCAATAGCATTGCAAAAGAATTTAATTTAGCGCTTTGAATCTTCTGCTTTTTTGCTCTGATTTCACTCCCTTTATTTACAGGCTTTTTATTTACATGTGAGTGCTACTATCCATGTACTAGGACAGTTGAAATTGTTTTGGCCTGTATGTCCACAGCAAATATCTGTCTATGGAAAGAGAAGAGTGTCAGGTTGCCAAAGGTATGAGCTTTCCCATGTTGTTGGGTTGTTGTTTTGAGCCTTAGTACTGGCAAAAAAAAAAAATGAATTGATAATGTAAAACAAAAAAAAGCTGACAGTCATGGATTTGTCACTCTTACTTGACAAACAAGACTTAGGCTACATCCACACTAATACGTTTTTGTTTTAAAACGCATATCTTTTGATGCATTTACGCCTGGCATCCACTCTACTCCATCGTTTTATAACCCCTAAACGAAAAAACGAAACCGAGGCAGAAACAGCTCAGACAGTTAGTCCATACTTATTTCAGACTCAGACATATTCTTACAGCTACACTAGTTGTAGAAATCGTGTACTAGAGAAAACGAGACACATTCTGTATCTGCGATTTAGGAGCTGATAGCAAATTTTCCGGTAGCAGCAACACACAGCACTCTTTCCTGCAGTTAACGTTGCCGTAACGATGATGTCAACGATAGGGAAATAAGCCACATTAATACCGCATTCATCTGGAGGATCGCTGTGAATGATCTCCAGCTACACTGGATATTTAATGTCACTAACAATTTATTGATCAATATTGTATGTATGTATTTCAAAATAGAAAGTTACACTTCATAACGTATTGTTTTCATAACACGAGGTTTGGGCTGGGTCCGGATTGACTTGCTGTTCGGTCCAGATGTGGACCGAGGTCCGGACTTTGAGAAGTCCTGTACTATACTAATTAACTGTTAAAAAAAAACAATATGGTTGGTCCTGTGTGTTCACGTCGTGGCACTCTGTACCATGCAGAAAACAATGATATGAATTTATGAAGAGGCATCTTTCCATTTGTTAAGCAATTGTCGCCATGCCTCACTGTGATTGGCTCAGTTCTTTCAAAGCTATGAGACCAGTGATGCGACTGGCTGAGTTCAGTTTATTAATCACCACCAACCTCCGATTTATATTCTGCTTCAGCCATCCCTTTGGCACTTTGCTCTGCTCCACATACGTGTACCAAAATAGCAGGTTCACTTGGAAACATTCACGCAGTCGGTGCACCCAAGACCTACCACTCTGCCCTGGTCAATGCGCTTGCGCAAGCGGTACTTTGGGCTAAATGCTAACGTCAGCATGCTTACATGCTCAAAATGACAATGCTAATATGTTAATGTTTAGCAGGTATGATGTTTACCATGTTAACCGTCTTAGATTAGCCTGTTAGCATGCTAGCATTTGCTTATTAGAAGTGCAGCTGAGGCTGATGGGAATGTCATTTGTTAAACCAAAGTACTGGACACAATAATATTTTGACCTGATGAAAAGTTAACACATTTCATCCTGTTGGAGACGTGAATGTCCGTACCAAATTTCATGGCAAGCCACCCAATCATTGTCATAACCAAAACCTCATGGTTGCACTAGATAAAAAGTCTTAAAAGAATTTTCTTTCATAATTGTAACTTTGCTTTGGCAACACATGTCAAATATCATGCAAATAAAGCCTATTGAATTGAAATTGAATTAAATTGAATTAAGTCATAAGGATGCATTGTCTGGGAACCATGAATGTCTGAACCAAATTTTGTGCCAGTTTCTAGTAGATGTTGATATATTCCACTGGCTAAGAGAAATTTTGATCACCAAAGTCATTATGCTTCATCTTCTTGGGACCATGGTGACCACATTTCATGGAAATCCATCCGTTATTGATAGTTTTAGCCATGTGGCTAAGAATTCTTAGCACTGGACCATATAATAAAAAATGGTTGTCAAGCTGCTTTTCACAGGTTCAATAACAAAGCTAAATTCTCCTGAGCTTGAAATCATTTTTATTCTCTTTCTGCATTAAAATGTTGCCTTGTACAGAGCAAACACGTTCAGTGTGTGTCTATGTGAGATGCTTGCTTGAGTAGTGTTGGGGTGGGGACGGATAAGGGAGCAAACTGACGAACACAAAAGGCCTTATCAGCACTTCTCTCCTCTTTTTTACCCCTCTCTCCCTCCATCTCCCCATCTCTCTGCAGTGTTAGCACAACAGCTTCAGAGGTTACCACTCAATTAAGCCTGGCTGTTCATTTATGGCCATGACAAAGACTACTGTCTCTCTTCTGCCCCTCTCTCTCCCTCTCTCCTCTAACCAAACTTGTAATTACAGTGTTGGACAGCACGCTCCACACTGACCCACTGTAAAATATGACCATCAATTTGGCCCTTATCCCTTCATCGCCGTTCCTCCTACTCCAATGTTGCTCACCCCCAGCCCCTTCCCACCACCGCCAGCCATTTCACCCCCCCTTCACCTCACCCCTCTCAACTGCCAGACCACAAACCGTCAAGATGAGGAATATCGCCAAGCACTATCTCCCCGTAATGAATTACTTTCACTTTTAACCCTGGCCAGATATCCACTTGAACTTACTTCCGCAAATCATCTGTTTTTTTTTCCTTTTCTTCTACTTTATACCCCACCCCCCACCCCCGAAGAACCATCACACTTTAAAACCACATACACTAAATTAAAATATGAAGTCAGTCCATTTAGGAGTTGCTGGTGCAAGCGTTTGTGTGATGGGATGATTGATAGATAGTTGAGGTGGTTATGAGGGACTATGTGTGTATAGGGGTATATTCTGTATGTGTATATAATTTCAATAAAATAGTGAAGACTGCCTTGGTGTAATTTGAGAAGATTGTATATTATAAAGGTTGTTAATGTAGCTGGCTGAATAGAACAGGAAAGGTAAAGTGAATGCGTCTAGCAGTGTACGTGCAACTATCACCAGACAAGCACATCGATTGTAACTGCCTCACATTGTCAGTTTAGTTTCTAGTTGTCCACCTTGCTGTTTTTGGCTGCTACCTGTAATAATAATAGTAATTCTAGAGGCGGAACTAATGGCTGCTGATCTAGTGTTCCGTACATTATAATTAATCAGCACCTTCAAGCGAAGCGCCAAGGAAGCATGGTATAAGATAGCTAAGCTAAGTTTAAATATTCAGCATATATACTATAACCTAGAAGAAAAAAGACAAGGACAAAGTAATCAGCCCCTCTTAAATGGAAACTCCAGTATTTTTAAGCCGGGGCCCTATTTTTACACATTTTGGGGTCTAAATGACTAATACTTACCAAAAGTTTTGGAATTGGTCCAGTAGATCGCCTCCACCAGCGTCCACGAACGGGCTGCAATGGCTGCAGCGTAATCCTTGCGGGCAATTGCGCCCGTGAAAAGTCCGTCCACTAAAAGTGCTTGTTTTTGACACTGACAAGCTCAGATTGTTATTCTAAGTGTCTGACAACATTATGGAAAGGATCCCTACAGAGACAGACCTTTGGTTAAAGAGTAAGATCCTTTTTGTTTAACCAGAAACAGAAAGTCTCGATCAAGGAAAAGTCTCACTCTGAAATCTTGCGAGAGGTTGAGTTGTTGCAGGAAGACGAAAGGATCTTACGCTGGGTTCACATATGAGGCGGACGCGCCGCAAAGCGCCCCGAAGTGCTGCGAATTACTGCCCGCTTCCATTCGGCACCCATGTTAATTAATTGGGCTGTTCACACAGGAGGCGCTGCACAGCGGCCGGCTCGCGCTCTGCAGAGATTGTTTCAGCGTCTGTTCTATTTTCTCCGCCCGCCGCAAGCAAATCTGGCACGAAAACACATTATAAAGGATATAAATGATGTATTATACATGATCTGATGCTGATAAATGATAGAATATGCACTATTGCTTGCCAACCTTTTTGATTTTCCTGCCCCTCTGTGTTTTTTAAATTAGTACTTATTCCACATATTTGTCAGTTGTGCCTAAACAGAGAGCGAGAGACGAGCAGACACACACAAGCAGACAGAGCAAGCGAGAGAGAGCTAGAGCGAGAGACCGAGAGGGCGAGCCAGAGAGAGACCGAGAGGGCGAGCCAGAGAGAGAAAAAAAGTTGATCCTAGAAGTGGAGAAGAAACACCGGAGTTGTATGATCTGCAGCACATAACAACAGCAAAAAGATCAGCCCTAGAGCAGAGGAGCAGGATTGCTTGTTGACCGGCGCAGAGAAATGCGCTTCTTATGTGAACAGCCAGGCTAGCTGCTTGCGCTAGAATGGGCATATCGTGGTGCTTTGCGGCGCGTCCACCTCATATGTGAACCCAGCCTTACTCTCATTAGCCACGAGTGAATTAGCTTGTAATAAGTAGACGAGCATAATGTTAAGGTTATGTTTCTGTGACATATTTCAAGTGCATAATTTACATCTGCTATGAATGTGTTAGCTCGATATGCTACCCACTGTAAAGCTATAGGAGTATGAATTGTAAATGCAAGACATACACACATGCATTTCATTTTATTGTATCTTTTTAGTTTTTCTCTTTCAACCCAGTTCTTACTACTTCCTGTATTGGCATTGGACATAAATTGTGAGATGCAGAACTGTCTATTTTGGATGCAGCTCCTAGGAACTACACTGGTGTGGGTGCATGTTGCCCACAGTGGTGTAAGTTTGTATGTCTGCACATGTGAGTAAAGTTGCATGTATTGTGTAAGCTGCTGGCTGATTTATGTGTTGCACTATCTTGCAGCAGCACTATTACTGTGGCCTCACAGCCAAATGAGCGCAGTCTCACAGACTGCGAAAGCATGGACGTTTGGATTGATCGTGGTCAGCAAGCAAAACAATTTCAAACTAGTGTTTTAATACTGAACTGTTTTTCAGTATTAAAACACTAGTTTGAAATTGTTTATGACGTAGGCTTTGGGACAAAAAAAGAAATTACATCTTTTCCACCTCCACAGAATGGATGTAAATGCTGAGCAATATTTAAGCTGGCATTACTTTACAGAATTTGGTCACTTATTATTGTCAGTCAACCTAACCCTTACTTAAAAAATGTAAAATGTAAAGTGGAACTATCTAAGTTTAGTTTAACTTTACATGTCATTTTAACTTTAAAAAATACTTTTTGCCACAAAATCAAGGATGCAGGAGGCATGAAATAAAGTTTTTTGAGAAATGAAATGAAACAGAGCATCTGGTTTTAGACGGAGTATAAGAATTTCCTGACAAAATGGAAATTACTTCATGCAGCGGAGTCTTGTGTTGTGGATTTGCCATTTTAATGTTGGACCAGCTGATAACAGCACAGTCCAAGACTAGACGTCCATTAAAACTGGGCTAAATTTGGTTGTTAAAGGTTTTTAGACATAAGATTACATGTAAAAGTGAAATCTTTTACACACACATTACTGCACAAATTTACAAGAGGGATGCCACGTCACACATGGCGGCTTGTTTGCTTCTGCCTACTTCCCGGTTTAGTTTACAGTAAAGTAAAATAGTATGTTCACTCCATCCACTCTTCTGGGAAGGCTTTCAGTAAGATCTTGGAACCTGGCTGCAGGGACTTCAAACAAGCAATATGGCCTGACAAACAATGACAAATTCAGTCAGCCACATCTGAAGTCATGATTTTAGTTAGTACACACCACAGTGGAGCAGTAGAACAACAGGATGCAGAGCTGCATAGCTAAGGGAGGACATGCCACTGAGAAGACCAATGCAGAATCAAGAAACAAGGCCGGGCTCTCTAACTCATAGACAACACACACATACAATAAGGGCAAGTGTTGCCGACGCAGCTGTCCATAGGACACGCAGCTCCATATGCCCTAGCCAGTGGGGGAGTGGTGGTCCTCCCAGGCCAGCTAATCAATCACTGAGCCCCCCCCCCAGTCCTGCAGAGGTCATCCCAGCTCCACAGGGCAGGGTGTAGAGCCCAGAGCACTGTGCCAATAATCGCCATTTCAGCTGAGCCACAGTGAATTCCAGCTCACCATCTCAACTTATGGGAAGTCAAAAGGAACAGGGACAAAGGCTGTGAGTTTGAAGCATCACACTCAGGAGATCTGCACAAATTAAAAGACGTTTTCAGACCTTTTTAAAACATCCAGAATGTTGGATGATTTAAGTGAAGGATCTGCAGGAACCATGATGAAAGAATGCTCCATTGAAAATCTTTCAGTACCTTTAGAAACTTCTAATCCTTATAATCATCTTTAAAAACTTCACTTGTTGGTTTCATGTGAACACCTCATACCTCGCTCCAGTGTGGTCAAATTAAATATCCGTCTGGTCTTATTATGGAATACTGCCTTTGATGTTTGTGAACAAATGCAAAAATTGGTTGAAATCCTTGACAGCAGCTAATTCTCTTGTCCCTGTGTCACGTCCATCTGGCCTGGGAGGTGTAATAACCCTACTAATCTCCCATTAATAGCAGCGGGACTGGGGACATGTCACTGGGGGACTACAGACCCACGGTCCCCCAAAATCAATACTTTACGCCCATCTGGGGGACCCTGCTACCTAAGGGGATGTCAATACTGTCGATTGGGTATTAAAGAACATTTCATCAGCGTGTGTGACAGCAAGAGAGAGAGAAAGAGAGAGAGGGAGTGTGTGTTGGGGGTCACGGAGGGTGTCCGTGGATGTCCATGGTGGCCTGTGTGTATAAAGCCCCCCAGGGAGGTCCCAAGGTGATGTGCCATCCCTCCTGACTATCGACAGGCGCCATGACAAACTGTGTCTCATTTCACTGCAGTGTATTGTGTTCAGTTTAAGTAGGATAAGAGGATGGATGATGGCAGGTTTGTAGGCTTTTTCCATTTCTGCTATTTAAATATCTCATTCATGCAGCAGCTGCTTAGTTAGATGGACATGTTCCAAATACATACAGGAGATAGATTACTATGAGTATTACTACATAATAATCCAATTTTCCTTTTGCGCTTCAGGTGACACATTGTGTTGGACATATAGGTCCTGTAGTGCAATGCAGAACACCGTTTGTGTCTGAAGGATGATTATTGTTCTTATTGTAAATTAAATTGTATGTTTTTGACAAATAGTAAATAAGTAAATAATAGTAATAGTAGACTGGATTGGTGCCCTGATTTTGCAGAGATGAACAGTTTGTACTTATTCTAGTGTTTAAAGGAACACATTTAAGGAAATACACTTGTTTGCTTTACGAAGAGTCAGATGAAACTGATAAACATTTCTTCACTGTCCTGTACACACATACTGTAGGTCTGGGACGTGTTCAGCCTAGCTTAGCACAAAGACTGGGAACCAGTAACTGAAGGCCTTCCTGATATGTCGACAGAGTGAGTTATGGCAGTTTAAACTATATTCAGTCTACATTCGCCTAATTTGGATGTCTACTTTTTCGCCACTGACATGTGAGGTGAGCATTGTAAATTAACTCATTAGATGTCAGCAGGGGTCCACATACAGCCCAAAATGTATGACCATACACACAAACTGCACACGTGTGAACATGAGCATGTATGAAGACACCCAATACAGTATAAACAGAACGCGTTTTTGCAGGAGCGCTCTGAGGTGAAAAAACTTCAACTCAGAGCAGAAAAGCGCCCAACGTCTGTGTCTTTTTCCCATTGTCCAATCTGTTGAATTGAGAGGCGGGCCTTCTGTGGTGGTGAGATGTGTGTTTACTTCACAGCAAAATCACGGTTAGGCTAAGGACAGATGATTCAGTGGTTGCCTAGCAACAATTTTAAAAAAAGCTTCAAGCTGCTCTTTTTCAAATTGTAGACTTCAACAACAAAGGCCTAAGCCTGGTCAGATAGATACCAAACCAGTCAGCAAAGATTTAGAAAATAAAGTGACTGGCCACCTCTGGAAACTCTCTATACACACATCAGCAACCAAAACTAGACATAAAGCATGACCCTGTAACTGCATGTGCTTTTTCTTACTCTTTTCTCATTTTTATAATGAATCTGGTTGTTTTTTTTTTTCAACAAGGCATTTTCTGCCAATTCTATCAGCAGGATGATGTTCATTGTCAATACCTTCCAAAATGATTCAATGATGTGGTAGGGTTTAGTTAACTAACCAAAACTACTCAAGGTAACGGAAAGATATTGACTGTTGGGAGAACAGCGGTCTAGCATGTCAAAGTCAGACACTGCCTTCTCTCTAGGAGGTTTTGCAGTATAACATCACACTACTTTCACCTTTGCATCTAAGAAAGGACAATTACTATTCACACAACTACAAATGGGAAATGAAATATAGGCCCTATAAGAGCAACTTAACAGTAGCTGAACATCTGGTTTTTGCTGACCCCCAGTGATATAACTTGTACTCACTGTACTCAAGGTGTGACATCACTGTTGGGTGTGGTTATGGGTGCAACAGAGCACACTTGTGACCACACCCAACCACACCCATCAGTGATGCTGGCTGTGGTCAGAGGTGAAACGCACTTGAAACTTTCAACCAGAGAGGGGACAGTTAAACATTGTTTGTCAACCTCTTTAACAAATGACCAATGCTGTCATTTTTCTGGGGAGACCAGTCTCTGATTTTTCCCGAACAGCAGAAAATCAGACCACCAGTGAATGGTGTGTGTGTCCAGTCAGGTGTAGAAAGGGTTCATGTTGATAGGTTTAGGATTAAAAAGTCAATCATCAATATACTGTCTACTTGAAATGCATTTCTCAAGCTAATATGTCCATGGCATTGCCAGAACACAGTGAGAAGCAAGTTTAGTAGTGTAGCAAGATAGATCCCAACTAGTCATACAACCATGAACAAAATATATCCACATAGTGACAGCATGTTTGTAATTGACTTGAGTGAAGTAATTGAACAACCCAGCAACTGGCTGCCTTCCATTTTCCACCAGCATTATGCTGTGGGTGCAACTTTCCCCTAGCAGAAGAGTAATGCAGTGTTTGTTCCAGCGAAGAAGAAGAAAAACCCTGCATCAGGATTTTGCTTGTTCTCACCCAGCCGAGGCCACAGGATCGGCAGCGTTCTCGCTGTGCCCGCTGCCTCTGTGCCCTGCCGCCCTCCCGCCCAGCCACCACCATCTGTTCCCTGGCACAGCCCTCTGGCCCCCCCCCCCCCATGCAGGGCAGACCCAGAGTGCTGACACCCTCACACCACACACACACGAGGGGAGGAAGTGTGTGTGTGGTTGTGTAGTCATCCACACATGTGGCGGCACAATCAGATCACAAATGTAAGGATGGGAAGAGCATTAAAATATCCTTTTCAACAGATGTAGTGCTACTGAATTTGCTAAAAAGAAAGCAAACATTAAAGTTAGTGCTCAAACTGTTTTTTGTAAATGGACACTTTACACACAGGCAGCATCAAAATTTGTCAGCCCAAGGTACCGCACTGTATTTGCCATCGTCGACATACCCATGGGAAGTAGGGGTGCTGCATCTCCACCACCGCCCCCCAGGGGCGAGAATGTCGGGGGTGCAGGAAGCAAAATTTTTGTAAAGGGGGGTGGTGAGGTGTTCTTGGGGGGCGTTGAGAGGACAATGAGAGGAGTTGAAACTTGCAACTACTTTCAAATAAATACGGTCTGCAACACTCTAAAACCTGCCAGTTTACACCAATGCGACTAGACGAGACGGTGTATAATTTCCATGCCACGACTCTTCAGTGATTCTGTCAGCTTTCTGTCGCGCAGCTCCATGCTGCCTTCACTGGAACGGGACGTCAGAGAATCATCTATAAAATTTCACCAACATGCCGTTTACTGTGTCAACTCCAGGTCAACTCAGGAAAATGGACGCTTTCTTCCTTGGTATTCCCGTGGAGGAAATTAAGAGTTTCTTCCTCTTGAAAGCATTCATTTCTACATCGTGAACGCCGTGGTATCGCCGTGGTTACAAATTTACAAAAGGGATATTCCGCTGTCGGACACACACTATGACACTACTCAATTCACATGACTTTATTGGCATGGCTGCATACAAGACAACGTTGCCAAAGCATATTAACACAAACTATACATTCATCATAAACATAAACATTTTTTAAACCATATTAAAACCAGACACCTGCCACAGCAACGCCATCAGCCGTCTTGAGTCAGCTGAGACGGCGGAGTTTACCGCTGCAACTTTACTCTGCAGCTTTCTAAAACAGTTTCATTTAGTCATGAAGTCTTCATTAAACATCTTTAACAAGTCTATGAATAAAAGGAAATCTGAAATCCCAGAACATGGGACATTTACCAGGTTTAATTTGCCTGGAATAGCACAAAATAGTGTCAGACCAAACTCCATTCAAAAATCTTCTGAATTAATTCTGCCCTATTTAATGCCAAAAAGTCACATGTTGGATAATAAGTGACGTATGTGCATTATAAATATAAAGACACATTTATTAGTAGACTAATTAGCAATAAAATAACCAGTTAAAAATTGAATAGTCAAAAAATCTGCACCGGGAACAATTTGGTGGTTACACTCATTGCAGGTGTCTGAGGCTCTTACCGATTACTACCTCCTCATGTACACCGACACCTGAGGATGGTTAAGGCCGACATGGATGGGAGGTGCAGCCCTGTCAGGCGGACCTGACTGAATGCGAGCCCGCTATCCAGGTGCATCTTGTCGACATCCAGTTTGACAACGAGGCCTAGGCTACTTTCCGCACCTCTGGCTGGGGCAGCATATGGGTCAAATATGCCCAGCGTTACCCGGCTCTCTGGGAGAAGACTAGGCTGCTGCTTCTTGCTTTCCCAACAACATATAGTTGAGCAGGGATTCAGCCAGGTCCTCCACATGCAGTCCAAATACCACAATCGCTTCACTGCAACCTGCAGTGCTAATTTCCTTTGAAAGTTAAGATAAATTCTTGTGTTTTTTTCCAGTAGCCTTTCTGATTGGCTGTTATCTAACCTACTTAAAGTTTGAATGTCAAATTTTTAACCGTTGAATTTGTTTAACAATATAATTTCTATTCATATGGCTTTTTTGCTCCCTGGGAAACTAAAGATGATGATATTCCAACTGTCCAGTTAAAATCAAATCTGTTATTTGGCATTCAGTGACATTCTTTTATAAAGATATAACACGTAATAATAATAATAATAATAATAATAATAAGAAAGAATAAGAAAGAAAGAAAGAAATATAGTATAAATATAATAAATAATAATCATAATACTAATCATTATTATTGGCATTCATTGACATGCTTTTTTATGATATAACACAGAAAAATAATCTACATTAATATTCAGGGAAGACAATTCACCTACATTTTATTTGATGGGGGCGGTTAGGGACCTGGATAATGGACAGGGGGGCGCTGGCCCAAAAAAGGTTGAGAACCACTGTGTTACACCCTACCTCACCCTGTCACCCGCAATATCTATGTTTTTTATCATTAGTGTGATTGTTTTGGGTTCATTGGCATCAAGGTGGAAAATATTGTCCAATAATTCAACACTGTAGATAAATTCAACTGCTTCGTGTCATGTCGTCAACAGTGTGATTGCCTGTCATTTCTGTACAGGTATTACCAGCATCAGACTTTCACTTAGGGATGTCCTAATCATGTTTATTATTTGTTTGTTTTCAATCCTATATTTATTTTTATTCAATTTCTGTTCAGGTTTCGCAACATAATACAGCTTACAGTCCACACCTAGCTTTCAGTAGGTCCATATTAAAATTAGTAAAGCATATAGGTGCATTAGCATTCAAATGCAGTTTTGAGCAGCACTATCGAAGTGTGTATTGTCATGAGTGATGACCCTGTGCAATGCACTATGTTCATCCTGATTATTAAAGTACTAGGCCGTCATTGTATTGTCATGTTTTGGCGGACATCCCTCCATTCCTCTATATTTTGGTGCAAATGTGTTATATGTCACAACTAATACAAAATGATGGAGCATGTGTTGCTCTTTACTGTTTGTACACCAATGTGTACGATTAGATGTTGTAATGTATTAACTCAAAGTGTAATGAGTAAAAAATATAATTAAAGCACATATACTAAAAAAGCCCACTTATCACATTCACAATCATTCCCATGTACATACGTACAGACCTAACTTAATGCAGACAACTTAGCTGTGCTGCATGCAGCTCAGGCTCAGCCTTAGCATGGTGTCACAGTGGGAAACAAGAAGGCCAACAGTCAACAACAGGACAGAAATGCATATTAAAAGAGACATGTTTGTGTGTTTGCAGGCATTTGCTACATGCATAATGGTCTGGCTTGGAATGAATTTGACTGTGAATCCAAATAAGAACAAACAAGAATGGCAGCGTTTTGAGGACTTAAGGCAGTAATTGTTGGAATCACCTGATGACAATAGATGGAAGACAAGTGGACAAACTGAGTTAAGGTGAGCTTAGACTGCGTGGCATGCTTTTAGTAAATAGGTATGACGTGTGTGCATTTACAGCAGTGTTAAGAATACTGTGTGTGTGTGTGTGTGTGTGTGTGTGTGTGTGTGTGTGTGTGCATCTCCATGTGTAATGCATATGTGTGTGTGTCTAGAGGCGGCAGCAGCTCCATGAAGAATGGCGTTGAGACCACTGAACTCATTTTCCTTTCCCCTGCTTCAACCCTTGACCTTTGACCTTCAAGGTCAGAATTGCCCCCCTCTCTCCCCTCCCCATCCATCAGGCTCTCCGTCCCAAACGGGGGGGAGCATCTTTGTATTCACCCTACCTCTCATCTCTCACCTCTTTTGTTTTAACCTCTTTAGCCATCACTCCTGGGGAGTGGGGTGGGGTGGGGTGGGGGGGGGGATTGGTTTATGGCCCTGGTGGGTTATGGGTACTGGTTGGAGGAGGAGGAGGTGGGGCTACAAATCTCCGACTCGCACCTAAAGCTGTCAGTGGCGCCCTGGGGGCCCTCAGGCGTCAGCCAGCACGGTCACCTTGGATTGGTGGACGTATTAGACGGAGACACACACACACACACACACACACACACACACACACACACACACAAATTCGTGTATGCAGACGCCGGGGCGAGATAGCAAACAGAGAAGATCTCGCCATCGCCTGTACAATCCCCACCTCCACACACAAACAGACGCACACATGCATACACATCGACCGGTGAGCAAACACTGAGGTTGTCACTCTGTACACTCTCCTCCTCTCACCCACACATACGCACCTCCTCTCCCTGTCAGAAACTCGATTAATATTCTAGAAGAGAGGAGGGAGGCCGGCGTGTGTTTACATGGATTACTACAGACTTCCCCTCCACCACCCCCACCCAGCTCCCCTCATACTGGGAGATCTCTCTTCTTTCCCAGTTTGCTCTCGGCTGAGCGGAGCTGCAGCCATGATAACCAGATAAAGATGACTACGATGCGTTTGTTAATGAAACGGATGCTTCTCTCCAATCCCTCCCCCCTTCTTCTCCCAGGTGCAGGCTGGAGAGAATGTCGAGATGCCCCCCCCACCACCACCACTACCATCATCACCATCATCACCCTGCTGCGCTCTGAAGCACCCTGCAGCGGGGCATCCCGGTGAGGTGTCGGTCAAGAGGGGCGGAGTTGGGTAAGTTGTGTGGGTGGGGTGATGGAGGTGGTGGAGGGGGTTGGTGTCGGAGTGTCAGTGGGATCGCTCGATGGCCCTCGCTGTCTGGGGTCGCCCCGCACCACCCACTCTCCCGCTTGGTGGCAGATGTGTGGGGAGTGCATCCTTCACGGGCACAGCAGGGGGTGAAGGTGGGTGATAGTGTGTGTAAATGTGTGTGTGTGTGACAGTGAAGGGGAGCAGATTGAGTTTTAGTTACACAAACATGTCCCAGAGGCAGAGCTGCTTTGGAGGCAGAGATCATTTTCATTGGTTGAGTTAAACCTCAGCGGATGGAGCCAGTTTGACTAAGTGACACCCAGTGAAACAGGCCAGGTGTAAGAGAGAAGGCATCTAATATTATGAAGTGCAATTCTCTATATGCTAACTGAAAAACCAAAAACGAATAGTTGATCTTTCAAGTTGAACCTGGCTGTCTTGCTAATAATGAATAACAACAATTTAGTTTGCTCAGCAGAATCTCTCTGGGTTTGAAGAGCCTCTGAAATAGCATTTAGACATAACGCGACACTAAAACTCTTGTCTTAAACCCTGACTTATAATGAAACAAGACTGTCCTCCCCAAAAATACGGCCATATAGGTCGTCAGTGCAAGCAGCTTATTATGACCCATACAACACAGGACTTTCACCCACGACACAGCTGTTTGTGTCCTGTGTGGAACCAAAAGTCAATGTTGACTTATTTTAACTTACACAACTTAACTTACCTAACTAATGTAGTTATTTTAACCCAAACCAAGATCCTCAACCTAACCAGTAGTTTTGGTGCCTAAACTTTACCAAACTATGACCGTTTCACAACATTAACCACGTTTATTAATGTTACCATGATGACGAAGGTCTGGTACACCTATGTTTTGGGAGTCATTGACAAACAACCTATTCTGTTGTTTAGGTTGGAGGATCTGTTGAATGAAACTGTTGTCGTCTGCCTCTTAAAGAGTAATTCGAGTTTCTTACAATTTGGGTCTCACTGTCGTAGTTTCGGCCATCAGTTCTATCAGTATACAGCACTGCGTTCACCTGGTTAATTGCTGAGATCTGGAAACACGGCAACATCACTAAAAAGACGTGCCGGGGGGGCAAGAAACAAGAGCAGTCAGATGATCAGACCCCAGGTTTAGGTAAACCTATTTGGAAGAGAAAATGATGACGAAAAGTAAAAATATTACCTCAAACTTTTCATTGTTTAACATCCATCACAGTTTACAGTAACTTTGACTGACTGTACTTACTGTAGTTGTGCACAGTTTTCCTGTGGAATGAGGGATTATTACTGACAATCGCATTTTAGGTATGCTCACTTTCAGTTCATTTAAGTTGTTTAGATAAGTGATTTTATATATATATACATGTGTGTGTGTGTGTGTGTGTATATATATATATATTCAAGTACAATTCTTAAGCACATATTTGTGCACAAATTATAGTACAAACTGGTGTGAGGTAGTATATTTATTGTCATAGTAACGAATAAACTACTAGCTATGATAGGCCAACTGCACAGGACACGCCTCCAACCAACCTCAGCTGTAACTCTTGAACCCCACATCCTGACGATGAAAACTAGGTTGCGCTACAAAACCCGGCCACGGTGCCAGTTTGAGCCAGTTGGGCGTGGTTTCCAATGGCTGTGTGTGGCAACAGCATCGTAACCATAAACAATACAGACTAATAAACGCATATTTCACATGGCTTATAGTGGCTGAATTATTAATAATTTGTTTGATTATCAGATGACAGATATTTAACGCTGCCTCGCCACCCGCATTCCATTTAATCCCCACCCTTGCTGCTACAAAAAAAGTGGCACACTGGCACAGCCAATTGGAGTGCAACCCTAGTTATTAGGCAAGCAGAAAAGTTGATAATAGATAATGGCTATTTCTTTATCATATTTCTTACACTATTGGACCTACTTTTATCCATTTAGCATTATGGCCAGACTCAGCAATGACTTTTGTGAGAACAATGTTACTATAACTGATGAAAATGATGGCCTAAACTACAAAAATATGACCCAAGTTGTAATAAAATTGAATTATCCTTCACACCACAATAAGTTCAATACTCAAGGAGCACGGGAAAAGATGAAATACAATGTGCAAAAAAGTAGCAGGCTTTACTGCCACCTTTTAAGAAGCGATGTGCCACATGGCTGGCCAGAATCCAACATGAAATAATATCGGCTCCATCTATCGGTGTGACCCTAGTTGGCATCCAGCCTGGCACTGAGCCCCACGACTTGTCTTAGCATATCAGCGGAGCGGCCAGTCAAACACCCTGCGCCGAGCCAACACAGAGCCTCCATGCCCGGGCTGAGCCATGCAACTCAGCAGCAGAGCAGTCACACCAGTCTTACCAAGGGCAAGAGAGGAGGGAATGGTTAGTGTAAATACAGTGGTGTAGACTTTTATAAACTCAGTCAGGACATAACCAGAATCAGTCCATTTTTTAAGTCTGCTTTTGTGTACTGTTCACTGAGATACATATTTGTAATTTTCTAAGACACTTAAACTTTATTCTGCAAAGTAAAGCGTCTTAAAATAGTGTGCCCGTCAATATATCCCACTTCAGGATATAAGGGCAAATAAATCACTCACCTCTGTATCTCAGAGGTGTTTTGTTCCCATCAACAGTCCATTTACAGTGCCTAATGAACTCACAGTGTGTCTGAACTGTGTTCCCAATCAATTAGATTTACTTGAATTCAACTAAAAACTTTGTTGAAAGTCTTCTTTTGTCCATCATGAACAAATTCAAGGCTGGTAGTGTATATGTAGTGATAAGCTGATATTCACAGGTAAGGCAGTCCCTATATTGATTAATGAAGAACGCCTGTTCTTTCATTCTGTAGCAACAGTCTACACTGCACTGATGATTGATGATATATGGTTTTATTATACCATTTACTACGCTAAAATCAGAATGATTTGTATGATTTTATATTTTTCTCAAAAAGTTGAATGTGGTTTGCTGTGTAATTGATACATATTGGAATATGATAACATTAAAAGCACAATCTGTCATCCAAATTTAAATTTCTAAAGTAGTTGATGGTTTGTCTACATCAGTGATCTCTGTGAAAAAAGCCAATATTTCCAATTATAATCTAATGAAATGCATAAAAATATTTTTCACATGGAAGTTAAACTAAGTTATAAAAGTTATATAGCGCCATATCATAACAAAGTTATCTCAGGGCACTTTTTCGTATAGAGCAGGTCTAGACCGACTCTTTATTTTTTAACTCAATTATTTATGTGAATATTCCAGTATTTAATACAGTCAAACATTTACAGATTGGGTTTAACACACATTTCAAGTGTTGTGATTATCCATTTTTATATCTAGGCATTTATTACATTAAGACGATTTATACATTTTTATAATCAACCTATATATCATAAACATGATTGACACATTTTTTATACATTGACTTCAATATCATAATTATGATTTATATATATATATTTTAGAAATTACTGTATATACCATAACTACAATTAATATATTTTTACAAATTGAAACAGAATTACAGAAATTGTATATGGTAAAAATGTTTAATTTTAAGAAAAGTACCTATATATCACAAATTCAACCTGATTTTTTTTTATCTACCTCTATATTGTAAATAGGACATATATTGTAAATAAAAATATTCTCATATTTACAATCCTATTTACAGTTTGAAGTTGAACGAGGACAGAAAACAACTGGATTAAATGATCTCAGATCTCATCAGTACGAGAAGCATTTCTGTCCAAAATGACAGTTCTCTTTTTCTTTGTGTGTGTCTGTGTGTTTGTTCAACCCACTTTACTGGACATTTTACCAGCTTGAATGTCCACAAACCCTCTTCACCACAGAGACATCTCGAGTCCTCCGTATTTCCTGCAATGTTTGACAAACTGCCAGTAAGACTTGATGTGCTGGTGGTGCACAGCGGCACAATACTGATGTGTCATCTAATTTCAAACCACACTGTGCAACTACAGAGAGGGAAGAAGAGAGGAGAGAGCGCCAGGCTCGGACGGTATGGAAGGTACAGAGGAAGAATGGAAATTGGGGAAGGAGAGGAAAGAGAGGAGGGGTAGGGGGGTGCAGAGGGAAAGAAATCTCTGTCTCAGCAAAAGTTTTCATTAAAATTTTGAGACAAATGATCTCTGTGTCCTTCTCCTGAAGCTGCCTGGGGCGTCATGCTATTTCTATGCAAATAACAACCTCACGCCTTTGCTCCTATTATTTCTGCTGGAGCTGCTGCAACATGACCCAAGAGAGAGGGAGAGGGAGGAGGGAGTGGGGGGGTGATATGAAGTGAGAAAGAGAAATAAGAAGGAAAATGCAGTAGAGGAGGAAGAGGGAAGGAAGGAACGACAGAAAGGAGGAGGAGGAGGAGGGCGGAGGAGACAGTCAGACAAGCAGAGTGTGTGTATGTGTGTATGTGCGATGGACTCACTGAGGTGTGAAAATATATAACACTAGGAAAGAGAGAGAGGGAGAGATGGAGAGCTAAGAACAACACAAAGACACAGCCATAATTTGTTTGGAGTCTGCCTTTCTTGTAATATATGACACCCTCAGCACGGGTGCTTCCTCACCGCGCACTATTGTTTAACTGTATAGCACTTACAACACTATCAGGACCAGTCAATCTCTCGCACACACACCTCAGGATTTACGTACTGGGCCACTCCACTGCTGCAGTCTGCTGCAAATGTAACACAATGTGTGAAAACTGAAGCAGCAGGTATATGACTTGAACAACAATGGGCACAGAACATGACATGAATGTGCACCATATTCAGACTAGTTAATGCGGCTGTAATTGCCCACAGTGTGTCTGTGTGGTGATATGAAATGTTAAAATAAAATGGCAAATGCCTGAGAAATTAAAACCTGTTTTCCCAGTTACATAAATGTACATGCTAGTAGAAACAGGTTGCAGTTTGACAATGGAATAGGGTAACGGCAAGATGTGCAGATACTTTGACCTTCCGATTCATATTTTATAATGTCTGACCCATTTTGTAGTTTCCTGAAATTGAATGCAATGATATTTTCCAAATCTTTACTGTTATCTTAAGATAGGGACACACATTACAACTGTTGAGCTGATGATGAATATGATTTGGGCATGATGATTAATGGGACCAAGTTGGACCTGGTCTGTTCCAGTCTGGGTCAGTTGGTCTTAAGATAAAATCATAAAGTGTGTCATATAAGATTCTAATCTCACGTCTTCAGATCCAGACGCTGCCAGTCGTTCTCATAAACATTTTTTATTTAAATGTTTGATATTTGAGACTGACATCGGCGATTGATGATGTCACTTGTTTGACACCCGAGGGACACATACTCTATACTTTACCTGAAGTTAGCTATTATTGCACAAATTTCACTCACCTCCAGCTCCCTCTGTAGGCTGTACCATCCTACATGCCTCTCCATTCAGGATCTGTGCCAAACTCTGTGCTTTTTTTCCTCTGTTTTTGGCCTTTCCAGGGCAAATGTAACTGCATATAAACAGTGCAAGCTGCTGTTTGCCGTTTATGTTTCTTGTGGTACAAGAACACATGACAGTTGGCGTTCTCGCAGGTAATACTCCAGTGGTTACTGACCAGTGGTTCAGTGTGTTGTCTAATGTATTTATTTACTCAGTTATAAGGTTTATGCTCCTTCCTGACTGTCAGAAACTAAAAAATCCGTGCAAGTTGGTGAAAACAATCTGTGTGGTTTGTCCAAAGCCTGGATTACATTCACTGACAAGGTTCATGAGTGTTCACTACCAGTGTTTTACAGCTGATTATTCCTACAGTATCCACGTTACAAGACCAATAAAGGTGGACTGAACTCCACAATAAGCTGAAAAAATAAAAGTCCTGACATATTATCACCTTCTTAAGTAGTTGATAGCAACATGATAGTAAAAATGTGTCACAAGTCCAACAATCCCTCTCCTTTTAGCTCTGGTTTGGTGTGAGAAATATATCCGGCTCTTAGGCAGCAAGGCTTTCTCAACATTTTTACCAGCTAGTTGCAAACTTTTTCAATCTGCTGTTTGGGAGTGTACGGTGGAATTAATCACAGCTTTTTTGTGCTTACATACTCAACCAGGGTTCGACATATGGGGAAGCCATGGGGAGCTCGGAAAATATCGTAATTTTTGGTGCCACTGTTTTTTTTCTGTATACATGTATAATTCTCTGTATATTTAGGTTCCTGAAATAAACAATAGGCTAAAAGTAAAGCACTTGGTCTGGTCTGTTTAACAAAGTAACCCAAACTATTGCGTGTCC
Source organism: Macquaria ambigua (assembly GCA_008360985.2). NCBI lineage: Eukaryota > Metazoa > Chordata > Actinopteri > Centrarchiformes > Percichthyidae > Macquaria > Macquaria ambigua. The sequence goes on from VMKM01000479.1 coordinate 140,312, forward strand.
ACTGTGCGTTGGCATTTTTATTGTTTCTTGGCGGAGAGCGATTAAAAAAACATTGCAAAGGTGATAAATGTTTCTGTTTCTTTGTTGTCCCAGGCTAAATACTCTCTGTATGAATTGAAATGTATTGACAGTATATTTTTGCATGTAGGCAGGCGCATTCATGTATGCGTGTGCATGTGTACAGTACCCTCCCACCCCCAACTCCAGAAGAATAGGGCTCCCTGAAAGCCACGGTGTAATTTGAACACTGTACTTAACAATAGTATATTCCACACGGACCAATGGAATTTAATTTAATCTATTTTCTTTCTTTCTTTTCATGTATCTATCTTTCCTTACAGCCTTCTTTCTTTCTCTTTTTATTTTTTTTAACCATAATTTCATGAATGAAAATAGCGTAGACTTTGTTTTATAAGGAGGCTATATGTCATGTGTAAACATGTAGCTGCACATGTAAATGCACGTATGAAATCTAGAGTGCAAATTCCATTCATATTCAAATAATCCTGGATTTACCATATTTCCATCAGCAGACAATGTCAAATAATGAATATTGATAAATGGCAGCATGTCTGAAGGCCACAGCAGCTGCTCAGTCTCTCCTCCAGAGGTCTGGCTTTTTAAAGTAAAACATAAACCTTTACATTGGACATTTTCATTATACCTCTGAATATGTCCATTATTATTACATTTATAAAGATAAGCCACAAGGCCTTCCTGTGCAACTGCAATCTAAAGGATCCTTGCAGATTCTCATTTACAGAATCTGTAGATCTCCACACAGACTGAATGAATTCCCTCTGCTGTCCTAACTTCATCATTTCCCTCTGTATTGAAACTATTTTGAAGTGAAGTGATATACATCGTATACAATAAATAATATGCATAATATACTAATATACATCATAAAAATATTACCAAAATCAATGACCAAAATCATAGGTAAAACGCATATTTTGGAACAGCAGTTAAGGCAGTAAATATTGACTATTGTATAAAATCAACGATTTCTAATATAAAACAACATGGAATCATCTCAAACAAATTAAGTCTGTATGAAAATTCTTAAAAATGGCAGTAAGAGTGTATGTGTGCGTGCGTGCGTGCGTGCGCCTTTCTTTCTGAGTTAGTATTCACTCACAGCCGGTGTAAGCATCTGAATGAGCGACAGCCAAATATCCACTGTTGTTATCAGATGAGTGAGGGGCTGATGGAAGACGAAGGACTCTGTGTGTTTGTGTGTATCTGGATAAATATGTGGACTTCACACTAGCTGTTTGATGCATTTAGCATGTATGAACTGTGTTTAGGTTAAGGTGGAGCTAAGGGTTAGGAATGTAGTGGTTATGATTGAGGTTAGGTTACACCTCCAGGCTGGTCAGCATCCTGAAAACTGTGCCATCCTAACATGTGTCTGTATGTCACTGTGTGTGTGTGTGTGTGTGTGTGTGTGTGTGTGTGTGTGTGTGTGTGTATCCATCTGTGCAGACAGCACCCTGCCGGCTGACTCACCTGCTGCCCGGCGGGGGGTAACTAGCGAGCAGCGCTGCTAACCCAAACAGCTAGTCAACTGTGAAACAACTGCAGTCAAAACATCAAGCCGATTAGACGCTAATTACGTCTGCTGCCATATGGTGCTAACTGACCTGCGTACACCCAAAAACACAGAAATGTGTTTGTGTTTGTGAAAAAAGGAGACCTGGGCTGCCTCAACACTTCATTGGTAGTTATTAGAGGGAACAAATTGAATCCATTATATTGAACCGGTTTTTGCAAGTCACCACAAACACAAAGAAAACACACACACACACACACACACACACAAGGTGCCTTAAAGGAACACTTGATAGTGGAGAAGGCAGGTGAATCATGACCATTTGGCATTCCTTAATGGTGACCCCAAAAGCCAAAGATAGATAGACTTCACTAAGCTAGGGGGGTCAGCCAAAGTCCAAGCACATGCTGACACTCACACACAAATTAATCTGTGTTATAATCCATTTCAACAGCTCATATCCCTCCCTATATCTTTGTCCATGGGTAATGAAAACATAGATTTTGCTTGTAGGTGCACCAAAGTGCAGAAAAGAATTAACATAAAAGGCGCTATCTGTTATTGAACCAAAATGTAGCCACACCACCAAAATTAAAAACACAGGACTGGAACTTGCTCCTGAATACCTCACTTTCACTTAATCAAGGAATTAACAATAATATAGTAAATAGTTATTTAGCTAAATACCCCCCCCAACAAAACTTGTTCTCTTAGCTTGCAAACTAGCTACGTTTCCAACAGTGAAAATGGCATCCCAAAATATGAGTGCAGAGGATGTTATAGACGAGGATACATTTACAGGCGTGTTTCGGCTGACTTGGATATTCAGCTGTATTTATTCTAGCCAGAGTATACGGACGAAGAAATGCAGAGTAGAGGCAGAGGCTGCGTTAGCCGTGCAAGAGGATATGGCCGGCAGGGCCCATCCAAATCTGGTTGCAAACAGCAACTGGTGGTGCCCCCCAATGGCAACAGAAACTGAATCATTCTGCTGCAATCAATGTCAGCGTGTTTTTGTTGGATGCTGTTGCCGACACCAACCCTGAGAACCTGTGTGTGCGTTACTAAGCATAAACGTTTCACTCTCTGTGTGCTGGAGACCTTCTTCATGATCCCAAAGATAAACTGGAAAAGACAACCAAGACCACCTAAAGCTATGTTTTGGCCAACAAAGTAATAGCTATAGGCTAGGCTAGGCTGGTCCCACAGGCTGGAGGGACAGTCAGGAGAAACAGTTAAGCCTCTCTTGAAGCCAACTAAACGAGAGTAGTAGGTTGGATGCAGGTAACTGTTTTTTCAGGTTGCTTTTGTGGAACTTTATACTTGCTCAGCTAGCGTTAGCTTTGTTGTTATACGGAAGCCCGTTCTGCTCCTCACTGGTATGTGTGTGTGTGTTGCTGCTGTATCTAATAGACATTCCCTGAAGGTAACGATATAGCTACATGTGAAAAAGAAATGATCAAACTGCAGGAATTCATTGGCTTGGCAACGTTGTATAACTTTGATTAGCAACACCCAGCACCGAGCTTGCTCAGTGGGTGTCAGAAGCTTGCGCGCAATGCATCCTGGCACATGTAGGTACTGCTGGTACAGCTCCGCAAGCAGGAGAACTCAGCTTTCTCGGTCAACATAGCACTCACTGAGGAATGTATTGCTTCAGTTGACTACATTTTCCACACTGAGTGGACATCCACGTGACAGGTGGCAAATTTTCCCTTTAAATAATCAACTGTCCTGAAAGCTTAGCACATAAGGTAGAGTGCACAGTGATGGAGGGAGCTGCAGCAGCAAACATTGTTGGCATGAGTGAAGTGGCCGCACTGTACACCTGTAGGAATATGATTGAACGTGCTTAGTAAGCTGGTAGTCAAGCACCTGATGAATGAGGTCCTGATGATGAAGCATGAATGATGTAGTTGATGTCAAAATGCGACTTGAGTGCTCTGCCTCAACTAACACAATACTCCAGTTATGCTGGCCAGGGTAGGGCAGTTTATTACCCCTACCACTCCCCGCTTCTGCTTAGAATTGATTTAAAGTTGTACTGCTTGTTTTTAAGGCATGCATAGGCCTTGCCCTATCCCACATTATTGACCTCTGGCTCTCCTTACACTCTGCTTGTAGAGGTAGAAGGGCATTTGCCGTCAGAGTACAATAGCTGTGGAATAACTTACTGTTGGAATGTAGGTGAGTAACACCAGGGTCCTCATGTTAAACTCTACTAAAGACTGATTGGCTTTTAACTAGTTTTAACTAGCTTACCTTTTCATTTTTTTTACATCATCATGTATTTCATGTGTTCTGTGAGTTTATTCATTGTTATATCTGTTCTTACATCTGTAAACTAAATAAAGCATTACAGCTTTTACCACTGCAAAATGTATATACTGAAATAGTCCTGCTGTAGACAGGAATCATATAGATATAGTCCTACTACTGTGAGTTGCACAGTAAAGGAAGTGCATCGGTAACTGCAACAGAAGGCCCTGACCTGGTAGGTGACCATACTGAGAACCTGGCAACACACATCCTTGACCACAACATACAAAAACTGAAAAACATGCCGTCAAAAGCTCATAATAGGCAACTCTCACTTCGCAGCAAGCATGGTCCTACAAACACATCAATATCAACCCTGACTGACAATACACAGTACACAGCAGCCCTCCTCCACAGACACACACACACACAGTCCTCCCTGCCTTAAAGCTACAGCCAATGTACAAAGTAAAGGCAGGACAGTAAGGGGAAAAAGGCACACACACACACACCTTCACACACGCTGCCTTTCTCCTTCCTCCTTCTCAATCCATCTGCTTCACGTTTGCATTTCATGCCTGCCGGCATTTTTTGAAGTGGCAATACTTTGATGCAGACTGAGGGATACATTATCATTATTTCAATTTCCATGCTGAGGTGTTTTGTGTGTGTGTGTGTGAGAGAGAGAGAGAGAGAGAGAGAGAGAGAGAGAGAGAGAGAGAAAGAGAGACACAGATAGGAAGACAGAGAGGAGTACCAATATGCTTGGTGGCGATGCTGTCTTAATACTCTGTGCTTGCGTGAAAATAAGGCATTGTAGGAGAAAGAGGCAGAAAACAAAGAGAGTTTAGGGAGGGGGTGAGGGAGGGAGAGAGACAGGAGGACAGGAGTGCAGATGGAAGGAAACCACAGAGAGGGAAAGGATAAGAGGAGGACAGAGATAGGAGAGCAGAGGAAGAGGCATGAGAGAGATAAAGGCAGCAGCAGAGAGTGCATTGCATTTTGACATGGCCGTCTAAAGCATAATCCTCTCCTGCAGCTATGTGCTTTGTGCTGGGCTCCTCCACCTCTGTCTCTCCTTCTATTTCACACTCTCTCTACTACTCTCTCCTTTCTTCTATTTTAAACTCTCTCCATTTCTTCTTTCCCTCTGTGTCTCTCCTGGACGGCACAATAATTCAAGGTAGGACCGGTGCCAGCACAACATCTTAAATCTGACTCCGTGGCAGACTCCACATTTCAGGCAGAGAAACAGAGATATTTAGGCAGTTCCTTTTTCAAGCTTGGAAGAATCATAAGGCTACTTAGCAGAGGGGTTCAGGATTTTAAGAAGTCTGTCTTATTGATGACACACCACGATGCTTTTTGGCAGCTGCAGTTTTTTTTTTTCAAAGTAGCCTTGGTAAACTCGTGTTTTTTCAGATTTTCTCTGTAGTTCTATAAACAATATACAAGTAAATACATTATAATGACTAACAGGTCTCTAGAAAGCATGAACACTAGGATGGCACTGGAGGAAAGCTCATGGGGTGTCCAAAATGGAAAGGGTTCATCCTCTGAAGACCCGAGCCGGGCCGGGTTTGGACAAGCATTTTGAAATGATGTTCGGGTCGGGTTTGGTCACATCATACTTGACATGGTGCTTCCTGTTCAGTGCTGGGGTTTGTTATTTACGTGACAGCACATGAACGCAACACACAGGCGGTAATTATTCATGTAGCCTAGCTAAGGATGAAGGAAATTTGTCATCGGGGAAGTTTAAAAAACTACCGAAAACCATGCAGGGAAATCGATGGTATGGTGGCATTTTGATTAGCTTCAGCTTACATTAACTTTGTCGGACTCGGTCAGGTTCAGACATAAAAAACAGAATGCCTGTCGGGTTTGGGTCTGGCTCGGTAACTGCTCTCTCTGACTTTTGTTTTTAAACCTGGCTCCTTGCACCTAGATTGGGGTGTGTTATGCTAGAAGTGGCTAATGTTGCTTCTACCCTCTAGCAGAGATGAGGAGCGAGCTACAGAGGTCTGATGGGCTCACTTCTTTCTCCACATTCTTAGACTTTTTTCATTTTTAAGCTTGTAGTCTTCAGCCCCAACTGACGCTGACTCAAATGACATCACTTGAGTTGATTAATCAGATTTCACACAGTTCCCTCTGGAGCCAAAAAGGCTTTACACAACCTTTTTTTAACACATGCAGTAGTACTTCCGAACACCTGTAAACAGACTTTGTGGCATTCCCCTTTAACCAAAGTGCTAAACCTGAGCACCCGCAGGACTTTCCACCAAGCAGTCCAGTTCAGTTTGGTTCGTTACACGTTAGAACGGTTATTTTCTTGCTTCCATTGGTAAAAGTTGTGGATGGTACCAATAGAACCACTCCATCCGTCCCATTTATTGGTTACCCCTCTATTGAGGTACCTAGCACACTGACCCGGGACTTTAAGGTGGAGCTGGAAACACTGCAGTCCATTGCTCGGTCAACAGACTCGTCACTTCTTATGCATCTGAGCTCTAAAGTAGCATTTCCCAAACCCTTTCCTTGCTGCTTGCAGCCTTTCCTCAATCAAAGCTTGTCTCCTTTTTGTAATAAACAGCCACATATCGAGAAGACAGAACACGAAACATTCAATGTCCTCCATTGTGTTCTTGTGTTCCTTTGTTTACTGTGTTGCGTTAGATATGATGTCACACTACTTACGTGGTTGACGCATCTATTACCATCAAAGAGTACTGTCTGCGGTGGAAACGCAAAATAGATCTGGGGTTTAGGTACATCTAGGTACGGATTTCAAGGGTACTATACCTAAGTGTTTGGTGGCAACACGGCAGATGTGAAACCCGGTCCCCAGTAGTGAAGTCCTGGACTTTGCTCGTCATCCACGCAACATCAGGCTGTGACTACACAGACAATATTTAGTAGGATAAATTCATCGTTAGTTTCCTTCTCTTCAGGGGATTTGTTCATAATAACAAAAACAGAAAATAACACCAGCCATATCCTTTAAGTACATCATTTTAAAAACATGGAAAAGTACATAATTTTTAATGACATTCATCCTTTAATATATTTATCTAAAATCCCTATGTAGCACCTTAAAATCAAAGGATTCTGCTGGCCTACGTTTCTGTAGAAAAATGAGACTTTGCTGGTGACAGTTGGTGCACTCTGGTTGCGCCACACTCTACCCATTCATTCTGTCTCCTCAGTTATGATCCAATGAGGGAGGGGGAGTGGGGTATAGTCATGCATTGTCTTTTGCCACAGTGTCACTTCTGATATTACCACTGGAGGGCGCCAAATTTATACATTTTCTAATTCTGCATTTAATGGCTTTAATTCTATATTTATCAAAACATAAAATTGCCTTTTAATTTCTAATTTACATTAACTGTTCTTTTATATTAAGTTGAGCTCAAATTTCTATTCTTATTTCAGAAATAAATATGCATTAAGACATCAAAACCAGTGATTATTTGATATCCAACGTTGCAGGTTCACATTTTGTCCACTTCATGGATTTGTCAACATAGGCTTCAACATTACTTTCCATGGCTGTGAATGTTGGTACTGATACTGTTGTTTATTGTTTCAAGAATATAGATATCAGCCTGCATTCCACAGACATAACAGATCCTTCATATTCAAAGTTAATCATCAATGTCTATCGACATCTTATTGCTGAACTTAAAATCTTTCTTGCTTGCATTGACAATGATGGGCATCCTTTACCACACTGAGGTCTATCACAGTGTATTTTTTCTTATTCTTTCTTAAACTTTAGCTTTCTGATGTCCTGCATGAACAAGACAGAAAACACTTGAAAAACACTCCCACACGTTAGCTGTGATTAAAATTCCAGCGCTTTGCCAAATATTCTGCTGAATGTATCCATAGTGTGCAATGTTTGGCATCTGAAAATTTTGATGGTGAAAAAAACCCAAACAGTTAAGCCATTTCAGTTACAAAAGCCTTCCTCTCAAACAGTGCACAACATTCCAACATGTACAGTTTATCTTTCAACTACTGGGGGAGGAGTGAACCTGCTGTCCCTTTGCTGGGACACTGAGCTCACCGGCTTCTTGCTCAGCTTTAGCTGGCATGGGCTGAGAGGTTGCACTTTATATTTCAGCTAATAGCTGATGTGGTCCTTTTTCGCTATTAGCTTAAATATACTGTAATTTGTATGATGGGTTTTTTTAACACAGTATTTCCACTGTAGAATTCTACCTTGTCACAAATACTTAGGGAACAAACATGGTCCAGATAAGTACGCAAACGCAGATGCTTCAAGCTACGCAAGATCGATTTTCTTTCTTTTCCAACCTGTGCAGGTAAACTACCTGTCCTTTGAAAGGGAATGCAACACAGAGATTGCACTTTTAGCAGAGCATCACTCCCTGAAAGATTATTTACATTACATTTTTTTTATTGATGACAGAGTACAAAATGGACCCAGGAAAAATTCAAGCCAGTGATGTTGTATTTACATGGAGGGTCCAACATTATACAGTAACTCAACCACAGGGCAGTACAGAAGTAAACCTGTTTGCAGTACAATTTCTCCTCAGCTGCTTGCAGAGTCTGTTCACAACAATAATGCAGGGCTTTGCTGTCATTTATTTGGATTATTTGGATGGATTTTGTAGTCCCTCGTAGCCAGCTGTCAGGGCCCGTCGTTCTTGTGGGAGTCACAAAACAGAATAGAATACCCAGCTTTGACTCCGCTGTTACCTGGCATTATGTGCACAGAGATATCCAACTTTCTTATTCTCCCTCACACAGCATTCTGTACACCTCTGCCCACACATTTGCCATCTCACACCTGATGAGCTGTAGCTGTTTTGCATGATGCCATTAACCAATCCTGGCTCCTAGATATTACGCTTATATACTATAAAAAATGTTTTGCTAAATATGTTGTGGTGGAAACATAATTGCTGTCTGTTTTTTAAACTCCACAACGATCTTGTACCGCGCAAACATTTGCGTCCTGTAATGAACGCGCATGTCGTTAGGTTTATGCTGCAAAAACATTTGGTCAAGGTTGGGAGAGATGGTGGTTTTTGTTAAATATAGAGAAAATAAACAGGTTCCGTCTTGTGCTTCAAATCGACCTTTACGACATTTAACCAAGACCACCATCTTGTCCTAAACTAACTATGTACTTTGAGTTGCCCAAACAGAACCCTCCACTGTGTTGCTGGACAGGGGTTTGTTATTTACTGTCAATGCTTCGTTCCATTAAAAGGAGCCCAAGCTCTGTCTTACCAGGGCTTAATGTTAATGACAGCCATAACATCCCACCATGCTCAATCTTACATTACTCCCATCCCATCTGGGTCAGGATCATCCTTACAGAGAGAGAGAGAGAGAGAGAAATCATGCAGCTCTAGATGGGACACTATGTCGTGTTTGTGAATGCAAGAGAGATTCAGACACTGACTGTAGCCTGTCTTTTTACCCCCAATCAACATCCACCTCATGTGTCCTTCCACAAATTTCAGTGTTACACACCGATGCTAGAATACTCTTTAAGTGCAGAAACTGGCAATTTCAAAGGAAATGAGAGGGCCCTTTGCTTCAGTGGGTAGATTTGAACAAAAGGTGGGGGAGATTGGCCCAGCACACCAACAAGCTGCTTAATAATGTGTTGTTGTTTATGTGTGGTTCTACCTGAAGGAGTCTGGGGACCGTCAGAACTGAGAAGTCTGAGGTTAAAAGTACAACAGCGGTTGTAGCGAGGGTAAGCCCAACCACATCCCCTTTTTAATTTGTAGGTTTAAAAAACTCCATGTTCGTTTATCCTTTAAATTCTTCCTCATTTCTGCTCATCACAAGCTGATTTCAGTACTGCCATCTTGCCAGCCATCCCAGTACTGTAAGAAAAAAATAAAATGTAGACATATTACAAGCTAAGCTTTCCATTAATTTTCTGATTTTAAATCCCAGTTCCCACTCTTTCTACTGCTTGTAGTTGCTTTATTCAACTTCTGCCATTTTAATGCTAATTCAATTTTAGATACATTGCACAATACATTTTTTATATAATATATATTGACAATATTTGTGTTACCTTTGTTCCTTAGTAATGGACGCATACTTGTACTGTACAGTATAAGCAAATAGCTGCGCCAGTGCTATTCACTTCTGTCTGCCTCTCGTTCATTTTCTCCATTTCCTCCTTGCAAGTTACAATCCATGTACTTTTAATATCTTTATTAACAAAACCAATGTACAACAATCAGACACCACAGCTTTAACATAATATATTAGGGATTAATTAGGCGTTAAATGCTAGAATAATATTCAAAATAGTATATCTACAACCAACCCCACAACATTGCTCAAAAACAAGAGACAAAAAATACAATAATAATAATAATAATAATAATAATAATAAAAAAAGACAATATGTAACATTTGGCAATACATTGGCTATGACACTCAACCTTTTGTACTGGGTACCTCTTTCATTTCATCTTTGTAATGATGTAATTCATACAAAAAATACACACAAAGAATTAGATTTTAAAAATAGTATTTGCAGTATAATCAAATGAATCATATCTTTTGGAATGGGAAGATTACAATCATAAGGCGGCAACAATGTCTTTGTTACTAAACTGTCCTATGGCACCTGAATATTCATTTAAATATTTCCAAAACTTCAGTGAAAATCTACAATTATAGAATGCAGTTGTGGAAAATGAGTGTATTACATACTCTATGTCGTTCTTACAACATCTACAGCAATAATCAATATCAGTGAATCTGCCAACCAAACTGTTACTTTACTTTATTTATCTCACCAGGATAATCCACTCAATATCGATACTGCATTCCAAGGAGTACAGATAATAAAAACAAGCAATTCAACAATTAAAACGTGTCAAACGGTAGTAAAAGTCTGTTGATCAAGTGAACTAGTGTCCACATTTCAGTTTACATTTGAAAGCCTGTACAGTAGTTTGTTCCCATGTCTAACTGTTTGCAGACAGTGACACCATAATACTGCATGCTGCTCATGACCGCAGGATATTTGGCTGCAGATGTAGATCCCACCTCCTGAGAGCCTGCTGCTAAATGTATGCAACCATTACGTTAACAGTCCTGTCAGGTGCAGAGGGGCATTGTGATGCACAGAGTAGGACAGTTATACTTTGATTCTGTCCATTACGTTAGTACCACCCCTTCTAGTCAAGTCAATTTTACTTATACAGTCCAAAGTGACAAATTTGTCTTTACAATCTGCACAAGATAGGACATCCTGTATCCTTACACACCTGATTCAGATGAGATACAATGTCACAAAATAACCCCTTTAACAGGATGGACAGACTGTTGTCTGCCAAGATATAAATGCTGTTGATTAGAAGACAAAAAATATGACCTCACTAAGTGCAATAAAAATTCAAAAAACTTAAATCGATCTAAGGAACCCAGAAGAATATAGGTCCAGTTTTTAAAGTCATATTTGGCCCACTTAAGCTACTCAATGGCTACCAGAAATGACATCTAACTAGATATTTAGATTTCTGTGCATGATGTGTGTATGAGCACAAAACTCACTGTGTCCGTTATGTGTTTTTGTATCGTTACAAAAGGAATAATAATATAAATGTTTAATGTTCCTACAAAAAATGTATTTTTTTAGTAAATTGCACTTTTGTATAGTAATATAATATCTATATTTATTTTGTGCTGCACATGTGCCTTCTCTGTCTTAAACACACACACACACACACACTTGGTCATTCCTGCCACAGTGTCAGTGGAGAACAGCTGCAGCACAGCAAGATGACTTCTGAAGAAAAAGAGGGACACCCATAGGTGCTGTTGAGGTACTGCAAATGTTACTCCACCAGTGTGAACATGCAGGTGGTGACCAAATCAGACAAATGCGACAAAGAACACAAGTTATACGTGAAAACGATCCCTCTTTTTCCTCTTACGCTCAAATATACTTCAAAGCTATCACTTAACAGACACATTAAGAGACATTTGTTTTTTAAGCGCATTCAAATACACAGCAAGGTGTTGGGTGACTGCAATGGCTTTTGAATGAATTGTATAACCACACATTCTCAACTTTGGACTTTATGTGAGTGTAGATATAAGGCATACAGTGAATTGTATACTATTTGCTAGCGTTGAACCGTATAGCAAAGGTATCACACACATAGGTAAATTTCCACTCTATTATACTTTTGCATAGAAAAAGGTCTGGATTTCTCTTGGTCACTGACTCAAATAGATTCATACACACACCCACAGACACACATGCTGCCTTGACGGACTGACAGGTTGGCATTGAGTAAGTAGGATAGTGCTTTTGTGTTTGTTTGCCCCTCTATATCAAACCATGTCAAACGTGCCCTTACAGTAGTGACAAAGGACCTGTCTGTCCATATGTTTCAGCATGATAGCATACAATATAGTTCGGCAGGCTGGTGTCTCTCATTCTCCCTCGCTCTCTCTCGCTCTCACACACGCACACACACAGACACACACACCTCAGAGGTAAACTCTTTGTCCAGTATTGCAAGCCAAAATGCTCCCCTATTATAACACAAGCCTGACTCGCCTGATTCCCCACTACATTATAAGTGTTAATTAATCCCAGCCAAACACAATGCATTCACAAATGGGTTCTATGTGTAATGCGGTCTGCCAAGTACAAGTAGATGCAGATAAAATTCTGCTTTTTGGTCTTCATTTCCATGGCTGGTGGGGGAGAATTATACAGCGACACTGCTGCTTTTGTGTTAATAATGTTCAACTTCTTTTGTTGGAAGTAGAGGTTATAGTCTTTGTTTGAATGCTATACACTAAGTGCTGTTACACCCATCAACGGTGTTTGGTGTATAATATATGTACTTGCTCATTGCCTGTTTGCACTTTGTCACAGAGTCATGGAAATTACGCACAAGCCAAGTTATGAATCAGCAAGTCATTAGTTTGAAATTCAAATCTATTTTCACACCATGTTGTGCTCATTTAAGACCACTGTTGTGCAACAGCTTTAATACTCCATAATAAAATGCAAACAAGCCTGGTAATGTTTCTTTCAGCTTTCATTTGATATGAGGATAGATAAATTGTATGATCAATTGTATAATTAAAGTAAATATCAAAGGGAAAATTGTTTTTTTTTTCTTCTTATGATTTTAACAGCATGGATGCTAATTGCTGATTGATATAATGGTCTTACATGGATGCCTTCAAAGTGTTGCTTGTGCTACTTGTTAGCTCGTAATCTACAGTTGTAGCACAATGATAAGGTAATGAGAGGCGGTTCGTTTTAATATAAGTGACTATTAGTTTAATGAAGACTTTGTCATTAGGAAGTCATATTGTAACACTGTATAGGCCTACTTACATAGGGTTCAGTCACTTTTTCTACCAACTCTCATTCTGTGTGATGCATTATTGATATATTTTTTGTTGAAGACTTCTGTTCTGGAACATTTTGAACATGTAGGCTATGTAGACCTTTGAAAAGTACCAGAACCTTACACCTCCAGACAAGCCATTCAATATGTTGTCTCTGTTCCGCAGGTATGGTGGCGCTTATAGTATTGACATATCTTTGGACATGTCAATACTATAATGGAAAATATTAATGATACTTCCATGACCAGTAAATTAAGCTTTTATCATGACTTTTATTACATTTATTATGACTTGGGTTTTAGTTGTAGCAAAATCAAACTGCACGAGTTTACAACCTGGATGAATATCTGGCTGCTTGTGTTTCTTGCTGCATTGGATCTATTTCAAGCACATTCCAAGATCTCGTTACTAATTTTACAATGTTATAACCGCCAGAACCGGTGGCCAGAGCTGCTAAAATAAAACCAAGGTTTTAATAAACTGTACTTTATTACAACTGTTTGAAAGCATGAAGTGACTGTAAGGATTGGGATAAATGTGGGAAGTGAGTCAGCATAATCACAAACTCATAACATTGCTCGCATTAGCCAAGTAGCTATCTTAAATGTAACAAGGTGAAATATCGAGACACAGACAGTAAGTTAGCAGCATTTGTGTTAATGTTAGCCAACTAACCACTATAGCCCTTTTTCACTACAGGAACTTAATGAAACATAACGTAACATGAAGCCACTGTCAGTGGTCCTGTGTTTGTTTCCACTGTTCTCCACAAACTTTGGTGACAAGTTCCTGGAACCAAATTTGGGGACTGTTGAGAAGGTGATACTAAATGTTAGTTCCAGGTACTTTTAGGTGTTGCCAGCAGTCACATTAGAACAAGGATGACTACAACAAACACAACAATAAATACCATTTTTATTACTCCATCTGCATCAACCAGGACAACCAAGACTTTATAAAAGAAGAACAATGGAGAACTTTTGTTGGACAAACCAAGATGTCCAGAAACTCATTAGTATTTGGGGAGAGGAGGCCATTCAGAGGGAAGTGGAGTGAGCGGTTAGAAAAAAAAAGTGGACAACTAGATTTTTTAGTGAAAAGACACAACCAAACGGTGCAGGAGAAAAAAATGTAAAGATGAAACAAGATTATTGAAAAATAAAGGCTTGCAATGTGCGCAGTGGAGCAAACCGAAAAACTAGTGGTTTGACAAGCTGGATGCCTTTTTGGGCCAGCAACTGGCTTGTGCTGCCCCTAGTAAATATGAAAGAAAACAGCTGATCACACTGTAGCAGTTTTAATGACATACCTGGAATGTCCCAGTTTGTAAAGTACAGTGGAAACACAGGGAAGAACCTTGTACTATAGCCTCATAAAGGTCAAGTTATGGAAAGCAACAGGACAGGTTATGGGTTGTTTACAGTAGTTCTAACATGCTAACATTGGTGGGGAAGATGGGTGCTTGTTTTTGCTTGTATGCTCTGTACAGGCGAGATAAATTATATTATTTTTGATCAGTCCAAGTGCTGAATTGATTTTCTCTTAAAGCCAAAATCTGACGAATCCTAATATCAAGGTTAGCACAGAGATGCTTCAGTCTACAGATAGCCTCAGCTAGCAGTTCCATGTTTTGCATGGAAACTTTTTAAGCCCTGTCACTCTGAGGAAGGAAAGGAAGTGTTGTCAACAGCTTGAAGGATGTGGGAGTTTATTGAGATGGAAAATGGCTGCTGGTTAGTGTCCTGGGCTAAGCAAATGATATAAAAGCCAATCCCAGTGTTTTAATGGCCTTCATTCTTCTCTGAGGGGGTGGAGGTAATTATAAAGTTCATTACTGTAATGAGATAGGCAGCGTTTGAGAGCGAGCCATCAGTAACTGGCCCCAGACGCAGCGATACAAGTGTTGATCAAGTCACTGGAACAGGACATGAATGAGGTTAGGACAAGTTCTGATGATGTAATTTGTTCCTAAAATTTGTTTCCTTCTGACATAATGGATGAACCTTAAATCTGACAAGTGGCTTTGTATAAATGTTTGGGTTTTTTAGCTTTCTATGCATCATTTTATCCTCAATTCTGGGACTCTTTAGATCTTTAGACTCATGCCTTATGTATGTATATATATATATATATATATATATATATATATGTTTCGGTATCCTGCCACAAAAACATAGCTGTCAGCATTGTTTGTGCAGTACAAGTGTGTTAGATACAGTAACATACTTTGTTTTGCTTGCAACATGACAAGGCAAAGCCCCCACTAATTTGGAGATAAAGAATATAATAGTGCATATCACAAGCCAGCTGGCCAAATGTGTTTAGTTTCTCCTGCGTGGTGTCTTGTGCCTTTATATGCCAAGATTTCTTGCCATAACAGGTTAAATCTAGCATCTTAACTCCACTTCCTGTTTATAGATTTGACTATAGAATCTTACAGTAATAGATCAGTAGGGAATTATAATATTCATCACAGAAGTGCATAATGTTTATACCAATGTTTAGCAGGCGGCTTAATCAGCCCTCAGAACCTCGTAGAGGTGGAACTTACAAATCTCTTTTAAAGATTTGGATCGTTTCATTCAGTTCAGTTTAGAGATTCATTGTCATTGACTATGTACTTTGTTCACTTTTATTCTAAGCTAAGCTATTGCATCATTGTTCAAATGCACTTTAGTGCATACATCAGTAAGTAAATGCATCACCCTTCATAACGCCATGATGTCTGATGCTGATTCAGACTGCCCTCAGTTCAGTAGTAAATTCAGTCTGCTGGTTCAGGCTGTTACGATCAGTTCAGTGCACAACCAGGCTTATACAAGCACTGTTTATAAGGTTAATAGCTTAGCAGCAAACTATTTATAACAGAGTATCACATCATCCAAGCCACAGACACTACTGCGGCTTATATAGTCGTTTTGTAACCTTATGAGGAAGTAAGGGGGAAGTAAAGAAGTAACATGCTGTGTATCACAGCTAAGCTCACTACAGAGCTCTCAGTCACCACTGCTAAAAGCTACTGATTCTGTCAGTGACAATGGTGATTCAGTATAGTCAGTTCCTTTTTAAAGGTTCTGTGTTAAAGATTTGTTTATACATATACTGAACACCTCTAGAACTTCACAGCCAAGCAACAGTCATGTTGCAGACATGAATCTCAACGTAGCCAGAAACCTGAACAGATGCGGGAGCCATGTAAGAGGCCATATGAGCACATAAGACAACACCAAAAGCAGGGGTCAGGCCTGACATTCTAAGAGTGTGGGCCTAGCTGTGCCAGCCAGTGGCATGGGCTGACGTGATATGATGCTACATGTATACTTGAAGAGGTATCACATGACCGTGTAGTATTTACTAGGTGTTTGTGTTCAGGTGATCATTGGTCAGTGGAAAACAATGTATATCACACAAATAAAAAAGACACTTTGTGATGTACACTACATATTGCAAAGCATAAACTACGTTATTTGACAAAAAAAATCTTAAATCATGGCTCACTTACTAGCATTTTCTGGACTTTCCAGCTCCATCTCATGGTCTTCATTAGCAGATAAAGTTTGCTCAAGCAAATTCCATCCCTTATATACTGTAAAAGCATCCTTGTTATGATTAGGTTTATTGTTTTGTGTCACACATGTAAACATCATATCCTGGTTTCAGAAACCTTGATAAGCCCTTATCCCAGTTTTGAGAAACCTGGATATGCTAGCTAGAGTACTCCAATAGAAACCGGGACACTGTGGCAAGTAAAAATCTAATCCAGGTGCTTACTGGTGCAACTCAAGTTACGAAGTAGTTAGTCAGTAATGCAAAACATATGATGATAAAAGATGATCAACAAGCTGAAATAAAGGGAAAATCTGACTTAGCAGTGCTGATGATAACTTGTATTGCTGTTCTGATTTTCCATTATCGGTGATTAGATGAAGAAGCTAAATCCAGCTCAGTGCTAAATGCAGCAGACTGCAGACTGCCAGAAACCAAACTGCATGTGTTCATTCACACCTGTTGAGGTAACTTAGTGGATGAGTTGTTGAGGAAGACACAGCTGCATGCAGACGATCAAAAATCTGGATACTGTTATGATCATGTGAACGGGGAAATGAATGACCAGGTTTCTCGTATTCATGCATGTAAACATGCTCATTGTTTGCCAGTTGTCCATCAAGTTCAAATGATACATTACAACTTGTAAAATAAAATATCATGTAACTTGTCTACACTGGTATTTACCACTTCAGGGACAACTTCCTGTTCCTGTAAACTCTGAAACTTCCAACTTTTACGAATTTACTGGGAACGCTCAAACGCATCATTACTCTTCAAACTCATTACATTTAATGACCTCTATTCAGCTTTTAACTAAACCACATTTACTTGCAGGACTAATGAATAAAACCATTATTATCTTGATAGATTAAAACGAAACCGTGAAAACTGAATAATGTAGAATCTTTACAACTAACAGTTAACTCAAGATCATTTCAGTTACAGGTCTATTGTTGTGCTTTGAGACAGTTAACGAAGACATTTAGTCACTCAGCTGTGCAAACACTCAAACAAACATTCACAGTAATGTTAGAAGCCGGTGTGTTGGGTGACCCATTGATTTAACCAGTAGAGACAGATTTCACAGACATTTGGTGTCCAGTGGGTGTTAATTTAAGACTTTGCTAACAGCCATATAGAAAATCTTCATTATTTCTCCATAAAAAATCGCCGTCCACACATTCTATAAGGTGTGTTTTTCCACGTTCCTGTTTTAGCAACTATCTGTGTGAACTGTGTCAAAAGCTTTGAGCAAAGTTTTCCTTAGAAGTTAAAGAGAAAAAATGAAATTCTGCAGTAAGAAGACAGACTCAAGTGGCTCTCTTTCTCTGCACAAAAGAACATAAAGCTGAAATAATGGTTCATTTTGACTGTGACTCAGCCTGTATAAAATATGCCTGATTTCCACTGTGAATTATACTGGCTTCTGGCAGCTGATTTATCGAATGGGAGGGTTACATTTGTAATAGAGCAGAAGAAATTATTGGCCGGTGTTAATATTGGAGATTTGATTGAAACAGATACAGGGGCCGTTGAAAATTGGACAGTAAATCACTGTGTTCCAGCCAGGCTCGCTATTCTGAGAGGTTTGCACAGATATTGACAGATAATGGGTTTTTTTTTCTTTTGCTTTGATTGGTCATTACAGAAACCTTATTTTCATTAGCATTGCTATAACCACAATAGTATTTTGAACCAGCCGCCTTGAGTGTGTGTATATATGTGTGTGTGTGTGTGTGTGTGTGTTTTGGGCTTGGGTTGGTAGGCACGTATCGCGTGTCAAAAGAGCCAGGGACCATTAACAAGGTAATTATTGTGTGAGAAGTTCTGCTATGAGTTCAAGAGGTGAAAAGTTGCCCACAAAGCACAAGACCTTAGAACTGTTACTTGAAGAAGGGTGAAGGGCACTGACATCATGTCCTATTTTTGGGAATTTGGGGGTTTTAATCACATGAAGAAGAGTTATCATTCTATAAATGCACATGGCGGGTTTTTAAAGCAATAGTGGGACAATTGGGGAAATAGGCGAAGTAGCTTTCTGGCAGAGAGTTAGATGAGAAAATTGATACCTCTCTCGTGTCTGTACTGTGAATTTCAAGTTACAGCCAGCAGCCAGTTAGCTTAGTTGTTGGGCTGGAAACAGCTAGACTGGCTCTGTCCAAAGGTAACAAAATCTTCCAGCACTTAAAGCCCACTAATTAACACGTCATATCTCGTTTGTTTAATCCATGCAAAAACCAAAGTGTAAAAATGACAAGTTGTGGTTTTTGGGGGGGTTGTGTGACTATTTCTGGGAGCGATGACTTACTGGACACTTGGCCACGGTGAGAAACAGTCCAACACATTGTAAGTTCCCATAGAACCACAGGTGGAACCAAGAGCAGATTTTCTTACCTTAGGACAGAGCCAGGCTAGCTGTTTCCCCGTATCAAGTCTTTATGTTAAGCTAAGCTGACCGGCTGCTGGTTGTAGCCATTTACTATTTACTCTCTCTCTCTCTCTCTCTCTCTCTCTCTCTCTCTCTCTCTCCCAACTACACATTGTTACTAACAGTTTAACGTTTAATACCTGATTACTTTATACACTCTACTCCAGATTTTTGCTATATTTACCAGCACTTTTATTGCAAAAACTGTTCTGGGAATTATTTTTACCTAACATATTATAGTGACCATTTTAAGAATTGTCCAGCAGTTGCAGTTATCCGTGCAAGCCACACTATTCCCTCTTCTGCAGGACCGCTCTGAGGTTAGAGTGTCCTGTTTTAATGGAAAATACCACACTACACATGGATTGTGTTTGCATCTGTGCATTTCATTGTTAATATGTGTGTGCTCTCCCAGCCCTCTTAGTGACTGTAGAAAAAGCATCACTGTTTACAGTATGCTTGTTTAGAACTGATTACATTTTCTATATCCAAACAATCCTCTGCATTGTGTATTTGCTAATATGCATGCACCCTCCAAGTATTGCAAATGCAGATGCATGTTTACCGTGTCAATAAACCCATTACAATAGGTTTTAATTGCCTGATGGAGCTGGAACGGAAGGAGGGGAGAGGAGAGAGGACTTGCCACTGTGGCATGGAGACCATTAATTGCCCACTGTGTCCTCCCTTTACTCGACTCGCCTGACACTGGCCAATCAATACTCAGTGTTGGCTGATTATAGTGGGAACACCCCTCCTCTTACAAAGGTCTGTGCCTCATCCTGATCAATAGCTTCAGTGAGGGGCAGCTGTCTGTGTGTCTGGCTATATAAGGGCACTTAGGATCATGATTACAAGAAAAGATATCTAGTCATAAAATACATTTAAATACATTTTAATTTCTGCTTGTAATGTTTTATGAATGATGCTGTAATGTATCAGTAAGCATTATGTGTTCATACAAGCATGGTCATAAGGCATTATGGGTGCAGAATAATTCACCAGCACCATAGAAGCTGCAGTCATAGGAGAAACTTTAGTTTTATTCAAGATTGTGTTGTGTGAAACCTTGACCCAAAGGGCGGGGGTGCTTTTCCACACTTCCTCTGGCCTCCCTTAAAATTACCCAAGATTCCTCACTTCCTGCCTTCAGCAATTTAAGCACTTTGGGCGAGAAAACAATTACCTTTAGGAAGTACATTTTCCTTTTTTGCACTTCACCAGTCCAATTTCCTCTCATTCTCAAATTAAGCATATTTTGTGAATTCGAACGTGTTGTGCACAGACCGTTCTGCGATATACTGTATTTAGAAGGCAATGTTCTTTGGGTTCAAGTCAACAACATGCACAGTTGGAAAGGGAGGGAAGTTAGGTGGACGATCTGAGGGAGAACAAAAGTCATCCAAGCCAATATTCAAAAAAGTGTGATAGAAAGTATGAAATCAAGTTCTAAAAAGCAGAACAGTTAAGCAGTGTTGCAAAAAGAAGGTAACTGAATGACAGCTTCCTAACAGCCACTACATTATGTGAGTTAAATCTCTGGTGCTTCACATATAAAATATGGATTCTAAAATCACACTGAAATAAAAGGTGCTTTGACACCTTATCTGTCTTATCTGGTTTCAGTTTGTTTAGGTTGGTGTTAAAGCTGTCAACTGAACTTTAGTGTGGACCAAACAACCAGACCAAGACTGCTTGAAAAGGTGAGACTCTGTCCAGTTCTAAGCAAAATCTTGTGTGATTTGTTTGTGGTCTGAAAGCAAAGCAGCACAACCCCAGGATTTTGTGACATATGATTTAGATGTGTGATTTGTGTGTGATCCTTCATCCTTCATCATCAATGCTACATGGACTCATGGAAGGAAATCTAATTCTAGTGACTGCAGCACTTTACTGAAACGTATGTTGTCTGGTGTTCACAAATGGCTCACAAAGAAATACCTGATCATGAGCATTAATAGTTAAGGCTGTGAACAGTGACAAACAGGTAGAAATGGGAGAAAAAGGAGGTGTGTTGTATTGTAATATTATGGGTTGGATATATACTGTGTGGCTGGTCAATTTAGCTTTCACACCACAAACTGCACCAGATTCTGCTCCTTTCAATTGACAGCTTTCACACCAGCCTGAATTAATAAACTGAACCCAAATATGAGTTATACAAAGTGATCCCACAGTAACTAACCCCTTCCAATATTACAATAGCAGATGCCTCTTTTCCCCGTTTCTACCTGATCATCATTATTTATGATGACATATGAGCTCCAGCTGCAGTCTTAACTAATACTCATAATCAGTTATTTCTTCATGAGCTCTTTGTCAGAGGAGATAAATAAACACATCAGGTTCAGTAAAGTGCAGTGTGACTTTCTATCAACCTCTGGACTCCATGTTGTCCTTCATGGGTCCATGTAGCCTGATAATGCAGGATGACAGTTACCAAAGCTGTCCAATGAATGAGTTACCAGTAGGTGAATATGAGTTTATGTCTACTCCTCTTGGTTCATTTGTAAAAAGTCAGTGTGGGCATGAACCGGACCAGAGCTAAAAGGCAACAATGGACCTTTTTTCTTATTTTAAATTAACTACACTACAGATCAACCTTTTTTTTTTTTTTACTTTTCATGTTTAATTATCTATATATTTTTCCAAACTAAAAGATTTTTATTCCATCATGCTTGTATTTTAAAAGTTTGATGCATTATGAAATTGTCATAAGTTTTATGGTGGATAATGGATTTTTCTTGAGACAACATGGTTTTGGCCCAGTAGCTGGAATTTTGAAAGCTCAAGATTACAGGAGGCATCTTCATGTTTTTGAACAGTCCCTCTTTTTATGCCCTCTTCTCCCTAAAAGCCTTTTGTCTAAACAAGTAATACATTCAGTAAGAGAAGCAGTTCCCCCTTACTGAAATGCCTTTTCCAGCAGGTTGTTACACTGTGTACTGTGGGGCTCAATTGGTCAACACTTGTAGGTGTGTATATATTCAGTGTGTACATACACTCCTTGCATATGTTCAGAACCTTTCTGTGCACATATGGCACCTCCATCTAGAGTTTCAAATAATATGAGCATGACATTTTTGCGTGAACATAGTTTGTATGGCCTTCTACAGACTTGCTTTTGTCTCTTTGATTTTCATTTGCACTTACTGATACTGCCCTTTTTTTCCATATGTTTCTGGTTTGTAGTCTTATTTTCTCTCTGGCTACACTCTCTCTACGTCGCATAGACATATATAACATATCACTTTAACACTTCCTAATCAGGATTAACCTTAAGGTTATGTAAATATTGCAAATTAGACTTACATTTTGCCTTTTTATTTATTAAATGTTATTCATAATTCTGCTTCAAAGAAGACTATATGCAGTATATATTTGATACAGTCATTGTCACGACTGTCATCTTTATGTATGACATGGGTTCAGGTTTGCCACATACACATGCACTTTTATTTTTTCTTTCATGCAGACTTTACCTCCAGGCTCAGTTTGTGACAGCCTCTTTTGTCAATTTAAGAAGGTACCAGAAGGCAGGACGACTGCAAGACAGGCAGCATGAGGGTGAGGCTGAAGAAGACTCACTGTTCTCACACACACTCACACACCATGCCTGTGCGTGTGTGTGTGTGTGTGTGTATTTTCCGCATGGCAAAGGGTAGGGTTCCAAACTGTAAGAGGATTAGTGACTTGAAAAAGGTAGCCGTCATTTAATTGAAGGCTTACCAGCAGCCGGAAAAAGGCTAGCAGTCAAAGTGAAGGTATAACCCAGCCCAGAACATCCTGTTGAGACCACATTTGCCAAAGTCCATGTGTTTTCTTACGCCTGCCTTCCCCGCCTTCTTCTCAACCTCAGAGGCACGCATCACGTTTTATCACTGAGCCTCAGCTTCTTAAAGACGTTTACACGTTTTGCAATTTTTAATCTCTTCAGCTCGCTAAGAAAGGTGCCTTCAACTCATATTATTCAAATGCTGTGATCTTTGGAAACTGCTCGGGCCCCTGAATCCCTCTTCCTTTTGCCTGGGAGGAAGCTGAGGCCATGTCAAGAGTTTATGATACATGAGGAGCTGTATCTGCCTGTGTAACACTTTTACTAGGATTGCCACTATTCAGCCATACAAGCACAGCCTGCTAGTAGGGCCAGTTGTATTTGTTTGGCAATTCAACCTTACAGTATGTTTACACTGGGCCATCAGGTTTTACTGGAGGCCTGGGTCTGGTGTGGAGCATGAACCCACCAACCCTCAGTTTATCAGTTTTTTTAAAGTGCAAAATGGAGTTTACAACCTTCTTAGACTGACCTAAATCTGGATAAGATCAATTCATAGGAAGCATAAAGTTCAATGAAGACCATCTTTATCACCATTACTATGACTACTACCAGTAGTGCACTCTTTTTTTATTTTTCATCACAGAGTCGTATGGATAGCCTTGTGCGGACAGCTGCACCATGTTCAATTGAGCAAGCAGCTGAGTTCACAGACAGCATTTTGAACATGATTGTCACAGACATGCGCCTACCGTTCCATGGTGGAGGATGAAGGCTTTCAGAAGATGATTTCCTCTTTCAATCCCAGGTACACGCTTCCTTCTTGAACCTACTTCATGAAAATGATTTAGAAAAAGTACAAAGAAATCAAAGGCATTGCACTCACAACCGACATTTGGATGAGCGTTGCTCAGACGCGTATCTGGGGGTGACGTGTCACTTTCTTGGGGAGGATTGGGAAATGGAGTCCCACAACCTGACAATGATGCCCCTTGAAGAGAGACACACGACTACAAGTATTGCAGAGCTGTTGTCCACGACAGCAGCGGTGAAGATTTTGGCAGAAAAGCATGGATGGGCACCAGTGTAATGTGCAGGTCACACCCTGAACTTGGTTGTGCAAAGTGCTCTGACGAACCACCAAGCTATCTCCAAGTGTGTGACTGCTGCAAGATGCCTTGTCGAACATTTTAAGAAGAGTGAGCTGGCATGCACCAAGCTAAGGGATAAGCAGCAGCAAATGGGGACACCGCAACACATGCTGGTGCAAGGCATAAGTACTCACTGGAACAGCACTTGCTATCCAGGCTGCTGGAACAAAGATGGCCAGTGCCTGCTGCACTCTCAGACCCGGCAGTGAATCTGAGAGGAAAACACCACTACCTTGATCTCAAGCCTCGACAGTGGAATCTGACTGAGGAGCTGAGACAGGCCCTTGAGCCATTTAAAGGAGCTACGGTGTTTCTGAGTTGGCAACAATATATTACCCTCTCTGCACTTCCACAGCTAGTGCAAAGCCTTAAGAAGTCCATACTGAGTTCAGCTTTAGTATGACCAGTACCAGACTCAGATCACAGCCAGATGGCAAGGACTATCTGTGTTTCAACCTGAACCTCCAAACACAGTCCTAAATGCTGCTGCTCTGGATCCCAGGTTTAGAAATCTTAAGTTCTTGCCTGCTGACGAAGGGTTCAAGGCCCAAAGCACAGTACAAATCATGGCACTTGCTCTCAAAAAGGAAGCGAAAATCGAGCTTCCAGAGCAAAGCACAAGACAACCCAGTAACGCATGCCAAGGGTGCAACATCATTCCTCAACAACATACTGGGATCATCATCAGACTCCAGCACCAGTGATGAAGAGGATGAGGAGCAGCAGCTAAACCAAATTGTGACGTATTTCGGAGAACATTCCCTGTCCAAGAAGGAGAATCTGCGGTCATGCTATCCAACGCTGCCATGTATTCTGCCAACATCCACACCATCAGAGCGTCTGTTTTCTGCATCAGAAAACATTGCATCAAAGCACAGGGCAAGCCTCAGTTCTGAGCATGTTGATATGCTAACTTTTCTTCATTGCAACCACAAGGCTTGCACACACACACACACACACACACACACACACAGTATGTAGAGAGACATTTAAGGAGGTGTATTCCCATGAATAACTTTCATTTTCATTGTGCCTGTTCTTCAGGTGCACATTTGATGCATTCTGCCCCAAACACGTGCTGTATTTATCAAGCAGACGTACCAGGCTGGAGTCACAGTTTGCGTGTCATTCGTGAGAACATTTGCAAGGTGCGCCTCTCTTTTCATTGCATACACAAATAATAGGAGGAGACATGTTAACAGAGGATGATTATGTATTCTGCTGGATTTACTGAGGTCACGCTATTTGCAAATGTGCATAAAATACAGGCTTGTACAGGCCCATAACTAAAACTCACTAATAAGAAACAATAGTGAAGCAATTGGCTATTATTAATGAACACGATATCTGATTAGTGTAATGCAAACGAACATTGGACGGAGTTTTGGTTTGTGTTCATTAAACTCAACCATCAGTGAACTGTAAAATCACTACAGGCTGCTAGTTAAGAGTTTGTTAAGACATTTAAGTGTGCGTTTGCCTGCATTTACCTCAGTATTAACATCCATATCAGCATCACCTCCGCCTGCTCCACTCTGAACTACTGGCCCTGCTGCTCTCTCTCTCTTGCTGGCCTTGTTAATATTTTGTGTCTTTCCTTTGTCCTATTATATCACATCATCTATTCGTTTTCCTTCTTCATTGCCTCCTAATGTATCAATAATTAGATAAATGCTAAAGATTATAATATCATAATTTTATGAGAAATATTTTGCGTAAGAGTCCAGTAGTTGGAGTTGGCCAAAGTAGATGTTTTGTAATTGAGATCACTATGTTGAGCTCTCCTTCACTGGCGGTGTGCGTCTGGAGGTCAGTACCAGGTGCAGTCCAGGAGCTGACGGTGTTATGAGATGCTGCCTTAGTAAAGCTGAATACACACCACATGTGGCGGTAAACTTAATGAAAAGCATCACTTTCTTAGTAAATCTGGCCCTGACAGATTTCCCTGTACACCAGCCTGCTGTATGGTGACACTGGTACTGATTTATTATGGTCATTCATCTGTCAATAGGGGAGCAGAACTCTTTTGTAATGCAACTTTAAAATACATAACATAATAGATATTCTGTAATATTGATCAATGTCACTGATTTTACTTGAAATAATTTATTTAATTCTGTTATATCTGTATGTGATATATTTTGAGTATTGATATGCATCTTTGTGTTGCATTATGATTCCAAGTGAGTGCCTCGATAGTGAAATATAGAGCCTACAAGATACTACAGTCATAGAAAGTGTTATCACACAGTCCCTATTTGACCTAAACCTACACGCCCAACAACAACACACACACACACACACACACACACACACACACACACACAAGTATTAGGCTAAGCCTTAGATCCAAATAGCTGGATGCAGTGGTATAACTCACAGCCAGGCTCTTCAGTAATGAAAATTACAGTGTAGCTGTCATTATTTATGGCTCTACCAAATCACAGGGCTCTAGCTGCTCTGGCAAACACACCTGGACAGCCTGTTGAATGCAAGCCTGCGCAATCTTCAAACCTGTAATTGTCACCATGATACCAGCGCTGTTTGCTATTGGTATTGATCACACACATATGATTGCTTGTGAGAGCAGATTCAGCCAATAGGAATGGACGCGGGCCTGTGACCTTTAACATCAGATCGTGACCTCTCATCACTTATTTCTTGGAAGAATAGAGACAATGTTTTATTCATTCACATTTGGAGAGAGTGATTGAGATGGGCGGATGAATGCTATGATTTACTGCTATTAACTCCTAAACACAGACAATCTTGTGTGAGTTGGGGGTTTTGGAGTGCAGTGTTTACAGCCGAGGAGACGGTGTGA
Source organism: Macquaria ambigua (assembly GCA_008360985.2). Taxonomy (NCBI): domain Eukaryota; kingdom Metazoa; phylum Chordata; class Actinopteri; order Centrarchiformes; family Percichthyidae; genus Macquaria; species Macquaria ambigua. Next base: position 167,249 of record VMKM01000479.1, read on the forward strand.
TTGCAGATACATTCACGATGAAAATCAGGCAGTGGTGTCTCGTTTCAAAACAAGAGGTGTAACATGTTTTAATTCAAAAATTATGGAGGAATACCACCATTCATCTTAGTGATGAAGATATTTATTATGTTGATACAATGAATATTTTATATTGTATGAGAGAGTTTACCACAATATTAAATGAGAGTAAAGAATCAGCTTGCTGTAAATTATTTCAGCTACTGTGATATTTAGCAATCATCTTTTTTAAAGTCCAATTGAAATTAAATTGCTTTTTTTTTGGTCTGCTACAGCATACATATCTGCTCTGTAAATAACTTGTCCTGTGTTGTCCTTTGAGAAAAAATCAGAAACCAAAAGGGAGAAATGTATATTTTATATTTTTTGGTTTCATGATGTCGCCCCCTAGTTTTGCATTCATTCGACAGAATACCATTAGGTATCCGTCTACATAGATGGAGCCATTATTTCTATACAGCCAATCAAATCTTGCATATAGAAGTAACTTTTGACTTTTTTAGCTCAGAGTAGGTACTCTCCCAGCACAAGAGGAACCTTGAGTGAAGTGTATGGTGATTGGTCCAGACATAAGTGTACGTTGATTGGTCTAACACATGAGCCAATCTTTAACCACCATCTGTAAAAACCTGTGTAACAGCTCATAATGGTAGCCTCAAAAAAATGGACCACAACACGGACAAATGGACTGACAGTGAAGTCCAGGCTTTATTGAGCGTATATGTGACGGGGGAAATACAACGCAATGTTGACTCATCAAAGCAAAATATAAAAATCTTGTGTGTGACGTTGTGAGTGACGTTGCTATACCAACTGCTGGCCAGCCTACGTCACTTCAGTGTTCCTATGCAAACAAAAGAAAAGCCCTTGAAGTTATGTAGTTCTTGGGGGAGCTCCCAAGTGGGAAGTTCCTGTCAGGGAGTCCCCAGAACTGTTGGACCTGAAAACATCTATAGACAGAGCAGACGGTCACACTGAGCCAGCAGCCTGCTACACAACACAAGAGCTACAGACTTTGAACAACAACCACATTAGCTTTCCTGCTAAAGTCTCCTTCTTATCTAACTTACCAACACGAACACATGTCTTGTCCTGCACCTTAGCTTGTTGAACGATCGACCAAACAAACATTGATTGGGGTAAAGTGCACTGCTAACGTCAGTTTGCAGGCTAGATAGCTAATTAGCTGCTCAGCTGCAGCACATTAAACAGCATGTAAATGTACCTGCAAATATCACCTGGGTCCAGTTAGATGCTGGTGTGGTCCTTACTCCTCAATACCACTAACAACACGCTGTCTGCCCATGACATGTAGGCTACACCGCAAGTAGGGTTGCCAACTTTCTTGCTACCAAATAAGAGACCAAATGTTAAAGAGTCAGATCCTTTTTGTTTAACCAGAAACAGAAGTCTCGCTCTGAAATCTCGTGAGAGGTGAGTTGTTGCAGGAAGACGGTAGTGTTTCTGGTTAAACAAAAAGGTCTGTTTCTGTAGGGATCCTTTCCATAATGTTGTCAGACACTTAACAGAATAACAATCTGACCTTGTCAGTGGCAAAAACAAGCACTTTTAGTGGACAGACTTTTGATGTTGCAGCCTTTGCAGCCCATTTCGCTGCTGTTGGTTGAGACTATATACTGGACCAGTTCCAAAACTTTTAGTCATTTAGACCCCAAAAATATGTACAAATTAGGCAGAGGTTTAAAAATACCGGAATTACCCTTTAAGGTTCAGAAAAGGTCGTGGAGGTGTAATGAATGTTGTCGGGCCCACTGGGGAGGCTGTAGATTTAACAATTTACACATGAATCCTAACCCATTAATAATGATCATTATCCCAACTTAGTAATGTATAAGGAAAGCTATTCTACACCTACTCTTAATATATACTGTACAGTATATTGACTCCCTAATGCCGAAACGCATTGGAGTTTGTTTTAAGGTTTAACATGACCATACCACAACAATAAAGGCATTTTAATTGTTTAAAAGAGAGTGCCTTGGAGTTTTCTTGTGATTTTTAGTCTACATGTATCCCTACCCAAAGAGCACCTCAAACAAACTAATTTTGAGTCCAGGAAGCGCTCCTACCCAAACCTTTTTTGATACTCTACAGTATATTGTAAATCATTCATAAATTCAGTATTAATTCAACAAAACAGGTCATATAATGTTCCTAATGTGTGTATTTTTAGAATCCATTAAATGTAAAATGTTTGAGTGTCTCTGATGTGCAGCCTATGATGAAGACTTTATAGTCTCTAACCATCAAATCAAACCAACTCATGGTCCCACAAAGCTACTGTACAGCATTTTACAGTAGCTAATTAGCTCACAATGCATTCAATATTAAGGGCTCCCTTAAGTACTATTCAAACCCATTTTCCCAGCCAATCTGAGTGGTAAGCCGAGTCATTAGCCCAGGCCTGCGTGCCATTGGTTTCAAATGTAACAGTCAACGGGGGGCTCATCGGTCTAATTCCACAGCATTATCAGAATTGTTTTCACAACACTGATCAGATTATAGCTCAGCAGGGGACTCTTACAGCACGGTACACACAGCTTAGTCCCCTGGGTTGATTTCATATTTACTTGTTGAGGGGGAAATGGTGGAAGCCTGTAGTCAATACCAAACAAGTTCACACATTGGTCAACTGCAGGTGAGTTTTCTTTTATCAGACTTAATAAAAAATGATATCCTGGAATATAGAGAAGGACAGACCTGCTTACTTGGGCCAAAAAGTTATCTGCAGTCTGTCAGTTGGTCTGTGCATCTATCTGTCACTGTCTGTCCATCCAGCACTTTTGTCCAGACTAAGATGTCTAAACAACTATTGGCCAAACTGCCAAGAAGTTTATAGTGGATGTTGTCCCAAGAGAATGATGCCCAATGATTTTGGTGACAGCTCCATAGCGCCATCATCAGGTCACAATTTCCATTTGCAAACAAGAAACATCCAAATCTGTAAGACTGATTGCCATGAAGTTTCCTAGGCACATTCAAGCTTTCCTCTGGAGAGTCCAGTTGCAAAATTGTTGAATTTGCACACACATACTGCATATCATAATGTCCTGTATACGAGAGAATATCATTTGCTGGGCACATGCTCTTACAGGACAACTATGGTTTAGCACAATTTGGGTTTATCTTCATAGTCCTGGCCATTGGTTCTGTAGGTCACAATAACATTTTACTCACCAAAATAGACTAGATACCAAAAAAGAGCGGACCAGTGATGTTGCCGATAATCCCGCAGTGCATGGGAAAAGTGTGTGCACGCAACAGAAGTTCTCCAGTACTCTACGGTGAGCACTAAGTGGAACAGCTGGAACAGACGAGAGAAAAGTTGAGTAAAGAGGTGACAAAAATGTACGTATTCTTTTTTTATTTACTTTTTACATTTTTCCCCCTAGAGGCCAGGAGAACCTCTGTTGTGTTGTTGCGTTTTTCTGTCACATTTGTTTTCGGGGTTTGTGTGTTTTTGACTTTGCATCGTTTCTGTATCTGCAGTGTGTTTGCTGTTAATGTATTTGTTTTGGCATTCTCCTCATGGAAATGTTTTGGGCCGTTGTAGCGCGTTTTCCCTTGTCGGCCACCATAGGATGAAGAATGGTGACGATATATCCCAACATAGCTTGCTAGCTACCTAGCTACATCCATGAAAAACAGCAACAGAAAAATGGGCAGAAAAATGGCGACAAGCCTGGATGAGCTGGTTGCAGCTGTACAGACTGTTGTAAGTCAGCTTATAGAAATAACAACTCTTAAAGTAACCACAGCCTCTGTGTCACTCTACTGATTGGTTAGGGCAAAACACATACTGTGATATGTATGGTGGTATAACATAGAATGAATTATAAATAGAGAAATTAGTTTTAAAAAATGTATAATATATAGAACATTTGTATAGGAACATAGATTTCAAAAGAAAACAAAACAAAGTATAAAAAGGATGATTATGTCATATGACGATAATGCTTTTCAGAAAATATAATGAATCTGTTGATACTGGTGATTGTTGGCTTTTTGACCACAACCACCTGGAGGTCAGTTTATTTACTGGATGTCTTCTTTAAGGAACATTAAATATTGTGTGACCTCTACTGATCTGTCAGCAGCAGGAGAGTTTTGCTTCAAAAAAGAAAATGGCCTTGAAAGTTAAAGCCAGAGAACCCAGCACCTGGCCAAGTAATCATTAAGTCATCGGTATTGATCAACAACCCTGTCAGGCCCCTGCAGATATATTAGGGTCATCGTGTGCTATGGGGCAGGAAAAATCGTATTCATTGCCCTTTTAAGCTTTACGTTCTGACAGCAGAAGTCTGGAGTGAGCCGACTCCCTTGACCTGGTCCAACATGTAAGATCAATCATAGTTTCCCCACATTTTTATTTAATACTTAATTTCTGAATAGAGCAGGAAGGGGGTTGGCATATAAAGGGTCTTGATGTCAACAAACATTTAAATCTATTTTATGAATTCAACGGTGCAATATGATCCAAAAATGGCAAAACAAAAACCTTGCTGTTGTACTTTGAGTTTGTGGTCACAACATGGAGAGGTTTCTGGCAACATAACAGTGGGTTATTGTCATAGTTTATATGCCAGAATATACAACGAAAGCTACTCTACACTGTTGGCACAAGTATAGAACAGTTTTATCAGTTAGAAAGAGGAATGCAATTGATGACTTTCAAAAAGGTTAAAGCATAAGTATGACTGGCTTAACAGGATAGCATTCCCATGTTCCAGCTATTCCAACATCATAACACTGAACAAGCTGTGTAAAAAACCAGATCTGACTGCGTTTTCTTCTAATAATTTTGAGTGCTTTACCTTTGATTGTGCCTGTAATAACATGGGCATCAAAACTACTTCACAGAGTTGATACATGTAACTTGAAAGGATTGTCCAGCCAATGTTAAGTGTTCAGCAAGCCCCAATATCTCGTTTCCAGAAGGATCAGATATCCGTAACGGTCAGATTATCGATGATTTTCCTCAATATTGGATATTGGCCAGTCAGTGATGAGATGGGGGTCTCTCTTTGGTCACAGCTACATAAAAATTATCTATAAAACTGCAATGACATTTTGTTGGAATTGCACATTTTACTCTCTCAATTTGGCAGTTAGTTGAGTTTTGCAAATAAACTCTTCATTTAAAAGTAGTAAAATGTAAAAATTTCCCTAACATTGACTAGGTGTGGGGGGTCACCTTGGCTTTAAGAGCTGCTAAGAGTTTCATTACTCTATATTTGTCATCCTAGTTGCTTCAGAGGCTTTTCAGCTTCCATGTTCAGTTCCATGGGCATGATAATGGACAAATCTACACATAATGACATAGTATATTTTTTGATTGTACTCCTTTCATAAACAGTCCACAGTTTTTTTTCTGTATCCTTAGTTAACCCATGGATGTATAAAGAGAACTGGATACAGCGTCGGAGGCGGGGCCCCATTCATTCCTATGAAAGCTGCTCAGTGGCGCATGAAGCCAAAAATGTTCGACTTCCCGGGTATAACATTAATCGGATCTTTCACATGGCTTCCGCATTCTTGGCCCATACAGCAAGCGCACTAGCGCTTCCTTTAGCCCCGCCTCCCAGCCGCTCCGTCTCAGGCTCACTCACATGAATAGCAGTCACTCTAGACTCTGGATTCGGCTATTTATGCATTTTACAACTTTTAGGACATAATGATTTAAATAAGGGCTATTTAAGTGTTCATACTGGCTAGTTGTTGTACCTCAAAAAAATTATCCGCTGATTTACAGACGTCTCTTTCCCAATGTAAGTCTATGGGAAAAAGTCTCTCTCCAGTGTGCATCACGTGACGGACCCGGAAGTTGTAATTACATGGTTTGGCCACTATGTCAAATTGGCTTCAAAGCCTGGCGCTCTTCCTGGGGGCTTGGGTTAACCCTGTCTCCTAAAAATATCTGATACATTTTATACTACTAAATGATGTTTCCTAATACGTACAAAGTACAGGACCTTCATACTGTAGTGGCTATAATTGATATTGTTATAGTAACAATGTGTAAATGACAATGTGAAAATGACATGACAATGTGAAAGGGCTCTAGTAATGAACCTACAGAGAATTATTACCTGAATCTGTATCTGCTCACCTCGGCTTTACAGAGCTTTATAGTCAGTTTCAGCTCATCGTTTAGCTGTCCACACTGTTTTGGTTCACTCTAACATAGCCATCCCCACTGGTGGGCCTCAGAGCACCAGCTAGTGGAGGCAGTAGTACTGCCAAATGGTTAGATTAAAATTAAAAATCATTTTGTTTTACAAAACTAGTTATTTTTAAATCTAAATGTGCTCAAGAATTCACATGAATAAAAAATGCCAAACGTGATTTGCGACCGTTAGATAGCTAATGTTCCCTCGGATGCAGTGACACAAAATTGATTGGTTTTTGAAAGGAAAAAGTGATGTGGGAGACAACCCTGTGCCAGTAAAAACTCCTAAGTGTGTGGTGAGGAGATACATTAAATTTGGATGCAAAGCACAGTGTGGTGAATGTGGTGAACACGGGATGTGTTGGAAAGCCAAATGAATATTTCCTAAGGAAAAGGGACAGGCTTTAGACACAATAGAAAATTGTCACAACATTAAAACTCAGTCAAAAGCCACTTTGAAAGCTAGCTATATGGTTGTTACTCATGAAGCTTGTAGCAAGAAACCCTTTAATATCACAGAGGAGCTTATTTTGCCTAAGGCTTTGGGAAGGTGGTCCTCAGAATTTTTTAACAATCAGAAGTGGGCCTTATATACAAACGTTGAGAACCCCTGCTCTAACACACACACTAACAAGCAGTTAGTAACTAGCTGGTGAACGTCGTGGAGCATTTAGCAGCTAAAGAGCCAGATATTTCCCTCAGGAGTTGGTAGAGACCAAAAACAAAGCTAAGCTAGCCCATATCTACTTAAAGAGTCAGTGTGTTTTGGTGAAATATTGAAAAAGTCATTACATCCTTTCTCATGTAACTGTTGTGAAAGAATCATAATCCTTGTGGCATTGTGTTTCTTTGGAAACGTAGTTGCTGTTGCACAATAATAGTAAATAAACGCAATTTATAGAAGACAGGGTTGCCTTAGTATGTTAGCACAGTATCTGTAACAGTATCTAAAATATAGTTTTTTTGTCAGGAAAGTAGTCAGCTAGCATAAAAGTTGATGGTCAGCATAAAATATTAATCAAAATCTTTAAAAATGTCAAATATCAATACTGATGTTGGCCTCTGACAATATTAGTCTAATCCTAATCAGTCACATTATAGGAAGGCTATTTTCTGACAGTGTGCTTTATTCCACAAAAGAAGAAATGATGCAATTTTATTTCACCTTCATTTTGTCATAAACACTTCTCCATTAACTGCAATGAGTACTAGTAGTAACAGCAGTATTGACAGTAGCATTTAAACAATGAGGAATAGATAAAAAGATCACACTGTCAGTTTAGTTCAGCCCTCACTGTTTCCTTTGTTGTTCTTACACTCTCTGCCAAGTGTTTCTAATTGCATGGCTGTGATTGGCATAAATAGAGCCAGATTCTGCACATTTGTATATTTCAGTGGTTGTTAGTGTGATGGGACAAGGTGTGAAAGACAGTCCCAGCCGGTTTTGTGTTGTAATCTAACACCTTCCCAGTGTTCTCACTGCACTGATGAGTTTCAGCCTGGGTTTTAAGGATGTGAGGACATGGATTAGACCAGTAAATTACACTGCAAATATTCAGGGCCAGTGTTGCCACTTTATTGAAAACCTGGATACTACTAGCATTGCATTATGGGTTTCAATGGGATAATTTAGTCTCCCTTGATAGTGTAAATGCTGCATTATAGGGATGGATCAAAATCTGGATGGACACACTGAATAATTGGAATGATTTACAATTTTCAAAATGGTCAAACTTAAACATAGCAAAATATTGGCAAAGTCACTGTCATTGTGCTTATCTGCCTATGTAGAATGCAGACAGATGTATTCAATTACAGTATAGTAAAGCCTGAGTGATAGAACACAATTTCCTCTTACTGTTTTATGACTTACATTTCAGCATATAAGGAATTGCTAAACAAAGACAGTGAAAAAATGATATTAAGCTTTGAAAAGAAGCTAAAACCTGAATCCATGCTTCTTGATGATTGCAGTTACTTTGAATAATCTAAAATAATGTGATATTACTTCATTACATTTTATTCTTTTTCGTCTTTTTATGACTAGTTATTTATCTATGTGATGCATACCTGTCTTTTTTCCATCCAAGCTCATTTTTAATCTCTCCCAGAAGCAGCTTATATTGCATTCTTTGTACAGAACATTACTTAGTAAAGTGATTGAAGCAGTTATGACCTGCACTAACTGGAATAAAAAGACAAAATAGTTATAATATTAACCTGTTCTTGCATTGAAGTTACACTGTGTTACATTCTTAAAGGGGACATTTGTGCAAAGTGCAACATGAGGAGCTGCCTTCATTTTGCCAGAATGCAAGCTAGGGCTTGCAAGTAGCACATCCAATCAGAGAACATCATGTACTCCCAATTTAACAAAAATCGATCATATCTTCAAAAAAAGCATGACCCTGCCCAGTTGACATCCATTTGATATCAATTTGTGCATTAAGGATGTCAGAGGGATGACATTACAGCTTTTTGTGTAATGTGAAAGGTAGTGACGAACCCACAGAGAATTATCACCTGACTGCAGTTCCAACAAGTCCTCCAACCTAAACAACAGAATAGGTTGTTTTCCAATGACTCCCAAAACAACATATATAGGCGTACCGGACCTTCGTCATCATGGTAACAATAATAAACATGTGGTTAACGTTGTGAAACAGTCACAGTTTGGTTAGGTTTAGGCACCAAGACCTCTTGGTTAGGTTTAGGAAAAGATCATGGTTTGGGTTAAAATAAGTACATTACGTACGTAACTTAAGTCATTGTTGACTTTTGGTTTCACACAGGACACGAACAGGATGAAAGTCCTGTGTTGTTCGACCCATCCATCCACCATGACCTTCTCCCTACACGGAGGGCGCTCTTTATAGGTCGCCGCATAACAATAAATGTAAATATGGGTTGTAATTGCTGCTTGCACAGATGACCTATACAGTCGTATTTTTGGGGGAGGACAGTCTCACAGTTTCCCTCAGCTCTGTGAAGCGTTTTAGCATCTTTTAGTTCATTGTTTTGTTTTTCTGACTTGTAAATGTACTGCTTTGATTCCCTGTAACTGCATTCATTAACCTCATTTAGCAGATAAACCCACTGTCCCAACAAAGAGCAGACAGACAAAATTATAAAAAATGTTCACAAAAAAAAATGTATTAACTAACATGTCAGCCTTTATAAGACCATAATGTGTCGTGTGTGTGATTTTCAGACTTTTGGCCCCCAAGTAGACAAGAAAAGATTAATGAAGCTTTGAAGTAATAAAAGGGAACCTTGCCTTTACTGCCACATTCCTGTTGAATCTAGGTATAAAAAGCTAACTTATCACAGCTCTGTTGTAGGAGAGCCATGACTCCTTTATCCACAGCTTTTCATTTCTTTTGAGGGATTTGATTGACTCCATGCTTGATAAATCTGGTTCACTTGGTAAATGACATTTGCACATAGACCTAACCCAAAATGGCAATGATAGATGTGTTTGAAATAGCAGATGTCTTGTAAGGTGATTTTAGTCATTCCAAATTGTTTCTGAGGCTTATATGAGGCTCCAGCTGTCCAAGTTAGACAAGTACAGTGGAGATCTCCCAAAGTTGCAGTGTTTTTAGCACAAAAATTCCCTCCTTTTATTATGATTCTTCCCCTGCAGCTCAACAGGGAATCAAACGTTTATATTTTATATGTAAAGTTGGAATATATCCAATTCATTTGTCTAAGACAGACTGCTGAAGCCTCAAATTAGCTTCAGCTGAACTTTTAATGCATTTGTGCGCAAAACAAGGACTGTGGATCTCTTACAGTTTAGTAAGACCACTCTTCAAATGGTATTGCTTACAGCCAGTATGGAAAGAGGGATGATTACAGCAACTAATAACACCTTCAACGTACATGTGGCATGTGTGTATTGTATTAAGAAAGACTTGAAAAAATGTGAGCCTACCCTTTAAGTTTTGATTTGTCTTTATTTGCCCAGCTCCTTCATGAGTTGTCTGGATCAGTGATGCAGCCCCACAACACCAAATCCAGATTTTTACATCAAAATCTTGCCCAGTGCAGCCTGAACTCCATCTTTTACAAGTCAGTATTCTCCACCACACTTCTCAAGCCCCACCACCTCTCTTGCTCTTGCTTTATATGAGCCGCTCTCTACTTTGCGAGCTGCCTGCACTGTCTTTCTAGTGTCTCCTTCAGACTGCTGCTTTGCATGCTCAGCGACAGCCGATCAATATCCCGCCCTCTGAGCCAGGCGTCACCGCTGAAATAACAACCGCTCGGCCTGTTTGTATAGAGCAGTCTCTCAGCTCGTCCAGGGTACTCAGGAAACTCAATGCAAAACAATCATTTACAACAACAAGGCCAGTGGGGAGCACCAAGGAGGGGAGGTGGTGGAGCTCATTCATGTAGGAGAATAGATGTTTGACTGATGTCTAGGTGGCCTTTAAATAACAAGAGAGGTATGTTAAATGATTTGGATTGATAAGTTCAGCATGACGTTCTTTATGATACAAGAAAGCACTGCGTATTGCAGCTGGGAAAGAGACACTGAGGCCCTCCTGGGACAGAGGAGAGCCCGCTGGGATGGCTTCAGTGTTCCAGCACTTATTCTGATAATACAACAACATACTTCTGATAATGCAACCCAGATGCCAGAGCTCCAAGCGCAGGTGCTCAGTGGGCTAGTGTTAATTGCTGCTAATTGGTGTAGCAACACATCAAGGCATATGTGGTCGGTGTGTATTAACGGTGAGAACAGAGGGGATTGTCGAGATTTTCAGTGCTAAGACTATAAGATTATCCAGGACAAAAGAACAGACTGTTACCAGTACTCATTATTTCAATCACAGAAAATCTGTTAGAACAAAGAGAACATTAGTCACCTTTTACCTGCAGGGTTCGTACAGCTTTTTAAGAGTAAAGTTCAAGCACTTTCAAGGTACCTAATCCAAAAATTTCCAGACTCTCAAAGCCTTTATCATCACATCCAAATAGTTACTATAAATGCCAGGACCCAACAAACAAATATGATGACGGGATCCTTTCATTTCAAATATGAAAAGATTTTTGTTTTACATGAGTGATTGTGTAGATGATGAAACACCAGATTATGCTGAAAATGAAGCATTTTTCAAGGAGTATATTTCAATTTAAGCATATTCCTAACCTTGAAAACATAACAGTTAGAATTAAACATTTTCCAAACTTTCAAGTCATTGTACGAACCCTGTACCTGTGGCATTGTGATGTGTATGATTGAATGAAATTGGTTTGCCTGTATGAATATTGAAAATACTATACTGTAGGATTTTACTGGTGAAGGTGGTAGGTATGGATGTGATTCCAATCAGAGAATGAAAGGAGTTGAAGAGAATGGCTTCATGCAATTGTCAATAGTCATTGACGAGTGTTGTACCAATTGTTTGTTTGTGGTCTGAAAAGTTAAAAATGAAAAAAAGCAGATGTATTATTACACACTATATAGGCCTACAAAACAGACAGATGCTATAAGTATCAAATGTAAATAATAACACCCATATATCGGAATAATAATGGAATAATAAGCAAGTAATGAAGCAAAATCTGTCACACCACTCGGCCGCATATCACAGAAATGCCAACAACTCAGTGCTAGCAAACATCTACCTCTAACTAGCAAAATAAATCAGGTAATTCTGGAAAAGTGAATATCAAACTATTACAAGGAAACACCTAAAAGGCTCATCTACAAGATAAAAACAAGGACATTAAAATATACTGTACATACTTAATTCATATGAGCACATAAATTGAATAATTAAAGGTTGGGTAGGCAGTTTTCTTTTGGCGTCATTGGGCAAAAATGCCATATTAACCGTACCAGCAAAGCGCTGGAGGGGCGTCTTTGAGAAGACAAGTAGCGGTGGGAGGGACCGCAGTCTCGGTGAGGCTCACGCCGTGGAGAGCGAGCCCTACAAGGGATACGGTTTCGCAGGGGAACCGCCTCCTTCTGCTGCCGGTCGAAGTTGTGGGTTTGGTGGGAGGGGCTTAGCGGAGTGATACGAGGCAGCAGAGAGAGAGGCGGAAGGCTTTGCTTAGGTTGCACAGATTTTGCCTACCCCAGCTTTAAGAAGAGGAGCTGACTGTATGCTCATGTGCTGGAGTCCAAACTGCCCAAGATTATTTTGTCAAACTTGTCATGATAATACTTAAAGTTGTTCAAATGAGTGAAATAAGAAAGAGAATAAAGGCTTGTCTATACAGGAAGCGTTTCAGCTGTGTCATACATCTGACGGAACAGATGCACTCTTTTTTAAGTCTATTCTCTCCTGTTATATGCGTGTAACTAAAGTGATTGTTTATTGGGCTGTTAATTGAGTACTGCCAAAACGCAGGTTATCCGCACTCAATACTGTGCTTTTAATGCATCTTGTGTAGACACTGACATGGACTGATGTTGCTGCTGCTGATGTGCTACTGTGCACCTGATGTAGACATTGTTTAATTCAAGTCATGATGGTTGAAGTCAATTACTTCTCAAGCAAATCCCTCTCCAGTTTTTCACCTTAGTTTTAGATATGTAATTCCTATAAGTATAATGCCATAAATATCTAAACAATAGCAATAAAATAGAGTAACAAAGTTGGTCTGTAAACTGTGATGGATGTCTACAACTGACTCTCTCAGTGGTCTTTTGTCTTCCAAAGGAGTATGGCGAACTTGGAGGTTTAGCTATGGCACCGCAGTCCCAGATGTCAGCAACAGTTTTATTATTATGAATAGGAATGATGGCTTCAAAAATCAGATCCAAGTTGTAATAAACCTAGATTATTCCTTGGCTATCTTTTTGCTTTGTGCCAGGATCAGACTGCACAATATCAGCCTGATAATGACCCAACCTGACAGACACACTGAAAATGAGCATCTGTCACAACAATTCCCGTGTAGTGTGTCTTTGTGGAAAACAACCAACCTCAAAAATAATTCTTTTGCCTTCTCTCACTTAGTTTGGCGACCTTTACGACGTGTTCTTTGCCGTTGACCCAAAGGAGCACAGACCACTCTTCTAAACACAACAGTTAACATGGCAAAGCAAAGAAGTTTCGCTGTTGGTGCTGGCAGGTGGAACAGAGAAGTCAGCCCCTGGCACCTTACCAATCACTTATGCAGTGAGATTCGAAATTCATGTTGATAAATGCTATGATTGGTCACAGTCACGGCAAGAATTTATGATTTTATAGTAGTAGCCCCGGTGACCATCTAAAAAGACAAAAATTCCTTCTCTAGTCTTATTAACTCGGGTTTCATGGCTGTCGGGTCTGTAAAGTAAGTTTTGGGGGGTCTGGGCTTGGTGTCTTCAGTACAGGTATAGTCAGGTACAGTACCAGATATTTTTGGACACATGCCATCATAGACAAATGTTGGTAGTAAAGTATAATTTACGCTATGGAGCTTCTAGCCAGCCAGTTTGAGCTGCTTGCATGATCATTTGTGTGCCGCAAGTATGTACACAGATATTCAGAAAAGGTCTTAAGAGATGTGCGAGGTATGTACTCTTTGCTAGTAATAATTGCCATATTACCACGAGAATAATCCTAGCATGTTTTTATCTCCATCCCACTGGACTGGGGCTGCCAGTGTGTCCTACCACAGAGCGACAGAGAAGATGCATCAAATCCTTTTGTTGTTGCAATGAATCAACTATAAAAAGCTGAAGATATTCACAGTGTGATACAGAAAGAACCCAAGGTTGAAAATCAGAATGAGATGTGCAGTGCACCTGAAATAAATCCAACTTCATACGAACTCTTTCGTTTGATCTTAATGATAGCCATTGTATTGGCGCCTTTCACAATTATTTCCACTTCCTGCAACCTGCTCCGGCTCGCCTGGCTGCAGGCCTGGGTGCCTGGCTGCAGCACACAAGTTCTATAAAGAGCTTGAAGGGGTCTCGGAGACGGAGCGAAGCAACAGCAACAGAGGAATAGAAGAGGAGAGGGTAGAGGAAGAGATAGAGGAGTGGGAGGAGGAGGAGGGGAGCTGGACAAGATGAAAGAAACAGCTGTATACAAATGACAGGCTTCCATACCCCACCACCACCAGCACCACTACTACCCGTCTCCCCCCACCTGCGGTGATGTTGCCCTGTGCGGTCATCGAACAGCTTCAAAGAGCCAGGCAGGCGAGACGAGGCGAGGCGAGCGGGCCGAATCCTCAAAGAGACAGCCTCCCTCTCCTCCTCCGCTAACACCACGGCCTCCGACACACGAGCACAATCTGCCTCGTCCACGCCACACACCCTCCTCACCCCCCACCACATGTAAAGAGTCAGGAGAAGAAATAGAGGAGGAGGAGGAGGGGAATGGTGTGCCTTTATCACAGCCATATACTCAGTAGAAGTGACAAGTTCTGTTGTGAGGTGATATCAACAAGTGTATACAGTGTGTGTACAGTGTACATGTTTTTTTCCTTTTAGTTTTTACATTTTATGAAAATCTCACATTTGCTAAACTGATATGATCAATATGATGCAGTTTATTTGATTAAATTTAACTACAAAATTAATTGACTGGTGGTCTATGAGAGGCATTAAATGAACATGCCAGTGTTTTTGCATTTTCATTTACTACAAATCACATATACTTTACAATTACATTTGAAGCATGCTATGGTGTTTTAAATTTTTGTATGTTTTTTCAGGTAACCATTGGTTTCCATTGGTTTCTCTACAATATTATCATTAATTTCAATCTTGCTTAAAGCTGTATTAATTCATTTCTGGCCTCCTTGGGGTAGCAAAACAGAAAACACAACAATGACATATTATAAGCTGGATAAGATTTATGGCTAACATGTTAGCAAACAGTTGCCCATTTACACATCAGGCAGACAGAGCAACATTAGCGTTCAGTTGGAGTTGTGTTTGTGTGCACCTTCATCTAAGTCCAATAGTTACTCTCCTTTTATTTGTGTTTCGGTCTCCACGAACACCTGAGAAAAATATCTGGCTCTCCACCAGCTAGTCGCTAACTGCATCTGTCTGCTATGGTGCTGGGCAGGTAGTGTACAGGGGCTTATCAGAGCTTTTTTGTTGCCTTCTGTCGCTGCTGCTGATGTTCAGATGTCCACTGTTATGGATCACCTATGACTTAAACAGAATAGATTTTCATACTGTACAGAAATTAGTGGAAGCAAATGGCTACCCACAAGGAAAGGAAAGGAAAACAGAAAGACCTTCTTTTCAAACTTAATGAATAAAACAACATATTAGTCAACTTGGATGGGGAAGTCCTTTCTTAAAGTGCTTAGAAAAATGGAAGTTTAAACATGTAGAATTCTATGACTGAGCAAACTCCAACTGCTCAGGAGGATTGTGTAATATAATTTAAGGCTTTAAAAAATGTGATTTTAATTTGTCAACAAAAAAACACATTAAACATCCAAAACACTATGGTATGCCTTAAAAAATGCAGCACTGTAGTACTGGAAAGTACTTGGGATTTGTAGTAGAGTAGCTGGGCTACGCTGTAGCAGACAGAAACACTGGCATGGTCAAACAATATGTATATTACCATTAGTACCTTTCTGGTTTTCATTGGTCTCCTGCAGCTTTCACACCCTGACATTATGGGTGAAAATACTGAATACTTGTAATTGATTATTTTAAATACAGGTGCATATATCAGCTACTATGAGCATTCCAAAAATGTCACTATTTTGGAGGTAAAAAAGATAGCTAGATAGATATTTCTTTCTAACTATGGCTCTTTATCTGTAGTTGGATAGCACCTGGCAGTTTCAGTCCAAACCTGTTAGTATCAGGCTTTCAAAGACTCATATGAATTCAGTGCTACTGTGTAGTGGAGAGAGCTGGCATTGGTGTATGTGTGACAGACAAGGAAAGAGACTGATGAGGAACAAATGCCAATTTGGCTGTGAAACAGACCAACCTGAAACCCCCCCTTCACCATACCTAACTATCTTGATCAAGAATGACAGTGCTTGGGTGCAGGCCAGGGCCTTTTCAGCACAGACACATGATGGATATGGACATGCCTTTCCAAAGAAAAACACGGCAGGGTAATCAATGAAAGCCATTTTGTTTTTTGTCTGTTTTTTTAGATTTATTTCAGGACATCATATCAGGATCCCATCCTCTTCTTTTACCACGCCACCTGAACCTCCTCAGTCTGGATGATGGAGGAGGAGAAGGTATTTTGATTTGAGGATGTCATCATCGAGATGAGACGCTGGCTGGATGAGCTCATACCACCGCCTTCAAACACACACATACTGTACACATGCATGCACACACATGAACACCAACCCCTCACTCATTCAGGCCCACCCTTTATTGGCCTGGGCTGGTAAATAAGGCCGGGTGTGTGAGAATCTCATTACCGCAACACAAAGCAGAATTTCCTCTGAGGATTGGTGTGTGTGAGAGAGAGAAAGAGTGAGACAGTGCTTGTGTATGCAAAAGTGAAATAGAGCGAAAGTGTGCATGTGCGGGCATGGCTATCTCAGAGTGTATATATATGTGTGTGTGTGTGTGTGTGTGTGTGTGTGTGTGTGTGTGTGTGTGTGTGTGTGTTAGGCTAGCTCAATCAGCAGCAGGCTGATGGGGAGGGAGAGTGAGGCAGCTGGGGCCTCCTGCCCAGGCCTTCAATTTCCCATTCCAGTCCAGTCACTGGAGTGTGTAATTACTATGGGGCCGGCCTGGGGGCTGGCATGGAAGTGCAAACGCACACATACACACACACACACACACACACACACACCATCCCTCAGTATCCACCCTACCGCAACCACCACCACCCCCCAAGTCACACACCTCCCACTAATAGCCCCCACACACCCATGATCTCCACGCTCACACACACACACGTACACACACTCACACACACAGTTAAGAAACATGTCAGCCTCCCTCCCCTGGCCTGTAGTTCATCCTGATGCCCCGTGTTGCCCTGGGGTGGCTGAGCATCTATGATCCGCGACTGAGAGCACACTATGAAATCCCTCTCAGCTCTCACTTCACAGACACGCTGGAAAGTATCCACTCCTCCACCATGACACAAAGTATAGATTTCATATTAATCTACACTATATTTCTTCTTGTGATTTGCTGCCAAGTCGCTTGTGTTTGCTGTAGCACTGAAAAGGTGGTTTTGTGGATTTTTTATATGAAAGTGCAGCTGTCTTATAAAGTGGCAAATCCAGCCCCAACAGTGGAGTCCAAAACTGTTTCCTTGACCCCATTTACACCTGGCATTAACATGTGATCTGTATATCATATCTGGATCAGGAAAAACACACATTAACGCAGGGGTAAATGCATGCAGAACACACTGTGAAGGGAATGCAATTGGATTGGCCAGAACACATCTGGATGTGGTCCAGCTCACAATGTGATCAGTTCTCAACTAGGTGTAAACGCAATCCGTACAGCCTGACCACATTCTTAAGAAAACAATCTATCCAGCAGGTTGAAAGGTCACCTAACTCCACGTCCTCCTGCTAGCTTAAGCAAGCCCAGCAAGAAGCTACAAATGGTAGCAATAGCTAGCATGTCTTCCCTCGCAAAAAGTGATGTAAAAATGAACAACCCCTGTCCATGGCATTTCTTACCTTGACCTGGGACTCACCATGTTTGTTGAGTTCACCAGCCCCGCTAATTTGCCTAAAAAAGAGAATGTGAACTCAAGTTAATACTAGGTGTCAATGCAAATGTCTGTGGATTGGATGTCATTATCTAGATAATGTATCCAGATACAGATCACACATTAATACCAGGAGAAAATTAGGTCGTAATCAGCGCAGTAGATGATCATTTTGCCTACATAAATCTGGCCAAGTAAAGACATATGAGAATTTAGACTCTGGGTGTACATTCTCTTGTTATATACAGAAGTAGTGTCAAACAAACACATAGCTGCTATAGACAGATCAAGTTCTATATCACATCTTTCTCTGAGTGCCTTTTGAACCCATGAGAGAAAAAAATGTTACCTGAGGTCACATCATTTTCCAGAAAGAAGCTGCAGGCAGCTGTGGTAGAAATTATCCTCCAGATTACTAAAGTCTATGGCGGCAGTGCAGTCCCAGGTGCTGGCATACTGTTGCCAGGTTGGAGGTTCATTAGAAGAGTCTTGATCTGAGTGAACTCAGGTGACATGGTATCAGCCTTAAGGGTCTGACAGTCAACCCTCCTTGACTTCTAATAGGGTCCACCATGTGCATCCCTATGGGTTCTGGGGTTCCCAGAGGTGGAGGCAAACCGTGACTGCCCTCCAAGTCAGAATCTACCACCTTAGGAGGTCTGTGTAGTCTCAGTGCCTGTGGCATGAAGCTGAAATTCTGGCATGGGGTATCAGTGTTTGACCCTAAAACATACAGGACACTGATGATGGCCATCCTTCATGCAGGTTGCAAAAATGCGTTGGTCTGACAAAACTGTAGCTACTCTAATGACAGTTGGCACTGTGCAAGTTAGGTTTTGTTTTTGGTCCTGTATATATGTATGTTTGTTAATCGGATAGCTCAAAAACTACATAACCAATTTTAATGAACTCTGAAGCTGTGGAAGAAATGACAAATTTTTTTGTTGATAGCGCCACCATAAAAACAGGCTTGAGTTGGTAGTGTTTGTTTTTTGTAAGTCATATTGTTTTTCTCAGTTGGTTGCTAAACTCTCTCAGAGCAATGCTGCAACATTTGAAGTCATTTAAACTATATAGTAGATACAGTAGATGACAGGATGACTACACACTAGCTTTAATGATGTTTACATGCAGACTAATCTTCCACTATTATTTTGAATATGATAATATTCCGAATTTGATATGGGTCATGTAAACAGCATATTTCATTTGTATATTCCGAATGTAGCATTTTCCAATAAGAGCATTTTAGGAGCATTCTTTGGACATGTATACAGCGCATTCAGAATGTGCGTTGGGGTTTTTACCACAGTTTGTGACACATGGCCTCTTGCCTGTTTACGGTCAGCTCTATTCAGTTTGCAGCTGGGATAGAGATGCATGCACAAAAGAAAAGCCCACATTTCTGATGGGAAGTAGAAACATGCCTACTTTTAAACATGATGAAAGGCTTGGATATCAACAGTTTTTGGATATTAACAAATATTGCAACGCCGACCTTTTCAAGAAGGTGGTTGAACGAATGAAAGAGAGAGACGGAGTTCACACAGTCGAACAAGGCTGCATGTAAACAGAATATTAGTGGAATATTAATCATCATTAGCCATGTAAATAGCTTAGTAGGAATATTGTCTTTTTTGGAATAAGAGCAAAAACTGAATATTTTGTGCATGTAAACCTAGTCAATGATTTTATTATTCCTTTTGATCGCACTCTTTTTCAAGGCGTGGACTGAAATGTTGGTGACACAAAAAACAAACACTGGAGCTTAGTGTGTGGTCATCCTCTCTTCTAAATAGGACACAACTGTTAACAGCATCACCATCATTCACCATACAACTCATGCTTATTCTACAATTTCAGCTACAACTGGCAATACAACAACGTGATCAGTTTAATTTGTCATATGTCTGACTCACTTCAAATTTTGTTTCCAGGCAGGATTTAGAAGTCAGTACAATATGCACGATTATATGCTGATGATAATATTTTTATGCAGATGCAAATCCAGAATAAACACTTCTAAAAAACTCATATCATTAAAAGAACATTTAGAGGATTGTGTATCCTTGGCTCTCTTTGAGTTGTTTCTCTAGTTACTAGTGTGAAGCTACAGTTTCTAAATCTGTAGGTGGGATGTGTGCACTTGTTTCAGCACACCCAAAACAACAGGCGGACTTGAGGGAAGCTCCTTGATATAAGCACATTTTAATGGGACACACACTTACAACGTGTGCCTGACAGTATCTAACAGAGACACTGTGTGGTTTTGTCCATGTTTTAATGCACTTACCCCTTGTGTGTATCTTGTGTGCGTGCGTGTGTATGTTGTCGCCCATGTCCTTCTCAGCGCAGCGGGAACACACACACACTCACCGGTGGGCCCTGGGACAGGCAGACAATTAAACAGGTCAGCATGGGGTAACCTCAGCTGGCCTGCGGGGGGCGGTAGACACACAGCTGGAGGTAGCAGGACAGGCGAGAACAGCAACACCTCCAACGGACATTCTCTCTGTTTCACAGGCAGACACTGAGGGACACACGCACACACACACTTATACACCTACACGTGCATCTAGCCAGCAGGAGAGAAAGATGATTAAGAAGTTAGAGAGTGGAGGATCAGGACCACTTCTGGATACTGACCTCAACTCTGAACCTCCGAAATTACACAAAGAGAGTATTTCACACCTTAGACCAAAAATGTGATGAAACATTAACAAAGAAATTACCGGAAATGTAAGTGATAATAATAATTTCCTCTCCTTTAGCCATTTTTTCCAAGAGGTTTTACTCTTGCATAATTATTTCATAGTTGTAGAAACATAATGGCCCCTGATGAAGGAACTGAAGCGTCCTTAACATGTACATACATATTCAAATCAATTTTAGAGTAATGCAATAGGGACATAAAACATATAGTTAAATATATTTCATTGTACTCATCATTCTGTCCTTTACGCTCTGCTGTTCTCTAACTCTATACTCTCGCTGAATGTTAAATATTTTACATCTGATCCTTTATCCCTTGCTCCACTGAGAGTGTATTTTTCCTCTGCATAGATGTTACAACAATTAAGAAAACAGGTGCCTCACAGTGTCTGAACAAACTTCAGCCGTGGCTTCTCTGTGATAGAAGCAGATTAAAGCCTTTCTCTGTGTTTGCGTGGTAACTGATTGCCAAGGCAATGCTATTCTTGTTTGCTATTGCAGCTGAAGCGGAATTACCTCGATTTTGTACAAAATAGTCAATTAAATTAACTGTGAAAGGCTATTTATTTTAACCCGGGGACACTTTTTTTTCTCCTTTTCTCTCCTCTCATAGATGTTGTAAGAAAAAAAAGGCAGCAGAAGAGGAGAAATTGGCAGGAGAACAAAGAGGGAGGATTCAGTGGAAGTTTCAGAGCTGGAGTCATACTGCCATCAGGTGGACAAAGGCAAACACTGCATCATGTCTGACTGTGTAAGAAGTACATCTGTGGAGGAGACAGCAACCACTGTTTTGTTGTTTTCACTCACTTACTGTAATCCTTTTTCCAAATTCACTATCCTTGTTTTCATCGGAGACATTATTTCATCAGATTTCTTGTTTGTCCAATATTTTAAATTCTGGTTTTGTAGCTCTGCCTGATGGCTGACACCAGTGTTAGACACCATTTCCACCTGGTATTAACATACGATATCTCATCTGGATACGTTATCTGGATAATGACATCTGATCACGGAGCGAAAAGGGGTTCTTCCAACAATATGCAGCTGAATTAGGTGTTTCTCAGATCAAGGACAGCAAACGTCAGATGGAAAATGGATTGGAGCACACTGATTGATTTAATAGTGAGACAGACAAACATTCCGATACTACTGTTTCTTTATCAGAGTCAAAATGGACAAAGACAAAAGGCAAATACACATATAGTCAACCATGAATAGGTGTACATTTGTCATTCGCTACTAGGTTGACGAGGATTTCAGATCTGTTGGATAATGGATCCAAGACAGGAGTTGCCACAGCCAATGTCCAAGTGCCACACCCCACGGTTTTTCAACCGTTAAGGTTGAAAAAGCGCTATATAAGGGAAGTCCTCTTTACCATGAAGTCCATTTACCATCATGGGCCTACGCATGTACAACTGATTATAATAAATGTTCCCATTTTCCCGCACTGGGATCTGATCTAAATATGCAAATTAGGTAGGCAGAGCTGTCAACAAACATGGTGGGTCTCAGGTGAAGGTAAGCAGAGGTGCTATATGGGCTCTACTTTTCCTGTTAATGAGGAAGGGATTGGAGTTGGGTGACCTTTAAACTTTTCCTTTAAACCTTCTTAGAATGTGGCCAAACTGTACAAATGTTATTTACACCTGGCTGAGACCTGATCACAGTGTGGTCTCCAGATGTGGTCTGGCCGATCCAATCATGCTCCCCATTCACCTTACACCTTGTACCACAAATATCATGAAATTTTGATCCAAATGTTGCTAAACTCTTATGTTTGGGAGTATGTGACAACACCAGTGAGAGGAGCAGAGATGAAAACACAAATACAGAAATCTCTCATGTGAAATAACCAAAACTGTTCTACATTTGGCAGAAAAGTTGGTGTTTATGTCGCACCCCATCACACATAGTAAGAAGATTGATTGAGAAAATAGGTTTTGGGGTCATGATCATCTTGGTTGTGCACTATGTGGTGCCCTGCCTATATGACCCTACACAACCAAGATGATCATGTGACAAATGCTGATGTACACATCCACAAAAAGGTCCACTTTACGAAACAGAAATGTCCTCTAATGAAGGATACAGCCACACATTTTGTATAAATTTCACCAAAACAAAAATATCCTCATTAAAAAGTCAACTTAACTATAACCAGACACCAAAAAAATCTGTAAACTATATTTCTTTTTTTTTCAAATGGGACAACTTTGGTTGCTTCACATTTGGCAATAAAATACAAAATGAATTCCATCCTCAACAACACCAAGATGACAAAAACACATGAACACATAAATGCTTTTTTCCTTATACAGATAAGGTATCCACACACACATCATACATGTTAATACAAGTTGTAAATGGGGTATAAAAGAATATATAACACAATGATGTTTGTTAGCACAGCTCAACAAGAGGGAGATTTATCTTATAACAGATGCATCCAAACACCAACTGACATCCAAATGAAAACAAATAGACAAAAAAACACAATACTGCAAGAGAAACATGATTGCACACACGCATGCGCACACTGCTGTCTAGTTAAATGAAGCATGTGGTGATACACTGTTGTGGAATGTGTATGACAGTAAGACAGAGAGAATAATTGTGACTGCAAGATAGAGCAAATGATGTGCTGGAGGGAAGTAAACAATGCCAGTTCCTGTGATAGACTGCAGAACACTTTCCGACTCATTGACTTTGAATAATTTTTCACGTCAAATGAAAAGTAATTACATCACAACAACTCATGTTGGATGGTTTCCGTGTCTGTGTGTGTGTGTGTACAGCAAGATGAGTATTTATATTGGGCAGTGATTTCATTGAGCCTGTTCAGACACTATATATAAACAGTAGACTCTATATGGAAGAACATTTGAAATTAAATTTGCAAAGTTCTGCCTATCATCACACAGGCACACAGTATACGCAACATGGACTATATTCAATTCAGTTTTATTTATATAGCGCCAAATCATAACAGAAGTTATCTCAGGACACTTTTCATATAGAGCAGGTCTAGACTGTATTATTATTTACAGAGACGCAAAAATTCCCACCATGAGCAAGCACTAGGCGACAGTGGCAATTGCTAAATATATCCTCAAGATCACAAATATCAGAATGTAATGTCAGATTTGAGCTCCAGTGGTCTTAATTTGTTTTTGTAGGCCGGGACAAGAAGAAGTCTTAATTATGTTGCAGATTTGCCTGAAAATGCTGAAACATGGCCATGCTGTTTATTACTTAATCTACACGCAGACACAATTGTATAGAGATATATTGTATGTATTGTTTGGACCTAATGTTTGATCACTACAGCTGCACTAATCAATCTTTTATTTTAACAACAGATCAAATTACTATTTAATGTGAAAGGTGTTGCTCAAAGTGGCGAAACCCACAGGTAAAGAAAACAATAAAATAATTAAAGAATTCAAAGAGAATTAATACAATGGTACAGACTAGTGAGGAATATTCTCTCCATACATACATCTCCCTGGCTGACAGTTTGTTTACTACAAGCTGTGGCTACATACCCCAGATATACATTCATATACCCCATGTTTTCTACAACACTGTCTTTGTAAGACCATGTTGACCTTTTATCTCTTTCTGATTTTGACCATCTCTTTCTTCAGATTCAGATTTATGACCACAGGCTCCGCTCCTACTCCACCTGCCATCCGTGCATCTTCTTCGACGGCTGATAGCCAGCAGTGTCTTGACACTGTTGACTTGACCCTTCACAGACACCCAGCAGGTACTTCTAAAGTGCTGTGTTCTGCTTACTCAGAGAACTGTGTGGATTGGCATGCATACAGTATATGCTGCTATCAATATATTATGACTGAAGTCAACCATAGCCAATATGTTGTGCTGATATTTCATATCTTTTACTGCCTCATTAAGCTGTAATGTATAATGTTGGTGAACCCCTAATTTGTTGTGAAATGTGTACATAACCAGGCATTAATGTTGCTGTGTTTGTAAATCTACTTATTATTGTCTGAAGTAGTGTGGTGATGGATGGATGGATGGATGGATGGATGGATGGATGAATGGATGGTTGGAGGAATGGTGGATGATGCATGGATGAATGGATGGACTGGACACGAAACTCTATGGAATGGAATTATATTTGCCACTACAATACTACAGCTACAGTTTATGCTAAATGTATTAATTGGTTGATTGAGTTCTGGCATTTGAGAGATCAATCAATATCACAACAGAGGGAATTTCTGTATAGGCCTACTATATAGCATTTAGAAACTAAATGCAACCACGTTATATTTCATATATTTTACTGCCTCATTAAGCTGTAATGCATAATGTTGGTAAACCCCTAATTTGTTGTGAAATGTGTACATAACCAGCCATTAATGTTGCTGTGTTTGTAAATCTACTTATTATTGTCTGAAGTAGTGTGGTGATGGATGGGTGGATGGGTGGATGGATGGATGAATGGATGGGTGGGTGGGTGGGTTGGTGGATGGATGGATGGGTGAATGGATGGATGGATGGATTGGTGGGTGAATGGTTGGGTGTGTGGGTGAATGGTTGGGTGGGTGGGTGGGCGGGCAGTTGGGTGCGTGGGTGGGTGGATGGATGAGTGGATGGGTGGATGGATGATTGGATGGGTGGGTGGGTGGAGGAATGGATGGATGGATGGATGATGGATGGATGGATAGGTGGAGGAATGGTGGATGGATGGATGGATGGATGGATGGATGGATGGATAGGTGAAGGAATGGTGGATGGATGGATGGATGGATGGAGGAATGGATGGATGGATAGGTGGAGGAATGGTAGATGGATGGATGGAGGAATGGATGGATGGATAGGTGGAGGAATGGTAGATGGATGGATGGAGGAATGGATGGATGGATAGGTGGAGGAATGGTGGATGGATGGATGGATGGATAGGTGGAGGAATGGTGGATGGATGGATGGAGGAATGGATGGATGGATAGGTGGAGGAATGGTGGATGGATGGATGGATGAATGGATGGATTGGACACGAAACTCTATGGAATGTAATTCTATTTGCCACTACAATACTACAGCTACAGTTTATTGTATTAATTGGTTGATTGAGTTCTGGCATTTGAGAGATCAATCAATATCACAACAGAGGGAATTTCTGTATAGGCCTACTATATAGCATTTAGAAACTAAATGCAACCACATTTCGGTAAACCGTGTTCTGTGAGTCACTGTTTGCCATGGAAATGAGGTTTACTGCACTTCAGGCATGTTAATGTGTCTAATCATTGGATTATGGACCCTTTTCAAGGTAAAATTAAACACTATTGGGATCACCGTAATAATGGTTTACTGGTGGTATCCTCTGCTAATCCTGTTTCATTCATAATCAAAACCAGGTGGGATGCAGCTCTGCGCCTTTCTTCTCCGCTCAAAACTAATGATCCAGACATTGCAGGAAGTGAGCTGTGGATTTGTGTTTTCCTACCAATACAAAGTACTGAAAAATACAGTTTCATAGTACAAAAATGTTCTAATCGCACAGCTCAAAACTGACATTAAAATAAATGTAAACATTAAGCTTCATTCATAAATCTGTGACCAATAACTGTGTCCCCTAATTATTTTACTATGAATTCCAAGCAAACAAAATGTTGAATTTCTTGTGACAATAAAATATCAAAACACAACAGAGACCACCACCCCTGACCGAGCTGAGCTGACTGACCATGTTGAATGTATGGTTACCGTGTTATCATACTAATTGTATTGTAATTGTAACTAAAGATCAAATCCAAATCTGTGTTACAACTAATAATGAAAAGTGCAGTGTTGAACTGGCCATCTGCTAGTGACTGATCTTGGGTGCTTATGGAATATTAAATAATTTGGTGTGTTTGAAAATAGAGGTTTATACTTGTGAGTTTAAGTTTGTAAGCTTTAACATGTTGTTCCTGTAAACTGTAAAGTTTATTCAGCCCCAGGTTTTTATATATTTAGGTCGGTGCACTCAGTTTTCATCTTACTTACTCATATTGAATAATTAAATATTCGGAGACGATTTAAAGTATGCATGATTTGTCTAAATGCAACATAAATACAACACATGAGCACTTGAGCATTTGAGCCACAAACCACAGGCTCTATATTAAAGGACCATATCAGTGTCTTTGCATTGACTCAGTACCTAATGCCTCCCATTTTGTGCACTTTTTCACATTTCTTTTAAAGTGAATACTGAATGTGTCTCAAAGTAAAGGCTTTAAAACATCACCTTTGAACTGAATGTGTATTGTGTGAGAATACTGCCTCAGCATGTTTGACTGTAGAATCGAAACTTATTTCAGTTATTTCATCATAAGGATGTTCTAGAATTCCAGTCATCGAGACAGAGCGCAACGTGTCATAACCACGCCTACTGGAGGGGAAAACAATCAGCGCTACAATATGTAACCAAGGGCTGAAACGCTAACAGAATGCCTGTAGCTAGCTAAAAACATTAGATTTCAGCATGTCAAAGGGTTATTTTAGCACCCTATGTCTACCAGAGAGGACAAACTCAATATTGTGGGTCTATCTCAGTGTCCCTTCTCAAGCTAAGTTTTTGTAGTTAGCTAAGACACCTGCAAACATAATACTGCATAGCTTTCTGATTTAGCCACATTCCACTACACAAATTGTATACTGTCAAAATTCTTCAGCTTAACTTACAGCAGTATAGTTAGCCTAAAACTGACATTTGGATATTTGACTGACCAGTGATAAAACACTTGCTGCACACGTAGACATACTGAGTGTCAGGATCCCACAGTGTTCCCATTCTTATTGCCTGTATCCACTTTCGTCTTCTGAAAGGCTCAGTTTTTGGATTTGGCAGCTTATAAAAACTTAGTCCTGGGTTCTTTACCCTGTTGGTAGTGCATCCCACCACACAGCAGCTTTTAGGCATGTTTCTGTTGTTTGCTAGCAGACCGAAGTGACAAGGAGGCACCTTCACACAATACAAAGTCAATGGAGAGCGAAGAATTGTTTTCCCCTCGCTGTGGGCGGGACTTAATTGCACTCTGTTTCTATGACTTAGAACTAGTACACACTGAACTCCTGGCATTTTATTGGTTCCAGCTGGACAGACAACACGCTTTGAGTTAAGATCAGCACAACAACCAAAACCCCCACTGAACTCAAATTCTTCAAGAATGCAGAGACCTGCATTCACAGAGAAACTTTCTTCTTGACCACAAAGATAAGACACAGGGTCTTTTTCTGATGTAGTTTCTGAGGTCTGGTGATACTGTGGCTTAAACAGAGCAGGAACGAGTTGTGAAATACATACATACATATATACATATATACATATATATATATATATATATATATGTAGATATATACATCGCCTCACAGCAAGAGGGTTCTGGGTTCGAACCCACTGGGGCCCTTCTGTGTGGAGTTTGCATGTTCTCCCCGTGTCCGCGTGGGTTCCTCCCACCATCCAAAGACATGCAGGTTAGGTTTATTGGTGATTCTAAATTGTCCGTAAGTGTGAATGTTTGTCTGTCTCTATGTGTCAGCCCTGTGATTGACTGGCGACCAGTCCTGGGTGTACCCCGCCTCTTGCCCAATGTCAGCTGGGATTGGCTCCAAAATGGATGGATGGATATATATATATATCCATCCATCCATATCTATATATATATATAAAAAACATACACATATTTTTTCTGATTTCTTCTATTTCAGCATTTTTTTTAGAGGAAATAATCCACTCAAATTCACTCTTCACTTCCACTCACCAAAAACAACAAGTTCCTGTAAATTCTGTCAGAGGTAAGCTGTGGAACATTGGTCAAACATGGACACCAACGTTTGAGATAATGTTGCTGTAAAGATCCCAAAATGAAGGTTAAATGTTAATGGAATGGTGAGGTACTTTATTGGTGTGAATGCTTCCAATGTAACGTTATACGCTACTCAACAGTGTATAATATTGTACAAAAAAAAACATTAAAAGTAATATAATAATATAAGACAAAAAGTGGCCAATCTTGCCTACATTTACCTTTGATACTTTAAGTATATTTTGCTGATAACATTTGAAATGTATGTTTACTTCTGTAACATTTTGAATGCAAGACTTTTACTTACAGGTACAGGTAATTGAGTATTTTCTCAATGTGGTATTGCTACCTTTACTTAAGTAACAGACTGAATATTTCTTTCACCACTGATAGCACCTTTACTATGTAAATATATTGTAATCATTAGTGCCACGCTGCAACTATCTGTAGTGAGTACCAAGAAGGAAAACAGTATAAGGTGTCTAGTTAAAGTAACATTTTGCAATGTGTGTAAATTTACATTCTGTTTACCAAATATTTAAATGTAATTACACTGTAATTATAAGTTCATAGATGGCCGATTACCTGTAGTTAGTGCCATGTTAAACCACCTTAAGATACAGTATAGTATTTAATTATTTATTATACAGTGATTATTTATCCAAAACATCAACTGTAGTTGAACAGTGAATGGATGTAAATATATAGATATTTATCTAGTAGGTAATTATACTGTAATAGGAGGTAACAGCAAGTAATTGGTTGCGTTCTGACCTGGTCATGACCTTATTCCTTATAGTTCACTATATGCTTTTCCATTTTTGTAAGATTTTTGGATGCTGTGTGTGTTTTGCAAATGAACTAATACAAACATTCAGGGACGAACCTGCATTATTTCACAGTGCAGTTTTAGCTTACATTATAGCTAAAGCTGAGTTTTACATTGGATAGTGGCGGAACATATATGTTACCTTATGGTCTTAAAATTGAGAGAAAATGAATCATCCTAAAGGTTAGAACATGGGAACAAACCTGACTTTATTTTACTCATTGCTCTCACCTTAAGTGTTGGTGATTTCAAAGGTTTCCTTGCCATGTCATCCCAGGCCATGTTACAAGTCTTTTGCATCCAGCCTCTTTTTGGCTTGTGGTAGTGTGCAGTAACTCTGGACATTTGCTCATGTTATGTCTGTGGAGTCAAGGTTAACATTAATGACATTTACAACTCTGATTAGAGCAATTATCTGTGGTGTGCATGGTACCAAAACTGAGCTAGAATTCAAACAATCATTTAGTCTTACTTGTAGGACTTCTTCTTTTTTTCTTTTCTGAAAATTTTACATACAGAGATTTTTTACAATAATAAGCCAATAAAGTAATTTTACATAAACCCAGATTTTCCTGTAATTGTGCATTGTGAACCTAAACACACGTCGTTTGGTGCTGGGCAGGTAGTGTACAGTGGGTGTATCAAGGGTTTTTCTGCTGAAAACAACTGCCTGCTGTTGCTGGGAACAGGGTTGATAAGAATAGTGAACTGAACCAAACTGTAAATCTGCGGGTCAAAAAACCTGAACAATGAGCTAAAAGAGGCTGAAAAGCTCAGTAGAGCTGATGGAAACTGCAGAATTGAGAAGGACCCAACTGCAGACCTCACGTGTAGGGAGTAGATGTTAGGGTTGGGGTTGGTAGTCTGTGTTTTGTGTGACTTCCTGTTTTATTTTGGTAGGGTTTTTTGTCTCATCCTTGTGTTCCTGTCAAGTTTCCCGCCAGCTCCAATCAGCCTAATGTGTTTCACCTGTGTCTCATTGCCTCTCTCCCAGCCCTATATATACCCAGTGTCTCTGCTCTCCCCTTTGCCAGATAATCTTCGCCTTATGTGTGTTGTTATCCCACGTTCCTTGTGTTTCCTGAGTTGCTTGTGTATGACCAGTTTTTGTGTTACCACTACTCGCTTGGATTCTCCCTTTGGATACTTTTGCTTTGTGGACTTGCCTTGCTTTTGGGCTAATAAAAGCTCTGACCGTTTACTCAAGCCGAGTCTGCTTTGTGGGTCCAACCTCTCCGTGTGCTTGATAGTAGAGGCCTTTCTTCATCTGCTCTTTGCGGACAGTATTTTGTCTGTACTTGTTCTTGTGGATCTGTGAAATGCATCGGTCACATCACCAGTCATAGCCAAAATGCTGTCCCAATTCAATGTCCACATATTAGGAACGAGACTTGAAAACCCCAACCTCCAGGAGCAGTGTGGGTTGGGTGTGATTTTGACATAATAGCCAGTTAAAAGTGCAGATCCTGTGATGCCCTGGAACCCAGAAAAACGTTTTGCCATGACAAATGAAATTTCTGTCAGATTAAATCAATTATTCTGAGCATCACACACCTGCAAAAACCACTTTTGGAATAATCACAATTTCAATTATTAGGTCCAAAATATATTATAAGCCACCAAGAGTATGTAGATAGAATTTTCCTGCACACATTCGCTAATGGGCAGCAGGGGTTAAAATGAATTGAGGGTTAGGGTTCATGTTTGCTTTACAGTAATACTAGAACAGCACATGAGCTAACTACAGAGAAACTTAGGCCCATCAGATGGGCATTTTGGCCAACCATGAGGCAACAAAATGAAGCATGTCCTTACATGTGAGGTCTGTGAATCAATCTTTCTCAATCTGCTTTTTTGTCTGTACAGTCAGGGACGTTTTTAGACATAGGCCAGCTAGCTGATTGCCTATGAATGAGATGAGTATGTTGTATTCAGCTGTTGTGACACAAGGCATTACTTGAGTATGTTTACAAACTGATAATAAACTTAATATGAAGCTCAGCCTACGTTCAGTCAAGAAGGCTATCTTTATGCCTCATTCATTCACATCCCTCTCTCTCTCTCTCTTTTCCTGCTTTCTTAATCAGCTTATTATGGGCGTTTACTTTCTCAGTCTCATATCCATCAACCAATCATATTGCTGCTGTCAAACTTTAAATCTCTTCTTCTCTTGCTTGCTGTCAGCTGTCATTCAGGGCGGAATTGTTGCGTCCCTCCTCCACCCCGTTCACCTCCAGTTCACCACATTCAGTGTCCGAGTCGAGTGGATAAGAGGACAGCCCTCTCTGGTTCCTCTGTAAAGAGGGGTGTATTCAGATAAAACAATGTTAGTACAAAAATAAGAGATGTGATGGACATAGGGGCTTAATCCTATATCCAAAGTCTATGTTTTATACGGTTATTTATAATCTTTATTTTTTTGTTCCTGATAATCCAAATTAAATATAGTCAGTGTTTCTCTGATTAGGTCGTATTAGGACCATGTAATGCTTAAACACAGGATGACAACGACAGTAACGGTATGTGTGGAATTTTATCAAAATGTTGAATCTGCACAAGGGCTACCCACAGACAACCAGTGAGGTATTGGTTAATCACAAACTATCAGCACAGGTATTATAAAACAATAAACTGCATATATATTATATGGATTTCCCTAAAACTTAATTTCCACCAGAGGATGAATTGTAATAACTTTGGTGATCCCTTAACTTTTCATCTAGTGCCATCATCAGGTCAAATATTAACTGCAAACCCCTAACTAATGACATTCCCATCACTCTCAGCTGTAGTTTGTGTTTATTGCTAATTAGCAAATGTTAGCATGCTAACACACTAAACTAAGATGGTGAATATGGTAAACATTATTTATAGCTGCTAAACATCAGCATGTTAGCATGCTAACTTTAGCTTATAGGTCATGTAAAAACATTCATTACCATGATGCAGCAGGACTGGTAGTTGAAGGTGGTTGCCTTCAGTTAAAAGTGCTCCCCCTGGATGATGGAGTAGGGCAGGCTGAGCTCCAGGAAGAAGGGCTGGAAGACGTTGATCTCTTTACGAGGAGTCAAGCCAAAACCCTGAGGGGACAAACAGAAAGCCTCCGTCTCTCAGGTGGTGGTGGTGTCCGGGACAGTGAGGGACACATCCTTCATTCCAGACTCTGAATCAGCAGAGACACACAAACACAAACACAAGTAGTAGGATTTTCACCCTCAGTGAGCTGGAAAAACATACTTACATAACTCATAACTAAGAAGATGATTAATGTGTAGGATTAATTGCACTAATAACAGTACATTACAGTTACTGTGACCTAAAATATCTTGTGTAAATGTGAAATAGTTTCTTTCATATGCTGCATTCTTGAGATTTCAGTCAGAAACTCCCAAAATTGTCTGTGTTGCTGAAGAAGCTCACCCAACTTCCACCAGGTCCTATATCCAGGTCTCGGGGAAGAAAGTGTGGACTGTCTCTATTGGCGGAGTATCAGGATAAGATCCGGCAACTCCTCCAGCAGGACCAGGTACTGCTGAAAATCCTACTACTTGTGAATCCATTCTATGTACATTAGGAACGCTGTCATAACTTAAACCTGAAAAGAAACCAGAAAATATTCCATCAGAAGCAGAGGGTAGCAATGACACAGTGAGCTGTTTAAATGCTGGTAAATATTCAGTGTCACTTGATAGAGCGAAAAAAGGAGTTACCATAGTGGCCTTGGTGGTATTCTCTTCCTTTGTACATGAGACATGAAGGCACTCGGATAAACAAGTTTGTTGCCATCTTCAGCCCTACATTCTAGATAACCCAACAACATACAGGCATCACCAAAAAGTTAACTAAATGTATAACAACAAAAACTTTCTTAATATTCTTTATATTGTATATTAATATTGAAATGTAGCGTAAGAATTACCTGGAAAACTGTATGACCATCATCTTCGATCATCGGTCTGGGGTATGGCAAAACATATTTTTTTAGGTCTCACATACAAGCATTCAGCAGGATCTTGAACCTCATATGGAATATAGGATGCTTTTCTGACAGGCAACAAGTCAAATATCTGAAAAGAAAGGTGTGATTCACAGCTATAAACTGCCAAATATTTGTTGTGTATGAAGATCAGACAGTTAGGGGATTTTTGGGATTGAAGGCTTACTCTATTATCTTGATACGTGGATGTAAAGTTGATCAAAACAGTGCCTTTATAGGTAGACTCTTACAGGGAGATACACCTCACATATGTGATCATAACTTTGTTGTATAGCATTTTCATAACAGCGTGCTTTACAAGAGGGTAAAGATAACAACAAAATCAGCATTGCATGGTATTGAAGAGCTGTATTACACAGTTGGCAAACAATGTACAACCAGCAGAGGCAGAAAAGGAAGAACAATTAACCATGACACAAGGAAATAGTAGCAGAATAAAACTGTCACCTCTGGGTGCTCTAGTATTACCCCACTAGAGCACTGCGCTCCCAGAATTCAGGGTTCCTTGTGGTTCCTAGAGTCTCTAAAAGTAGAATGGGAGCCAGAGCCTTCAGCTATCAAGCTCCTCTCCTGTGGAACCAGCTTCCAGTTTGTGTACGGGAAGCAGACACCCTCCTCACATTTAAGAGTAGGCTTAAGACTTTCCTCTTTGATAAAGCTTATAGTAGGGCTGACTGAGGTGACCCCTGAGCCACCCCTTAGTTATGCTGCTATAGGCCTAGACTGCCGGGAGACTTCCTATGGTGCACTTAGCTCCTCTCTCCTCCTCTCTCTCTCCATCTGTACACATTCTTATCCCATTAATGCTTGTTACTAACTCGACTGCTTCCCCTTCCGGTAGTTGTGTGCTTTCTCTGCTCTCTCTCTCTCTCTCCTTCTGTTGCTTTCTGCAGGTATTTCTGCCTCTGGAGCTGTAGAGTCTGGATCTATGGTTGCACCTGCTGCCCCCGTGTTCCTGCTCAACACCCGCTGCTGCTATTGGTCTTATTAGTAGTATTACTATTATTCTATTATTATTGTGCTATTAGTATAATTTTTATTCACATTAACATCAATACCATTACTATTACTTTACATCTCTATGTGGAACTGTACTATACTATTGTATCTTTCCTCTCTCTCTCTCTCTCAACCCAACTGGTCGAGGCAGATGACTGTCCACCCAGTGCCTGGTTCTGGTTTCTCCCTGTTAAAAGGGAGTTTTTCCTTGCCACTGTCACCTGGTGCTTGCTCATGGTGGGAATTGTTGGGTCTCTGTAAATATAAAGAGTCGGTCTAGACCTGCTCTATATGAAAAAGTGCACTGAGCCAACTTTGTTATGATTTGGCGCTATATAAATAAAACTGAATTGAATTGAATTCTTTCAATTGTTTCTAATAGGCCTATGTAACGCAGTCCCGCCCTTACTGTTAGCTGATTGGATTGACGAAAACGTTCCTGTGCTCTTATTGGCTTCCAATTACACAACACAGTTCCGCAAATCTAGTCTTGTTTGGGTTTTGACGTTTTTGTAAAGAGCTCCTCAGACCACCACACAAGTCCATACGCAAGGACACAAGTCAGCGTTCTACAATACGGTTCGTAACTCTAGCCGCTTGAAATTAATGTCTTACTGAAACCTGATAAATGCATCTCCTTCTTCAAGGCTTCAACTGTGTCGCTTTATCACTACAAGGGAGTTTTATCTGCTAATGCTAGCTAGCTAAGTTAGCTGCAGGGTCCTTAGCTACCAGTATAACTTAAGCGTTAGCCAATATCTGTATTGTTTTGACTTGGCAGTTGTCACAATTGTTGCCCGTATTGATCCGCTGGTTGCTAGTGGTGCAAGCTAGCTGAGGAAATGTTAAGGATGTGTAACCGAGGCTAAGATGGCCAAGCTTCTCAGTGTGTTTTGCCAGAGAAGCTCATCTCTCAGTCCAGACATGGAAACACTGTTAACTGCATGCAGCCTAGTAGCCTAGTCTCTCCTGTTGTTGACATCGTTGCATACGCGTTTGGCGTAGAGAGTCTTCAGAGTCCATACGTACACTGTTAGTGGACTTGTTAGCCCTGATACGCGCAATTATTTGAACACTGAAACAGATGTCAATTGAATGTTGCTTTACTAAGTGGCTTAGCTGCCTCTTCACAACAGCCTGATGCAACACCTGCATGGCTATAGTCGCTGCACCAACAAAGCTGTTGTTTCCTACAGTCTCCCCTCACCTAAATACACCATGTCGTTGGCATGATTCAGTTGTGGAACTCTGTTGGTGATGTTTGGTGGAATTTTTGTGGTTGCTGACCGTTGTCTGGTTAACTGTGACAGTCAGATATGTGTAGATTGGAGGACGTAATTTACACTCAGTGACAGTTAATTCGGTACCTATCTAAAACAAATCCTGTCTAATACACCAATAGATCCTACCTTTGTGAAGGCTCTGATGTTGAGAGGTGTTGGTTTAACTTTCTGATCATCTTGGAGGCTGTAGTTTGTGGTGCTGTTAAATTGTTTTGAGTTAGAGGTGTGTATTTAGTCAACCCTCACTGATATAAATGGGGTGGACAGTATATTAGAAACACCTCAGAATAACATAGGGCAGTTGTAGTAGACTGCATTAGTTTTAGCTAGGAGTACCTAATAAACTGGCAACTGAGTGTATTTTAATAGACAATGTTCATCGTCTTAATTCCAAGGCTTTATTTTGTCTCCCATAGCCTATATGATATGATTTTGTTTGATTTCATCCATTTGCACTGAATAAGAGTGCACTGGTTGAGTATTGGGACATCTTAACCTACAAATTGTAAATCACATTAAAATCATGAGTATTAGGAAGGGCTGATCCAACTCTGTGGTCATTTTCGTGGTTGTATTGGATTGCACGATACTGAGGCATGTTCCGATATTCTGTGTGTAAGTGGGAGTGAAAAACATTACACACATAGCCTATTTAAATATGATGAGATCCAATACACCACCGCAACAAACTACAGCCTCAAACGCATTATTTATTACAAGACCATTGTACTGGATTGTATTACTTAGTTGCACATTTGGTTGCATCTCAATCCAATTTGCTGTTGTTTGAGAGTGTTTCCAACCACTCATGAAGCACCCTCACATGGCTGTAAAGCAGAGGCCCAAAGATCAGATCTGTTTTATTGCCAGTGTTTGCAGAAACAGAGACATTTGTTTATCAGTGCAAGTTAGCACGAGTGCAAATTACATGAGTTGTTTTGTTTGTACGTTGTTGTCATGTTAAAATGTCTCTTTGTACTTTTTCAGGAGACAAAAACAAAAACAAAGCAGGAGACAAGATGGCATCGGACTCTCCACGCAGACCTAGTCGCTGTGCTGGAGGGGTTCTGGTGCGAGCACAAGCTGCTACGTAAGGCCTGAAATCTGCAATCTGTCCTTATTATTTTATTAGAAATCCCTAAAATCATGATACTGTATGTATGTATGTATATACCTGTATACTAGAGATCTATATGTCTGTGTCCCTGGTCTGCTTGAATATGTTAGATGTTGGATAATTTAGTGTCATCTTTACAATCTTTAATTGCACACTTTAAATGTTTCCCCCCACACATTTAATCTATCTAGTTTTGGAATGTAGGATATTAATGTAGATATGTTAATATATACAGTATAATTCTCAATACATTTGGATTTTATAGCTACCTACAGCTGTGGCAAGACTGACATTTTGACTGAGCATTGTCCATAAAAAAAGGATCATTAGAGATGACATAAGCTTTTTGCTGTCTCAGGGAGCAGTCTTACATGGAAAGTGTGGTGACCTTCCTGCAAGATGTGGTCCCCCAGGTAACTCTCCTATGTCATTTATTCACTCATACTAACAGCTGTTATAAGTTGAGTCCCCACTGCTGTACTGATTTGAATTAGCACAGCACGTCTTGTTGTTGTTGTTGTTGTTGTTGTTGTTGTGTTCATACTAGAAAAGGGACAACATTAAGTATACTCAACAAAGTCAGTATGCATGCTGAAAAACACTAGACGTTTGTAGTGTTCTGCTGATGGACACTTTTGTCACACAATGCAATACTTAAAGGAAATGGCGGAGCTACTCACAGCTCCAGATAAAAATAAATTGCGCGTGGTGATGAGACGGCTCCAGAAAGGTCTCAGAAAACAAGCAAAAAATTATATTTTGCTTTCTTATTGTGAAATTTAATTCCAAAGTTGCTGTTTGATTGACATCTGGTGCATCATTTCCTGTCAGTACAAAACTGTTGAGTACATTGATTTCTTGTATACTAACTGTACTATATTAATTAGTGTATATAGTACATACTTGATACAATCAGTATGTAGTATGGAGTTAAGACACAGCTTTGATGTATGGTAATGCAGTTGCGAGCCAGAAAATCACTGTGAAGAGTCCCTGCTTCATATAACATCTTAAAGTTGAGTAAATATGAACATGTTTATTGTGAAGGATTATCTTATCTCAAGCGAGTTTTGTATCTCGACAGGTTAAATTCCAAATCATACTGGAAAGAATGAAAAACAAAGGCGCCCTGAACATTGGGAAATCACTCTAAAAACGTATGCTATGCTTTTTAGGCAGCAAAGTAAACTAACACAAATTATAGTAAAGGGGTTAAAACATATGAACCAATTCCAACAGTATGGTCTGTAACGGTCTGTTGAGTGTAGAACACAAAAAATATGGAAATGTGGGAATTGATGGCTTAACCAAGCTACTTAAACTATCTGAATGGTCAGTATGAGCTTAGAAACCATTATGGTAACTGATGCGTACCTCAGTACCTCCAGTCAAAAGCAATTTACACATTGGCTATCTGCGAATTGTCTACCAGCTATTGTTGATTCTGCTACAAAAATACTTTTGGCTGGTAAACTAAATGTGATTAATAGAATTTGGAATATACAGTTGTGTTAGGTATGTTGGGCGGTGCTGTTATATTTTGTCCACTCTTCTTTTCTACCTTTCAAACTACAGGCATATACCGGGGCTCCCCCCACTGATGAAAAAGAGAAAATCATTTGGGTGCGATTTGAGAAAGCTGACATCAACGGTAAGTCTTTAACTGTCTGACAACTGAAGTTTGGTTTGTTTGAGTATTGAAAAAGAGGGGGTTCTAACTGCATTGTGCTCTTTAGTTAAGAACAATGACAATGATCTCTGTGTAAAACAGTTTAAAAAGTTCCACTATTTAAGAGAATATAATGTAAACTAGCATTGTTCTTAATATTCTAAATCACACAGTTGACTTCAACAGAAAAGAGTGTCCCATCCCCACTAATGAGGGAGGCTGTGTTAAGCTAATTTCCCAACCTAAATTCTGGTGTTTGGTATAGATTGATGGAAAATCTATTTGACTCTATGATCATTTGCATGTTAAGTTGTGCTGGTATTTAATCTATCTCTCATGCTATTAATTGTGTTTGCATTTCTGCTACCTGGCTGGTTGTGACATTTCAAACTGCACAATGGCAAGCGTGGCACTACATGCTCTGCCATTTTTGCGTGTAGCTGAGGGCAACCATTTGCATTTTGCAAGTGTTGTGTATTTTAGCTTTAAGCTCTCTACAGGTTGGCACATCCACTACCTTATTTGGGATAGTTTCTCCTTCCAGTCTGGAATTTTGTAAAACTGCTGTTTCTAAGGTCAAGAATGAACTTTCATGTTAAGCTAACATTTCATAGCATGCATCATTGTTTTGCTGCTGTTTGCTCTTGCTACTGGGTTGATTTAAAATACATACATGCTTTCAGGTTTGGGGTAATACTACATTAATTTGTCCTCTTGAAACCCCACCTTTTAATGTTTCTGTATGAGTGAACGATACACAAACAAAAGGTTAACGTGGTGGTGGTACAGGATTGCTTTCGTTAAATGTGGAAGGAGATTATGATCTGGAGCTGTGACACAAACCTCTCAAACTAGAAAGAAAATGCAGGAGATCAGACAAATAAAATAAAAAAAAGTGCAATGAGATGTGAAGGAATTCTTTTGTAAGGCTGTATGGATCAAACAGAGAGCAAATAAATAAATGACATGAAAGTGGTGTGATAGTGAATAAAGCTTATATAAAATGTACAACTTGAAATTTAACAAATCCTAATAATAATAATAGTGTTGGATGATTCAACACACCCTCTAATTGAACTTCACTGTCTCACTTTCTGTTTGCACAGACACTGCCCGCAATCCAGAGTTTATGGAGATGCACAGCGGTACTTCTGACCCTCCTCTCTGCCTCGTGATTGGCTACACTGACGGGATGCAGATCTGGAGCGTATCTGTAAGTCACACGCCTGATGGGCCTGTAAAACTGCAAGCTCGTCCATTTTCTACCTGGATATCTTGGGCCATGAGTTTTCATTACAGTGGTTTTTGAAATTCAGATGGATATGTGTTCTGAAATATTCAGATCCAAATCTCCTCTGTTGGCTCACTATAGAGCAATATTTATATATTTAGCCTCAGCTCTCTTGCGCAGTACTTAGGGGCTGCTAGACTCTTCAAAGGTCAACACCAAAAACAAGTAAAGCATTTTTTTTAAAGTAAAGTCTGTAGACTGGTCGAAATTGTAAGTTTAAGATTAGGATTTCATGTTTAAATTAAATACTGAATGCAACCCATAGATAACTTGAAATGCAAATGTTTTCTTACACAAACTCTTTCACTGTTACAAGAGTACAGATGACCTTATTGTGGTCACAATGATAAATTCAGATAAATCCAGGTCCAGAACTTGTTAACATTGTGCTTTCATCGATAACTTGTGTTCAGAATAGGCCTGTTTATGACTGGTGACACATGTCCTTCTTTCTAACCTTACTAACCTTAGGTGTTGAACAACTTTTTTTTTACTTACTATATCGATGGAGATCGCCCTTACAATTGATTGTGTGCTTGGATAATGTAAACATCATGTCCTAACTGGGTTCAAAAGTCCAACTCTGGTCAAGTCATTTGTTGACCCTGGACCTGTCAGGACATTGTACACTGGCCAACCAAGTGAAGAACACTATGAGGACACAATGAAGAAATGTAGCTGTTGTATCTCTGTGTAGTGAGGCTGATCAGTCAGACCAAGCCTACTGACTGATTAACAAAGCAGCTAAAAACACATATCAAGAACTTGTGTATATACTAAATACTGAAATGGTTTTTAAAAAGGTTTCAGATAATATACACCCACTGCATTTGAGTAAATAATTGATTACCTGAATATTTCCTCAGTTAACCATGTCACCAGTTTTACACATTACAAATGATAACTCTCCTTGCTGTAGTCAAGAGTACTAAAATCAAAATAAAATATAGTTTAAAATTTAAGTGTAACTACACCCTCAAATTCTGCTAGAACCCCCTCACAACTGTAGGAGGCGTGGCCTTGTGGCTGCATAGTGTGTGGGTCAGGAGACACGGGGGGAGACTGACTGACTCTGATTAGAGTCTTTTTTTCTATAACTTTCATGACGTAGACAGGTCCCAACCGGTTGACTCTATGTCAGCATTGGCCTCGCAGGTTCAGGGCTGATGGCGTGCTGAGCCATTTTCAACTCATTAAATGCAGATTTTGATAAATTTGGTAAGAAATGTCAATATTAACACCAGCTTTGATGTGCAGTCATATCATTTAGTTTACAGCTCAGAAAACACATTTAAGTGTGCAGTACCTCTTTAAGTAAGTTTTGCAGAGAGCTATGTATAGTAATGTACTTGTATGTTGCCATATTTGAAAGACCTTTTAGCAGTGTGTCTGCTGTGGCCATTAGAATGCTAATGAATTATGTTGGTGCTCAAGGAGCTGACTTAAATTTGTCATTAATCAATCACTCAAACAAACAATATGTATATGTAATATAATACAATATGAGACTAGTGCACCAGAGAAATAAACATGGGGAAAAAAATAGATGAAAGACAATAACAAACAAAATAGAAGTATAACAAATAAATTTGATGTATTTTAAATGTATTGTAGTTATCTTGATTCAGCACAGTGAAACATACCAACATACAATGGTAAAGCAAAACACTAAAATATGCTGATGTGGAATACCTAGAAGTAATCCTGATGTTTTTAATCACATCGTAATCGGCAGAGAGCAGTGTCTCACCTGCACTTTTCACTGTTTAAGTTCAGCACTATATTGCAGTGCAGCTTTTTGTCCACTAGGTGGCAGCATTGATCATGTTATGGACAGTATTTGATTCAAACAGTAGCGCTTACCTTCTACTCATGGCTGTAACACAAGTCCCAAGATCCTATATTGGAATCCACCACTAGTTTCTGAATAAGTGTGTGTAGAGAAAACAAAAGAGGAGGACGAATAAACAGAATGAACATGAGTTGTGTTCAGGTCGATAGTGGGCACTGATTGATAGGTTATACATCTATCATTGACAGAACGTGCAGCCAATCAAAAAGTTGTTTTTGGAGTTCAGACAGAAGATAGATATGAGTACAAATAGAGTTCCGACACCCAAATCGATCAGAATGCTCTTTTCATTGTATTCTTTCAGTTTCTAGGATTAGCACATTTTGGGTATGCCTTCATTGTGCAGTAGCTATTTAACTTCAGGGTTGAGTCACCAAGAATAACTGTGAATCAGTTCAGTACCAGCAGGTGTACCAAGTGGCTACCGCTGAAAGTCTCTAAATGCATCCACTAAACAAAAATGTCCACACATTCACAAACTATATGGAGGCTATGTAACCTTATGTCTATATACAACTCTTATACACATACAAGCATACACATTTAAACACATGTGTATTCATATCAGCTGTGTGGATCATTCAATGAGAATGTCAGGGAAATTGTCATGAGTCATTTTAGTATTAGATAAATAATTACAACATAAAATCTCTAGGTTATTACAGGAAAGGAGGCAGGTCAGAGATAGACATGACAAATTAATATCCAGTTCAGCACCACAAACTACAGCCCTAGAAGCTACCATACTGTAGTAATAATAATAATACTAATACTAATACTAATAATAATAATAATAATAATAATAATAATAATAATAATAATAATAATATTATTATTATTAGTATTGTTGTTGTTATTTATTTATATACAAGTATTTGTTGCAGGGCTATTGTATTGTATTAGAATGTACAATGTATTGAGTCTACTCCTTGTAAACACTGTAAACAAACTTCATTTAGTCCATTATAATATTCAGCATACTCCTGATGTGATGTGAAATGTGGCCACAAGATGGAGACCTTTTGATAATGTAATGAAAGGGGTGATTTAAGTTAGCATGACCTCTGTTATTCACAGGTCAGATGCACCACAGAGATTGAATCATATATTACACAAATAAATTAAAACAAAGGTCAACAAGGCAAACGTACTGTAATTACTCGTTAACAAGTGTTCTCTTTGGTTATTCTTTATTTATGCAAGCTGCATGTTGGAATAAATGTTACTATTCAAACATGTTCTTATGACTGGGCCAATGTCAAACCTCAAAACTCTTCCCAAGCAGAATGGGCAAAATACCCTATTCAGAAAATTCCCTTCTTTAAAGTCAGTCTTGGAAAATCATTAGAAGATTTCGTCTGCTCTGCGACTTAACAAATTACCCACAACGCTGCGAAGGGTTCGCTCGCCGAGTATCGCCTTTCATGTGGAGGCCGTCACCGAAACATGCAAACTTCACATACATCCTGTGAGATCCAAACACACCAAAGTCCTTAATCAGTCGCTTTATAAACATCCAGAGGCCACGGGTAAGAGGACACACTCTTACTTTACCAGTGAACACACACATTTGCCACTGTGATATGACGACTCCTGTGCTGTTGCAGTTATTATGGTGGAGCAGAGGATTACAGCTGTTTTAGCCACACTAGACACACCCAGTAAAAATCTTGGTGAGGCTCCTCTGCCTTTTGGTTTCAGTTGAACTTGACACCAATTCTGATTCACACAGTGCAGCGCGGCCTCTTATCACACGCTCTCCTTCCTCATTGTTTTTCTTTCAGTTTTGAAAGTTTATGGGATGTTTCTGGGTTGTGTTTTTTCGCAGGGTTTTAAGTAAGCACTGAAGGTGCCTCGGCCTCTGGCTCTTGAGTGGCTGTGAAGTGTTTGTGACAGTTGCTAAGCCAACACCCTCTGTAATGGCCTAGCAGAGTATGAACATACACGTGTACACACACACTTCACACACGGGTGAGATGGGGACTTCTGACTGGTTGTATGGATGCTGACAGAGCTGTTTAGGCAATGTAGATTAGTGTCGCCTCACACTGGAAAGGTGTCATCCACCGCTGCCTGATAAGAGGCAGACTGTCACGGACTAATTGTCTGTCTGCATACGTGTTGAGATGAAATGACCTGCTTGGAAGAAAAGTGTCTGCAGCAAGTGTCAGTGGATGTGCTGTGTTACAAAAATCTATTAAATCTGTAATCCCACCCTAGACTCTTAGATCATCCTCTTTAGTTTCTGTCCCCTCCCAAACAAAGTCATTGATTGTTGTCTTCAGATATTTTAACAAAACCTATATATAAGTTTTGAAATCGACAGAATGTAGTTTTAAGATGGGCTGCAACGATTTGTCGATCAAAAGAAAATTAATGGCCAATTATTTTGATAATCGATTCATCGTTTCAGTCATTTTTCAAGCAAAAACTGTCAAACATTTGCTGGTTCCAGCTTGTTTTAATGTGAGGATTTGCTGATTTTCTTTGTCATTTATGACAGTAAATGAAAAGTCTTTGGGTTGTGGGCTGTTGGCCGGACAAATTAAGCTATTTGAAGACGTTTGTTCAACAAACACTTTGGGCTCTGGGTAATTGTGATGAGCATTTTTCACAATTTTTTTGACATTTCACAGACTAAAAGATTAATCGATTAATTGTGAAAGTAATCGGCAGATTAATCGATAATGAAAATAATCATTATTTGCTGCCCTAGATGGATCTGTGCTAAGGTCAGGCTACTGTCTGATTGTTATTGGTTAATTGGTATGTATATCTCAAGGATTATAGAACATAAATACAAATGAGTGGTTTTAATAAGAGGCTGTTGGTCTTTGATTCTGAGGAGCTGACACAGATTCTGGTGTTTATGTTAAACTCCCAATGTTGGTGCAGAGGACATTTTTCAGTGTGAAATCATGATTTTCATTTGGCCAATCAACAATGGGGAAAAAAATCTAAATTTCACGATCAAACAAAACATTATTAGCAGCCAAATTCTAAGTTATGGTGATTATAGCTGTACATATTTTAGTTATTACAACAAGTTGTTGTAAATCTGTAAATCATCAAATCTGTTGATGATGTTTAAAATTAATTTTAATGGACATTGATGATTGATCACAGAGGTGCTATAAGGAACCATGATGACAATTTGGGTGTCAGAATCTTGCCATATTTTCACTGGTTAGTGCTGTGAGTTTGAGTGCAGTAATGGGAAGTTACTGACAGCTTCCCTATAGTGTACACCCAACTTTGAATCTTTCCTAAATAATTCTTTCTATTCCATACTGCTTAAACT
Organism: Macquaria ambigua; assembly: GCA_008360985.2. Classification (NCBI taxonomy): domain Eukaryota; kingdom Metazoa; phylum Chordata; class Actinopteri; order Centrarchiformes; family Percichthyidae; genus Macquaria; species Macquaria ambigua. The sequence goes on from VMKM01000479.1 coordinate 211,972, forward strand.
TGCCTTCCATTTTCTGTTATTCATTATTTGATTCAAATGTTAAAGGTAATTCATATCTGCCACAAACCTGAAAGCTGGATGTGGACCTGGCTCCCGTCCACAGGACAAGATCTTAATCTTTGGGACATCTACGGTGTTAAATTGAATTAAAATTTTGATTGAATGATGAATACAAGTGCCCATTCCTGCAACTCACTCTTCTTTATTTAATTCCATAGGAAAAAACAGATTTTTGTTGTTAAGGTCCTTGATATTAAAAATAAATTACAACAATTAAGCAATTCTCCAGCTTTTTTAAAAGCACAGCTGAAAAAATCAAATACATATGAAATATACAAATATGCAAAAATAGCCAAAATAGCTTCAGAATTGAACATAGTGAACAAATAGATCAGTTAATTATTTGACGAGATGCACTCTACACGGCTGATCCCGTCAGTTTGTTTTGCAGCTCAACATCGTAAGTAGCGCTGCATCACTCTAGGCTTGGCTCTTATCATTTTAGTGATTCATGTTATGGAAACCCATGAACAAGCACCTGTTACAGTGCAATCCCTGAAGCACCTGCTCCCTTCAAACCTCCAATATGTCCAGCACTGTGTTAGTGAGCGCCCTCACTTGTGAATATGGCCCAGATATCTGTTCACAGTTTATGGCATTACATTTGAGAGATTAAAACAGAAGAGCAGACACTTTGATTCCAGGAAAACATCCGAGCCACAAATGAAATTAATATAATGAATAACTGTACGCAGGGAAAACAGCTTTGAAAAAGCAATTTGGCATATTGCATACGCTGGGCCACTAATGTAATGGTGGGAATGTTGTTGATGGCAGTGGATGTCACACAGAGCCATGTAAGGCGAGGATGAGCGGCAGGGTAATGCACAAAAACCCGGCGCATTAACCTCCAGCCCTCCCCTCTTCTCATTTTAATCCAGCAAATTCCATTATTCCCCCTCGCAGGTCCATTTGCCTGTACAGGAATCCTACCCTGCTGCCAACCTCCTTTTATTCCTGCTCTCAGCGCGCGGAGAACCTGCTTGTCTCTTCAGTGTTAATCTACCACTGGGCCGCAAGCACTTTGAATAAAAACACAGCTCCAAATCCGCCACTTTGAAAAGGCTACTAATTGCGCAAAAGAGCGATCATCCCCTCAGATGGGTTTAAAGACTTAAAACAAACAGATTAAAGCACTAGTAAAGTGATAATGCAGGTTTCACTGTAATTTAACGCATAAAAGAATAACAAAAGTGGGGCATTCTGCGCTTAGAACAATGTGCCATTACACATGCCAGACACTGCCACACAGCTACACAGGCCATTGACCTAATATACTGGCATCACATATGAACATAAGCTAAACTGGGCTGGACACGCGCACACACACACACACACACACACACACACACACACACACACACACACACACACACACACACACACACACACACACACACACACACACACACACACACACACACATTAAAGTGCTTTACACTGTGGCTGTATTTCCTCTGTAATAAAGACCAGAAATGCAGCAAACTTTAAAATCCTCTCTAATAGGGCAGCCTTTACTGTTTATCCCTAAATGCAATTTCAACTGGTGAGAATGTGCTGGAATGCACTTCTTTGATCAGTGAAGCAGGTTGATGAAGAAAAGTTTTAGAAGAAAAACCACAAAGACACTTGCAGCCCTTACATTGATCATCAAACGTAAAACAATCAAACACTTGAACAAACAGCTACTGCTATTATTGTATTAATTTCTCTCTTATACATATACATATAGTTGGTGTATTTTATAACACTGAAATACGTGGCTACATATTGTCTGTACTTTTGGGTACAGATAAAAATGTTGTCAGTTACTCAAATAGATGTCAGAGTGAATGACAAAGTAAAAATTAAATGGCAATTAAGTCTGACTATCAGGCTAGAAATGTGTGTATAGCACTCAGTATTGAGTCTTAGTCTTGTTTACCTATTCTTGGATTAGATCTCCTGATTAAAATAACATAATTGTAGACTGTATTTTCTAAAGGCATAAGTCTTGTACTGCTGACTGTACTGATTAAACAATGATGCATTTTAGCGTTTTGTAGAGAAACATTTTTTTTTCATTATTCTTTGAAACTCTGGTATCATATTAGCACTAGCATCACAACATTTCTAAGAAAAGCCCAGCCCTGCACACAGCCAGGATTTTAGAGATACTGAGGTTGTAAGTCATCCCAACAAAATCCTCAGCACTCAGAAAATTTAGACTAGAAACCAAACATGACGTCTCTAAAATGTTTTAATCATCTGAACTTTTCATAGTTTATCTATTCAGTTAACTGTACAATTATACTTTCTGTAATCTGTAAATACAGGCCTAATAGAAGTCATATTTAGACATTTAGTCCAGAAATACTGGAATCGGCTCATAAAATACCCAAAATGTGGATGTTTTTAATTGTAGAATGTAATTTCCCCTGTGGTTGCTAGCACCCATAAATTCACAAAACGTACTGTAAATGTAAGCTATAAAGAGTATAGTATTGGTGTCTGTCACAATCAAAGAGCAAGGTCATCTTCTAGACACCTGGCTTTGCACTGTCATACAAAAATATTATATTATAAGGGGTACATTCATAAAAGAAGAGTTGGAAATGAACGTTTCAGCACCAGCATTAGATGTAGTAGACCAGAATGCAATGTAGCCACAAGACATGTTTTGAGTAATGGGTGTGGCCCATAGACTGTATATAAAGATGGACGACGCGTCTCCTCTTCCTCCCACTGTACAAAAATGAAGCCAAAATATTCTGGATATGGGAGCTGCCATCTTGTGCTGGTGAGACCATCTTTGGGAAAAATGTATTTGACGTGTACTTTGATTTTTTTAAGTTTGGCCTAAAATCCGCTAACGTGGTGGTGGGGGGGTTTATGACCTATACTGCAGCCAGCCACCAGGGGAGCGATCCAGATGTTTTGGCTTCATTTTTCACGTCGTCCATCTTTATATACTGTCTATGGTGTGGCCACACAATGATAGACATGCTGAAATGTTCAGTAGTTGACTTGTTACCATGGCAGCAAAAAGTTCATGGAGTGGTCAAAGGGCACTTTGGGAAATAGAGAAAATCAGTACCTGAAGTACAAACTGGGTGGGCACAGCCAAAACACAATTTACAACATCTCATCAAAATCTGTTGAACATGACAGACAACATCTACCATTCAGTCTGGTGAGAGTAAACATTCAGTTAGGCCTCTCATCTTTATCGTTTTATGATCATGTAATCAAAAACAGAAGGTAGTTTTGGGACATGGTAAAATCTGTTGGAAACACTGGTGAAAGGGTTTCTTATGCTTACTGTCAGACTGGGACAGAGACATCATGGGCTGCTGCCCACTTGGCATCAACCCGTATCCCCAACCCTTCCTTGTTGGCTCTGTAACAGTAAGTGTAGGGCGGCTAGTTTGCATCTCGATGCCACTGGGCCTTTTATTGTGCTTAGTAGATTTTGCTTCGTGGTGGCTGGAACTTCACCGGACTGCCCTTGTTCCCCATCCTCCCTCCCCGCCTCACTCCATCTCTTTCTATGAAAAACCAGTTTCACACAGAATAGATTCTTTTTCTTACAGTGTGAACAAATACATTTTTGTCCTCATGCTTTTGTTCTGCAGAAATCCCCCTAGGCTTCTGTCCTTCATGGTTATTTTTATAGCTTTATTTTGCAGAGTATAGGGAAAAAAAGCACACTTGTCCCAAGGTTTACTTATTAAGAACAAATAAAGGTGGTGTTTCCAGACACACAAGTTACATCAGATAGCAAAAGACAGGATGCCCTTAAAAAGTGATACCTGTGAACACAGTAGGTCATGTGGCCACAGGTAGACAACATCTCTAATTGCCTAATGCCTGAATATGTGGTATAAGCTTAACTTCAACTCTAGTGTCGGTCTGTATCGTTGAGTGCAAAATGTCTCTTCTCTCTGATGGACCAGATATGTGAATTTCTACATTATCTTTAATTCAATGAATTTCTTTCAGTTGGCAGGGGAAGCCCAAGAGCTGTTCTCGGTGCGCCATGGTCCTGTGCGAGCTGCTCGCATTCTACCAGCTCCTCATATCAGTGAGTATCTTCGCCTAAATATGAAACTCTAAAGCACACACTGCATATTCTAACTTCAAATGAGGCTTTGATCAATATATCTGCATATTGATTTAAATTGGTAATATCTCTCACTAGAGACTAACTAGTCTGTATGGTAAATGCGGAAAGGGTATAGCAGAAATACCTGTATGTACTTTTAAACACATTTTCTTTGTAAGTCTTCTGAAGTGTCTTTTCAGGATAATTTTAAAATGTCTGTCCTGGAAAACAACCCACTTTGGAAACTTGATTTCGGCGTTCAAGGTCGACACTTAAAATTAAATTTTGCATGTCACATCCTAATGCAGTTTTGGTTTGTGGGCATTTTAAGTAGTGCTATATCATTAAAATTAAAGAGTGCTCAATCTACGATTAGAGTTGGCCTGCTTTTAGTCAGCGGTGGCAAGACTCTGAAGTCAGTGCTTTCAGTGCTGGAAACTTCTGACTGTGCCTTCACTGTTCTGTTAGTGATCTGTCTCTAACTCCTCTAATCTAAATTTTCTCCTTAATATTTTGTTTCGGCAAACATACATGTTATGGATGCTGTTTTTGTTCTCTGTTTACATTTGTTAATTGTAACCTATACCACTTCTTTTCCCAGATTTTTTTCTTCCTCATACTGTATCAGGTGCTGCCTAATGTCCTTTTAGATTCCCAAAACATTCAAATGAATCAAACTTTTGGATGTCAGTCTGTCATAAAACAGTAAGGGCTTCTTTGTAGCTGCCATTTATGCAGGGAGACATCTTAAATAGAAGAGGAAGAGATACCAATTCTTCTATCAATAAACTATAATGTAATGCTGCCAGAAGACATGTTGCATTAATAGTAAGTGGCAAAAGTCTTTCTGGGAAAGTAGGAAAGCAACTGAAGTATGCAGAAGTCGACAAGAAAGGATGAAGAAATGTGGGTATGTTAAATGTTAGATTACAACAGATCATCATTAATTAACCCCTGCTGCATTGACTATAACAAATTGATGATATGTAAGAGAATAAGAGTATTTGAGGATGGATACCTTCAGTATCTGACTGGCTGTGTTCTGTCCCATCTTCTTTTACTCTTAAGGTTTTTCTTAAGTGAAAACCCTCATATTGCTGGCTCCATGTTCACATGACCTTTTAAAATGAGTCCATAAGTGCATTTCCTTCTACATGTTTTATGCACATTTTCAATTTGTGCATAAAGAAACTGAATGGATGCCAGAAAAAAAAAGTCAAAATATCACAAAAACGTTTCTAGGCTTGTTTTGCCGCTTTTGGAAATTCTGTTAAAATGTGTGCTTAAATTGGATGGAAACTTGACTAATGATAATGTCATGTCTGCTCAGTTTTGCATTATTGTATTATTGGACATAACTTACACTGTAATGTTTGCTCCCACTTTTCACGAGTTGAAATAAAAGATCTAAGACTTTTGCTATGCAAACAAAAGGCTTATTTCTCTCAAATTTTGTTTACAAATTTGTTTAAATCCGTGTTAGTGAGCACTTCTCCTTTGCCAAGATAATCCATCCACCTGACACTTTTTATTGTGTTCGCACTGCAAGAACTGGGAACGATCGAAGTTCTTAGAACGCCATATTGAGGGACTTTTTTAGCTCCTACTTCAGAGTAGGTACTCTCCCAGCACAAGAGGAACCTTGAGTGACGCAACTGCATGTTCATTGGTCGAACACATGAGCCAATGCAGCACCGGCAACCTCCATCTTTAAAAACCTGTGTAACAGTTTGTAACGGTAGCCTTAAAAAATGGACCAAAACACGGACACATCGACAGTGAAGTCCAGGCTTTATTGCGATGGGGGAAATACAACGCAATGTTGACTCATCAAAGCAAAATATAAAAATCTTGTGTGTGATGTTGTGAGTGACGTTGCTATACCAACCGCCGTCCGACTTACGTCACTTCAGCGTTCCTATTGGCGGTGCCAATGCAAACAGGAAAAAAAGCCCTTGAAGGTATGTAGTTCTCGGGGGAACTCCCCAGAACTGTTTGGTCCAAGACTCCTAATGTCACTGTCTTGCAATACCTTTGTTAATGGTTCCAGCATTTAGGAAGTACAGTTCTGACTGAGTGACCTTAAAAGTATCTTCACAGGTGAACTAAAAGAAAGACAAACATTTCAGTAACCTAAACCTGTGTTTTCATATGGTAAGCAATACAATAAAATATCTAGCTTTGATTAATGAAAATGGATGACATAACTATTACTGGTAGCTAAGAGTTAATATAAGGGATATTAATTTTATGGAACTTCCAAATGCACAAAAAAGTAGTAGTTGTTTACATGTCATGTGATTTAATCAAGATGGTGTGGGTGTGTTAAGACTGCTTCTGATTGACATCCCTCAGGCCTTCCAATTATTTTTGTTGCACCTGTTGTTAAACCTTTATAATTCTGATTGGTTCGTGTAGTTTAGTGACCTTGCATAATTCCAGCATAGATCTACCCAACTTCAACCTGAGGAGAACAGACGGACACAATATGTGGAAACACCTTTGCAGGTTGACAGGGCCATTATTTGATGTGTATAATTACGCTCTGCGTCCTGGTCACTTAACACTCGTGTGGCCAACGAACACTCAAGTGACTTGTTTGTAGCCACAGCTAGACATGTGCTGAAAACATGTTATGTGTGTACTTGTCAGACAAACACAGTTGACACTGAGAGTTGTCACATCAGGAAAATATCGCCTGAAGTGTGTCAACATTTTAAGAAGTTGGAGGACGAACATTACCCATGTGGAAAATCATTGTAATTGTTTTCTTATCTCTAAATAACATTTTAAACTGCAAAAATTGCCATGGTTTTTGCAGCATCCTGTAATTCTCTAACCGAAAAGAATATTGTTGATATTGATTTGATTCGGTCTAGTTTCACGTTTTGAGTTGCTATCGTGACTAATCATTGTTGCTTCCCTCTGGCACAAATAAAAATTACAGGACACCGGATGAACATTTTTGAGAATGGATATATTGAATACTACTGTCAAATAAAAGTAGTCCTCCTTTATCTATTCAGCACAATGTTATCCCAGTTTCCAAGTTTTTCCAGTCCTAAAGTTTTACATAAGTTGCACAAGCGTATTTCAACAAAATGTTCAGTAAACCCCCCAAATCCTCCTGCTTTTATGGAAAAAGTTATTTCAGCTCATTTTAAAGAAACAATCCACACCAAATTTCTGCTTCCACAACTGCTTATCTCGATCTTGTTTCCACATTCATTATCATATTAATGTCTCCTCAAATAGTGAAATAGTCACAGCCATGACAAACGTGTTTCACTTGTTCCACTGTCTTTTTCAGACTCTGGAAAGTTGAATGCTGTATGAATACCAGTGTTCACATGCTCAAAGCTATGGTGCAAATGGTTTAGTTGTTCCACTGATTAGATCCTTTCCAGACATGAAGTTTAAGTTTCATCTCTGCAGGTGTCAATCAGTGCTGTGAAAGCTGCCATATAGCCCCGCTGGTTTGTGGCATTTTTTCGATGAGAAAATCGCCTTTTTGTCCTTCGTCCGTGTTCCGGTCTTTTGGCAGTTTTCAACAACACACAATGGCAGCATTTGAAGAGCGCTGGAAGTGGATGAAAGCAAACCACAGTAATAAGAAGCAGCAGATAGCCCCGACACATGAGGGGAGCAATTCTCTCAGCAGAAAATAAATATGAATTGTACTACTGGAGGGAAGGACACTGATTGCAATCTGCTAGGGCGCAAACAGTGTTGCACTGTGGTGAGCCATTAAAAGGCCAATTGTCTGGGATGCGAGGCTGTGTGTGGGTGGACTTAGAAAGACCCGAAAATAGGTGTTGATTATAATAAGACAAGGTTCCCCCTTCCTAGAATAGAGAGGGAAGTACTGGTTTTCCAAAGGGAGTAAATGCGTTTATCCACATCCTCTCTGGAGTCTACAACCTATGATCTTCCGTTGTCTTGGAAAATGAGGCAACACTGTTCCTTTGATTGATAATAAATGAGCAATGAGGAAAAGTGAATATATATATTAATATATACTGTAGGTCTTTGTGGTCAGTTTGTATGTCTTCACAATAGAGATACACTTGGGGTGCTCCCACACTGTAAAAGTAATTCTATGAAGTTTAACAATAAGCATATTGTCTAATGTTTCAGGCCATGTTATAGTATTATCTAAACATGCACCCATCCCCTCTGTTACACTGAAACATGCAAAAGTCCACATGGAAGTCAGCAGTACTTGCGTCAATTACTGTCCATTACAGTAGAAATCAAGTCAAAGTCTCTATTCAATAAATGTTGCATTTTTTCCCAGGACGTTTATTTAGTGTGCTATTGCACTAAGTCTCAGAGAGTCACATTTATGTAACTGCTTAATATTTTGACTGGGAATGATGTCTGAAACATGAAAGAAGAAAAGACCCTGTCGGGAGTGTTAAAGGCTGGTAGGGAAGGCACATTTGCTCTCATGCCATACCACAGGAACTCGGGCTGATTACTGTCAAGCCTCAAATTACAGTCCTCTAAAGGGTAACATCTTCTTCAACCTAAGAGCCCCCATCCCCTCAATCCCCTGATCCTCCATCCGTCTTCAAGAATGAGACAATCAGGGAAAATATGGGATCAGTCCACTTAATGCAACATGTTTTCTCTTCAATTTTGTAAATATGCGTGCTGGGTTTTTACCGTGCTGTAATTCGACCCTGAAACCCCAAAGCAAACAAGGAGATAGAAAGAAAATCTTACTCTCTTTTGCATCGTTCAAGAGATCCAGCTCATTTCAGTCATGTTATGTCATTTATTTTTTATATATTTTATATTTATTTATTTCTTTTTTCTGGAGAAAGGCAAAGTTCTTTTGGCTGGACCGCAGCAAAGCGGGGCCAACCCTATAAACGTGAAAGTCTGCCTCTGACTGTGAGTGATGAAATTACAACATCGGTCGGTTGAGTGTTGGAGTTTCCCCATTGGCCGTTGCTCTTTCAAAGTGAATGAATTCGAACAGTCCTGACTTATGTCCTCAGGAGGCTTTTACAGAGAGGTGCGGACAGTCCTGAATTACGTCATCAAGAGGCTTTTAAGCTTTGTTCATGCTTGTGCGATACACCGTGGCAGGGGCCCCTGCAGATGGCACATCAGCTACGAGTGTGCACAGAGGCGTTTATGCTAAACGCGCTATCCGTTGCAGTATTCTCTGAAACACCAGGGGGCCTTCAAACAAACTCTTCATACACCAAATATGGCTGCACACTTTGCTATACAGCTCCTCAGTGTCGAGGAAGAAATATCTATTCATTGACATAATTTATCACTGTTATACAATCCCTGTTAAGAAGAACAATAAATGTATTCTAATGGGAGGGTGAAATGTTATTTACTGAAATGTAGATTTTTAAGATCACGTCCTGTTTTTGAAGCATTTGAAAACCAGCTATTTAAAATCCTTGAGACATATTAATAGTAAAAATGTATTCATTACTTCTTAATTTAAGTTATTTTCTTTTATCAGTATTTGTGGCTGTCATCTTCTCAGTTGTATTGTAGTGAACTAATGTCATGTTCTACAGATGCCTGTTTGAACTTTTGTAAAGAAAAAAAAACAACAACTAGATTTTAGATTTAGATAGACTAGATTTTTTCCAACTCCTCCATTATGAAATGAAAAGCCTGCAGTGGGCACCTAGTCTCAAAAATTGGGAGATGCCACACTATTCGAGCTTTGACGACTTGCAGAGCCTACACAAGAGGCATAATAAAGCTTTACAGAGAGGTGCAGACAGTCCTCAAAAATGTCTTAGAAGCTCCATGACCACAAACCATTCAGCTATTTACTAGGTTTAGACCTAGTCTTGTTTTTCTTTTCCCTCAAGTTTCATTTGAAAAGCTTGCACAGTGGAGGTTTAGAAGAAGGTAGAGCATCAAAGTCTTTACAGTCTGTGAATTCCATGTTTTTGGCTGGTGAGGATAGTGGTCCACTAACTTGGAAAATAAGGCCTGATTTTGGGGGGGGGAAATCTCCATTCATCAAAAATGTTTCATGACCATAATGGAATTACAGGGCAACAGTAGTAATTTAATCAGCACGTTTCCTGTCATGGTAATAGGCTGCCTGTTGAATGAGGGTGGGCAGCACTAGAGGCCTCACATGTTCGTTTAGAGAATGTCCCTCTTTGTTGTGTGCACATCATTCTGTTTTTCATCTGCCTCTTTCTGTGACTCCTCTTCCTCCTCAGGTCCTCTGAAGACAGACATCTTTGCTGACAAGAGGCCACTGCTGGGGGTTTGCAAGAGCACAGGGTCCTCAGGGTGAGTTCACGCATCATAATAAAGCTGACCTCACCTCCTCCCTCAATAGATGTTTTTAATGGCTACAGTTCTCTGCTGTCTTCTTTCATGTGCTACTCTAAGTTCTGCATGTGTAAGATTCCAACCAAACACTACAGCAAGTACTGTCAATGATTAGCAAACCATCAACCAGATGTGAGTTACTACTTCTGTAATTATATTCAGCTGGAATGGAACTCTTAAATATTTTGAGGTGACTACTATATATCTTTATTGTAATTTTGGCCAATTTTGTCTGAATATTGGTAGTATTACAATTAACAAAAAATAATGAAACACTTTCAAACATAAATAAACAAATGTAAAATCCACAAAATAGATTAAACTTTACAATACAAAAGACACCACGATTTCCCCAATACATGTAGTAATTAAGGCAAACATGCCTTTGGGTTATATGGCTTATCTGAAGCATATAAGTTGAAAACACAAAGGGGTCTTAAATTAAACCATGAGGGACGCCACAGGTAATGTCTGTTGAAGAACAGGGGTTTTCAATTGTGATAGAATTAATAGAAGTCATTTTGAAGTAAAGTGCTTCATCTATTGAATCAGGTCACCTTGTTGTGCATTATAAGAGCAGCTTAATACTTCAGACATAGTGACTGGTTAGGCCGAAATCAAGTCCTCCCCCCAACAATAGCCATTTTGGCTGAATTTCAGTCTAGCAAGTAAGCACATTTTGAAATAATGACTTTGAGTTAATTTAACAACAAATCTTGATATTGCTGTCCTGGTTACGCTCTTGTAGAGCGGTTCAAAACTAGGGGCGTCTCAATTTGGCCCCAATCCCGATCTGAGTCCTTTAATATTTGGGATCTGTAGATACCATCAGTCCAATCCAATATGTATCTAATTGGTGATTAAGTATATATCTGACACGTTGAAATAAGTTGAAACAGCTGTAGCATACTAAATCTGACATACCCTTTTTTACACAAAGTACTTGATCCAAATACTTAAGGTCCTGAGTCAAAACTATGCAGTTAATAAGCTTAAATTATTGACAAGATTTGAATGGAAGTTTAACTGGAGAATGCATTTTGTGAAATTGTCAGTACACGATCAGCAAGAGGAAAGACGTATCATTGTTTTGGAGTTGTTGGCCCAACAGAAACACTCGAGTCACCTGTAGTAAAAACTGACAAACAGACCAACACTAAGCTTAAAACAGCTTTAATTGATTTTTTTTTGGCAAGCAGCGGAACAAGCCCTAAACACAACATTGACATATTGTCACTTTATAAAGTTAATATGGAGAATATGTTGGCAAAGAGTTGTCTATTTACACATCCAGCATATTTGGAGTTCTGTTTGTGTCTACCTGATGAATGGAAGTCCAATATTCACTCTCCATTTAAACTCTTTTGCTCTCCACCAGCTCCTGAGAAACATATTTGTCTTTTTAGCTGCTAATTGCTCACCAGCTAGTCGCTAACTTGTCTGCTGTTTGGTGCTGGGCAGGGAGCATACAGTGGGTTTATCAGAGTTTTTTGCTGAAAACAGCTGAGGCTGGAAATGAGGTTGATGAGAGCGCAAAGACTCAATCAAAACAGTTAAGTTACGGACGGTAAAATGAAAATTATATCTAATATCTAATCTATAAAGCTGAGGGGAACTGCGGAGTTGGTGATAAACATCTGTGGGTTCATCACTAGAAGCCATTTGACCCATTGTTCAGAGAGCTAGGTGACTGACAGGATCTTAATGATTAGCTCACAAGGTGATAAGATGCAGAATGATCCAGTGGAATAAGGACAGTAGCATATACACTCAGTGGCCACTTTATTAGGTACACCTGTAAAATCTAATGTAATCCAGTATAACAGCTCAGCCATAAATTCTACCTTTACAAAGATAATAATGTTCAGTTTTGATTGACATTCATTTAACTATATGTTTATTGTTGAGGTTGTAGTTTGCAGTTGTGTTGAACTGGACTGTATTATATTGAGAGGTCTTTCTAATGTTCTGCCCAGCCCGTTTACAAACATGAGGGTTGAGAATATTAGAAACACATTTCAATATAATGCAATCCAGTACAACATCACCACTAACTACGACCTCCGTAATAAATGTGTAGTTGAATTAACACCTTTCTGACAGTGTCCACAAAACTTGAACATTATAATGTTCCTAAATACAGAGTTTTTGGCAGATCTGTTGTATTTTTTGTATTTTTTATTACATTGTATAGGTGTACCTAATAAAGTGACACCGACTCATCAGAGACCAGAAGGAGAGAAACTAAAACAACCTCTATGTGGTGTTGGAATGACCCATCCTCATGACATTTTGCCTTTAAAAAGGGAGTGGAAAGTGATTTTTTTCACTTTGTAATGTTATGAAGTACAAATCCTACATCTGAAAGTAATTTTCTGTTAATAATAAGAGGCATCAAAGGACACCCAATTTCTTGTTATGAACCCTTCACATCCACCCAACTGGAGCTGAGCCAGTGATGTGGGCTTAGTGACTGTGAATCATGGATTCTTAGTGGCACTATGGTTGGAATGTGAGTAGTACCTGAATGCCCCATAGTCAGACAGAAAGGAGATTAAACAGATGTGTAGATCCCTGGGATTGTCAGAATTGGGACTGGGAATGTCATGTCTTAATTTAGTGAAAGACAGTTAATTTAACAAGGCATCAGGCATCTTGTACGCGCCTCTCCATACCCAGTCCATGCCCTCCCCTTTCCCCCCCTCCTCCATTTACTTGCGCTACTCTTCCAGAGGAACACAAAATTTAACTCAATATATCCTCCCCGGGAAATGAAATAAGGAAGTCTGTCTTCAGCTGGCTCTTGATGAAGACCACCTTCTTGATGTATTCCAGGGACTGCTGTCCCTTTTTCTCTGACGCCGTTGCCTTTGCTGTTGCTTCTGCTTTTCCTATGTCCTCACTGACACTGAGACGGGCAACGTTTTGACGGTTTGGCGAATCATCCAGGCGTTGCTCGACACTAATGCTTAAAACATGCACTCTGTTGAAAAGCAGAAACCCTGACCTCTGGCTGAATGGCATAGCCTGGTTCTTCCCACTACAGAAGTGCTTGGTAAATAACACTCTGGTCAAAGACGAGAAGGAAAAAGGCTTCCGGGTGCGGCGCAGTACTTTCCATTGGGCCTGTTCATAAACTTACTAAGGTCCTCACACAATTTTTAGCATATAATCATTTTGAAATAACAGCTTTTGTTAACCACCAAAAAGGATGCCGTCTTGACACTTAAATGGAAAACAGATTGGAGCTTTGGCCGCTACAGCGGTGCTGGTTTAGAAGTTGGTTCAGTCAGCTCTAGGCTTAGATTACAAGATTTGCAAATTAAAGGAAAACCAGAGAAGGGAAAAAGCATGTGTGCTGAAGCCTTGTACTTGTGGATTTCCAGCCAGGCACACTCAACATAATTTTATCAATGGAAAGGATTATGCGTTAAGTCCAAACAATGTATGGATCCAGTGATTTTCTTGACAGTAAAGCTACATATGCGTCCCTTTCACTCTCTGCACCAGTGCCAGTGGACTCTGGGAATTAGTAAAGAATGCTGGTGCCATTGCAGACCTTGGTATGTCTGCTCACATTTCTGGAAAGGATTTGTGTTTCCTTCCCCTTCTTGCTGCTGTTATTATTTTCATTCATTTTAATTACATCCACAGGTATTAAAATTCTGGGAGATTTAAGGCTACTCTCTCTCAATGAATGTAAATTTTATGGCCAAGACTGATGCAACTTAACTGTTTGTGGGTGTTTGAGTGCACACAATTCTTGGGCTAAAGTTCAGTGAAGAATAAGTGTGCTTTGTTCCTCAGAGTTTGGGAACTGTCAGTGACATTTCAAACTTCCAGCTACCCCCTCACAACATCTCCAGATGCTGAGAGGATGTGGTCCTTCTTTCTTTTAACCAATATAGTCCTCCTTCAACGTGCGGATTACTACTGGATGTGCTATTTCAGGGTTCTGGCTAATACACATGGATATTCTCAGCAGATATCATGGTCACCTCTGAGGCCATGGATACTCATTTTTTTAAGGAATCACTGGGCTTTTATCTGCTCCATGCCATGAATGTCACCACTCTCATTCCTGTCTCATACTTTTATTTTTTTAAGGGGTCTCCATTTGCCAATCCCAAAGGCAGTGTCAACTAGTTGTACATTTTAAATTTTCCTTCTGTTTTGTAACATGTTTTCATTGCATCATTCATGATGTTCATGATTATGGAAACTTTGTGGAACTAATAGCCTTTAGAGTGTTAATCCAGAGGAACTATGAAGTGTGACGTCTGCATTGTAGATTTGGCAACACTTGTGATGACTGGTCATGTCAATTGCATTTTAATTGATACAGGCCCCATTGTTGTTCCATTTGGAACAAAGGTGTAATTTCCACTGTAGCAGCAATGTGACAGTGTCTTGTCTGCAGGAAATAAATTACAAGACAAGAAACTTGTGTTCAGTCACAGCCATAAACAGACAGGCTTGGCTAAACTTGAAGCACAATGAGTATTTTATTTAGAGGATAATCCACTTTTTTTTCTTTTCATATACTACACATAAATGTAATATTGGTGATTTGGTCGATATCAACAGGCAATTCCAGGACTGAAAAAAAACATGCCCAACCGAACCTTTTCAGCATGGGAGAAGATTATGTTTGGTCAAATTATATTATGGCAATGTTTCTGAATATTTCATAATACATGACCTTGGTTTTTCTATCCTCATAAAGGCTATTTCTTTTAACTGCTAAATCAGTAAGAGGTTTTGCCTAAATCCAGTCATCTTAAAAAACTGTTTATGTTCTTACAGAAATGAAATGTGACAATTTTATTGAGCAAGCTGGTCATTTTTATAGCCCAATTACCACTGCATACACTGTCTAAATGAAGTAGACAGATGGAGTTGAGTCTCTGCATCTTTGCAGTCACATTGTAGAAGCAGACTCAATAGTATAAAAACTGTTCCCGTGTTGCATAGATAATTATTGGACAATGGTGTATGGTACTGGCATTGGAACCAGCAAATTCCAATCAAACTAAACCCAAGCATCCCATGTTTACACAATACATGTGTAAAGGGCTTCAGACTTTATCCATTTTCTATCTTTGAGAGGCATTAGACTGTTAATATCTGTACAAGCTTATGTGCAGTGATTTCAGTTTCTACTCTAGCATGACTTATGTGTATCTGGCTTATAATAATGGCATCAGGTCATGTGTACTTTTGTGTTGCAGTGCTACAAGCAAAGACATTACTACACTATCTCTGTATATTATAATTTTGGGTGCCACCTGTCACCCCCTGCCCATCACATTGGCAGTAAATGCCATGCAAAATCAAAGGCAAATGCACAGCAAACATTATTTCAAACTATGTTTAAATCTGCTTAAAGTCCTGTAGTGAAATAACGCAGGTTATTAAATACATGGTTGCAAGCAACAAATTCCACTTAGCTCATGCTCACACACACACACATGCTCACACACACACACACACACACACACACACACACACACACACACACACACACACACACACACAAACACTTTTGATGGCAAAAGCCCATTGTGGCACTAAGCCCTTGTGTTTCAGTGCATTTTCATGACAGGTTTTGCTCCGTGGACCGGATGTATCCATCTTCTAAAGTGTATTAAATGGAAATCATCAAGCATTTGTATAAAACGAGCCACCAGATTAAGGGGATTTGGAGAAGTGATGCTTTTTATCCACCATGAGGTTATGGTGTTCTTCACTGTCACATTATGACCACCCACAGGCACACAGACACACACACACACACGATCATGCTATCTAAGCCTACTGTACGGTATGTGTAGGGTAGATGTTACCATCAGTGACTCAGGGAAGTTCTCCTAGTGACTCTGTATATATTTAATTTGTACTTTTACTGTCATCATAGTTTGTTGTGAAGCTGTACGGCTTATGTGTTCATGATGATCTCATTGTTCAGAAAGGATGTCATACCAGAACGGTATCCACAGACACTAGTGATCTTTTCCTCCTGGTCTCCAAAGTTTGTCTTCACTTTGTGGGCAGGAATGTCACGTTCTCCACTGAAAAAATGGTTTTGATGTAATTGTTCCCGGGCCCTTTTGTCATGCCCCTGCGTGGAAATGAAAGTGGCTGTAATCTGGTCTTCCACTTCCCCTTTTTCATTGCACCACACATGCACACATGCATACACACTTGTTCAGTGCATAGGCAGAGCTTCAGGGCTCAGGCTTCACTCCGGAGCGTTTATTTTGACTTGCATGTCTGTTTTATGTCTGTCGAAAATGGGTTCTGCCTCGCCAGTTTTTCCCCCTTTCAAATTGGAAGTCAGATTAAACTCAGTAGTATTGGAAGTGGTGCATATAAACACACCCGACAGGCTGAATGATTAGTAATGACTTTTCAAACCTTTACCACAACCCCATTCCCTAAACCAGGCCTCTGTGGTCAAAGCAATTAATATTTTATTTTACTAGAGTTTAAACTTTCCCTTTACATTAAACTAAGTATATAGCAACACTAATGTAATTTTCTTCAGATGTTGGATGAAAGATAAAGGAGTATTGGCTTGGTTAAGTAACACTAGTGGTTCTATATTTATCTAGCATCTCAGTCATCTGATGCAAACCTTCTTTCAGGTTTAGGAGTAAAAAACATTTTATCTTAACTTAGAGTTGCCAGGAGATGGCGTTCAGGCAGAGCTATTCTGTGGGAGGAGAGATATTTATTCATGACAATAAGATTATTAAAAGATTTTTTTAGCCAAGTTAGCATTGTGGCTCTAAGGATGGCGACAATCCCCAATGGAATGAATCCTACTGCCTGTGGTGATCCCACAACCTTTTATCTCACCTTTTCATAAGCAGGTTTACATTTTTTGTTCAGAGTGAAATGTCTCAACAACTTCTGGATGGATTGCCATGAGATTTTGTTGTGTTTTGGTTATCCCTGACTTTTCAGTTAAGCACCACCAGCAGGCCAACATTTTACTTATTCAGTGAAATACCTAAACATCTACTTGACTTGATTGGCACAAAATCTTGTAAAGACATTCATGGTTCCTACAGGATGAATCAGAATGATTTAGGTGATTCCCTGACTTTTCTTCTAACACCACCATTTGTTCTTTCAGTGAAATTTCTCAACAAATATTGGATTGCCATAAAATTTGGTACAGATATTCATGCCCCCCTCGAATTGTAATAACTTTGGTGTCCAATACTTTGGCTTATGACCAAATACTTGCAAAACTAATGACATTCCCATCAGCATCAACTGTACTTTGTGTTAGTGCTAATTAGCAAATGTTAGCATTCTAGCCTGCTAAATTAAGATGGTGAACATGGTAAACATTAACATTGTCATTGTGAGCATGTTAGCATGCTGATGCTGTGCCAAAGTACAGCCTCACAGAGCCGCTATCATTGCTGTAAAGTGTTGTTTTGTCTCATTTTGACTGATGTTTTGTGGCATGCAAAAGAAAGCCCATGCTCTCACCATGTGGTCTTTGCAGCCTTATACGGAAAATGTAGCTGTGCAACAGTGGTGATTTGTGTCTGTAACAGCCAACCACTTTGATCACTCTTACAACACCTTAGAAACGGTGCAGATTCATTCATTTCCCCACTGCTCACTGTGAAGTTCTGGAAAAACAAGCTGCATTATTACAAATTGTGGGTTTTGCATTCATTAATGTATTAATATGCAAGGAAACGCATATCTGTGAAATAAACAACATTTGGATGATCCATCTTGATACAAAGATAGTAGGTAGTCCACATGCACCGATTGTTTTCTTCTTCCTGGAGGCGGGCCTTACTATGTGCAAGGGCCACTGTAACGCACAGAAGCTATCAATCTCAAAGACAACTGATAGGTTCCCTCACAGAGATATTAATGTTACAGAGGTGTGAATGAAGGTGTGAGGGAAGGATTGAGATTGGGAGAGGGGAGGGAGTGGGAAGATGCATGGGTTGGAGGCACAGACCTTTTGGATTGTTGTAGTATTTGTGTTAGGTGATTTTACTGGTTGTTGATATGATATATCTTTTGTTCAGATAATCAATAATTGTTGTAAAGATTTTCCTAAATCTTGAGACACCTCATTTGTAAGATAGACAGTCATTTCCCCTGGCCATTACTGTGCACAAATGTACTTGGGCCTCAAGAGCCCTTCTGGTGCCAGCAGACATACAAAAACCTCCCGGCAGGGCGCGCGTTGCGAGCGCACAAATTATTTTCCGCATGTGCATGCTCCACCTTCGCATGCCCATGCTACAGCTCCATCCTAGGGGAAACACTGGATACTTTTGGTATTTAGCATGCAGTCACCCTGTCATGGATTCTGGATTGCTGCTTTGATCAGCCCTTCTCGTGCAGACTGGAGGGCCATATAACTCAAAATCTACCGTGACAAGAAAACCTGTGCCTTTACAGCCTGTAGAGTTGTTAAGCTTTTTTCCATGGGTGATTTTAACTGGCCATTAACCAATCTGACTTCTCGTGTCTTCTGTCGTGGTCGGTGGCCTCTAACTGACAAAATAACAGTTCTGTTCATCTCTCTTGGCTACAAAATGAGACTGGTGTAAAGGTAAAACTTTAGTTCAGTTGTTCACTCATTGCACTGACATTCAATTTTTAGTGGAGGAAGATGCCACTAGGTGAGTGGGTGGGGTATTGAGAGTATCTTGAATCTCCAATGGGTGGGGAGTTTTTGTTAAGGCTGGAAAGTGAGTTGTGAGAGCCAGAATTCTTAGACCTGATGAAATAATAATTAAGTTATTTGCATTGTAACACGTAGATGTTGTGTCCTGGCTTCATGATGGCCTTTAGCTCGTATCCTTATGCACAAGCAGATACAAGAGGAAGTTAACTCGTCACAGAAGAAAGAACTCCTCCATGACCAGATGTTTCTTGTGTCAAGTGCTTCCACTTAACTTAGACAGAACATTGGCACACAAGGCTAAAATGGCTAAAATTGGATCTAATGCAAGCTTTGGTTTGGGTAATGAATATTAATATCCACTTCAGTGCTGTCAAAGGAAGAAGGAATGAGCTGGATTTATGGACTGCATATACATAAATCCCCATGTTGAATTTCATTTCATTGTTACACTATTTATTGATGGGTAGTTCCTAAAGTTACAAGATTGATGTTTTTTTTTTGCTGTTGTTTTACCTTTCTTTGTAGGCAGTACAGTCAGATTTAATGGTTTTGTTTGCCATTTTGATCGCTTTTAGCTATAATGCGATGCTTTAATACATAAACACTAAGCATGAGTAAGATTCTGTACATACACACACGCCCCCCACCCCCACCCCTCATACACACACACACACACACACACACACACACACACACACACACACACACACACACACACACAGGGCAGTGTGTTTGTAAAATGCTGGCCCTTATACTGTATCTGCAGTATTAAACAGTGAAGGAAATGGATTTCTGGATTTCTGGCAGCTCTGCAGACATGGAGCTGTGGTTGAACTTTTTACCCTAATTACTTTCCTGCTAATGCCTGCAGCTTGCCGGAATCACTGTGGCTCCCTCCAGGCCCCCAGCAGGCTCTGATGTGGCCAGCTTTTGTTGTGTATGGGGGGGCTGGGTTTGAGCTGAGAATGAGAGGAGTGGGAGTAAAAAACAAAACAAATAACAGGAGGGAGTAGGGAAAGAATGTCGCAATACACTTTTTCTTTTCTAGTTGTCACTGAATTGTAGATACAGATATGATGGTCCATGCACACATGGACAAGAGGTCTTAAAGTGCTAAGAAAATGTGAACATTTGAACATATATAAAATTCCTTTAAAACTGGGCAAACTCCATCTTCTGATGAAGTTCATGTGATATGACCGAAAGCTCCAGGACAGCTACTAAATGGACCTTGTTTTGAAGGTCAAAAATCTATTTTGAATGTCAACTTTATATCTAATTCATGTGTAAATCAGTGATCAGGGAATCACACTAATATATTTGCAAATATATAGTACCACTATTTCTATTGCAATGGAGAGTTTGTGTCTCATTGTCTTACAGCTTTTTCAGAGGATTTTCACTCCTGCCAAGAATAAAAATCTGGGGAGAATGTTGAGTACTTGTTGAATGTTGGCATAAACTATTGGCAATGTTAATCCTAAAATTCTGGTTTCAGTATTCAAAAGCCCCTATCAGTTGAACCCCAGTGGAAATGCCATTCCTCAGAAGTTCAACAGTCTCCAGTTGGAGCATTAGTGTTCTCTCATTCAGCAGAGCCAGCCTTGACTTCCCAAACCAAGGTTGCATTTGTTTAGCATTTCCACAGCATGTAATTGTCGTTCATATTTGGGGAGCTTGTAAAACTTTGCACCAGTCGGAAATGTGGTGACGTCCCTTCCTTGTAAATGAATTTATTTTCCTGCTTTTTAATCCCTCCTCAGGCTTCCATCTATGCTTTCCACAGCCACATGAAATCTTGTGGTTTTGATCCCCTGGTCTAGTTCACATTCATAAAAAGATGTGTGCAGATTCTCTCAGTTAGATGGAAAGTGCTCATGGAATAAGTGCAGCATTGATGTGAAAATTAAAATAACAGATGTCAACATGTTTCATCAAGGAGGAAGTACACAGACTAGACTGATGATAATGGCACAATAATAAGACACACACGCCATCCATAATGGTCCTTAATGACCACTGTAAACAGTTGCATATCTAAAATTAAGACTCACACATGGTTGTAAAAGTCACATTAAACATTGTGTTGTTAGGAGGTTTTCCAAATCTGGTATAGTGCAGCACAGTGGCAGAGTAGAGAGTACAGAGAAAAATGAGCCAAACAGCCAGGATTTACTGTAGGGCCAATCCAAAGGGATATGGATTCAACAGGTGTGCCCACTGGTTGCTTTACAGTGTAGCAATTAAGGATTAGAAAGATCAAATTTTGGACTGTTGAGACCTTGACCCAAGCCAAGTCTAATAGTTTTCACTGTGGGTGATCTTCCTACCCACTGAAGTGAAAGCTTTGCCTACAGTACGGCTTGGTATTGTTTAAGATTTTTGGATACAGGTTATGACAAGGGTTTCTTTAAGGAAGTGGGTAGGAATGATATCAAGAGAGCAGGTGGAGTTCTTCATTTTGGCTAATGGTCTACATTACAGTTACATTTTTAATTGTTCATTTATCAAAGGAGGTTAAGGTATAGTTGGTGCTAGGAGGAGAGGATTCAGTGACAGTCTGGGCAACAAATGAAATATTGTTTGTGATGTTTTTGATTTTGTCAGAGAAAAACGATGTAAACTGTTCACTTGTCAATTGATTGTTCAATAAAAGCAGTGGGTGCGACTTACAATGTTGAAGGATCTATGTCTATTAATAAGGTCATTGTAATACTTTTCTCTTGCCATTTTCAGTGCTCGAGTAAAGGTCTTCATTAGGTCCCTCAAATTCTGCAAGCCTAGAGGCCGACTAGAACCCCTCCCTTTTTGTTCAGCCCTTCGACATAACTGCTTTAGAGATCTTATGTCATTAGTTAGCCAGGGTTGAGGTGTGGTTTGGGGTTGTCAAGCCCTTAAGGGAGCCACGGTGTCCAGAATATTAGTACATGTTGAACTGAAAATAGTATTGGCGCCATTAATACTCAGTGCAGAGTCAAACTCTATGTCAGAGGAGGCAAAATCTAGCAGCTGAAGTGGAATTAAAAATGCGGGAATAGGACAGCTCTGAATGATTATTGATTGCATTATGGACATATAAAAAACAAGGCATTTATGATCAGATACCACACTTTCTTGGCACACAATATTGCTAATCATGATCCCATAATAACAAAACCAGGTCAGGAGTATGTCCCTCTTTGTGCGTAGGCACATAGAGCACGAGAAAGGTTAAAAGTATCAACAAAATTTAAAAAGTCCACGGTTAGAATATTGTCAAGACAGCACACATGGATGTTTGGCATGATGATGGAGAGCATTCATAAAATTAATTTATAAAACCAGATTTTATAGTCTATATGCTAATATACACAATGTCTCCAAGGAACCCTTTAAAAGAAAACACAGATGCTCAAAGGATGGAAATATGCCAATGTCAATCATCAAGTAATTAAAGCAGTTTTTATAAAACACTGCCACTCTACCTCCCCTGCCTGAGTCTCTAGGTTTGTTTAAATAAGAGTAGCCAGGAGGTGACGTTTCAACCAGTGGCACAGTGTCATTTATTGCCAACCAAGACTCAATAACCATAAAAAAGTCAACATTATGGGATGTAATACAGTCATTGCAAATAAAAGTTTTGTTCCCTAATGACTGTACATTAAGGAGGCTGAAGTTGATGGGTGGGAGGAGAGAGAGGTGCTAAATTAGAGTGGCATTTAATATGAGTTAGAACTTTATGATTGGCAGATCTAAGGGGGAGAGGATTGTAGGACCTGTGATTTATAATTACTGGTATATCGGCTGTTAGTCAATTATCAGATAGTTTATGTAAATGGAGATTAAAGTTGGTTGTTAAAAGTCTCGTACCCCTCCTATTTGGTTGCAATTTGTCTTTCCTGAGGAGGTCTCTCCTTCTCCAGAAAGAGTCACAGTGGCTAACAAAACTGTAACCATTTGCAGTACAGAAGTTCTCCAATTAACATTAAAAGGTGGCTGAACCATTCACATCCTTTTTTCATTGTTGAAATTGGACCGGAGGATACACATATTTTACCCAGACTTTCTATGGTTTCAGCAAGTATTTCTAAGTCTTGTTGCATTTTTATGGAATTTATCTGTCTAATGTCCAATGTGTTGGTGCCCAAATGAATAATCACAGTATGTGCAGAGGGATGGTGGTCAAGGATGGAAGGGATGAATACAAGAAGTCCTTAATTTTGTCCCTGGAAAAGCAGTAGGTAATTCCCCTCGATAATTCCACAAATCTGATTATTGAGTCCCCAATTAAGAGGAATTCAGGGTCTCTGCAGTTGCTGTTACACTGCGATTTTAAAGGGTGCGCTTGGAAGGAGGTTAGAATGGTCAACCCGAGTGACCAATGTGGCTGTGTCCAGAGGCTGTGCAACCTGTTGCTGCGGTGGACACCATTCAGCAGCAGGGGAGGTTGCGACACCACTTCCTCTTGGGAGATGTCTCGAGAATTGTTGAGGGACCCCACTTCTTGACCCCTCGAGAAGCTCTCCGGGGGGGGACATCCTCGTTGCCCATTGGGTCGAAGACAGGGAGAGAGACCCTACCACTCCACCTAACAACAGTAGCCCAGGGGGGCTCTCTAACAGTAACAGTAACAACATCCATTCTCATTCAGCAAAGGGACCAGTGAAGCACCTGGAATGATGCCAGGCTCTAATGCAGCCACCTGAGAGCTGAGTTGAGTTTTCCGCTGCAGGAGTTCATTGATCAGACTCTTAGCTCTGATTTGACACCAGACAAAACATAAGCTGTAGCCATTCTGGCCAGTCGTACAACGAGTCTGGGTTTGGTGGCTTGGTTGTTGTAGTACTGGAGCCGAAGTGAGGAGCACCCCCGTCCACCCAGCTGAACCGCTGCCAACTGGAGATCTGACCTGTTCCCTAAGGATGTATCCTAATGACTTAGGTGATCCCCTGACTTTTTTATGTAGAGCCACCATGAAAGGAAATGTCTTGGCAAATATTAGATGGATTACCATTTGATTTGGTACAGATTCATGTTCCCCTCAGGATAACTTGTTATAACTTTGGTGATCCTCTGATTTTTCATCTAGTGCCATTATCTGGTCAGAATTGCACCTGGGTTTATGATCAAATACCTGTAGAACTACTGACATTCCCATCAACCTTAGCTGTACTTTGTGTTTAGTGCAAATAAGCAAATGTTAGCATGCTCACAGAAAACTAACATGGTTAATATGGTAAACATAACCTGCCAACCATTGCATGTTAACATTGTAACTGAGAGGATGATAGCATGCTGATGTTAGCATTTAGTTTAACAAAAGAAGCGGAACTTCTCAAATTAATTTACACTTTTTCTTAACACAAAACCTCTGTACTAGACCTTTGCCTAAATAAGATAAGTCTGACATTAAAAAAATATTATTTAAATCAGGAAATATATTATTAAAGAATAAGTAAACAAGACTTGGAATCTTACCAAGAATTCATTGCTAACTTGCTGAAGACACATTTCGGTTGGTACCCAAAAGTTTGATACCCAGCCCAAATCTACTTTAATGTTTTTTTTTTTTTATAAATATAATTTTTTTTATGACATTACATCTTGCAACAACAGCTTAACTTAACGGAAGTATAGTTTTTCTCTCTGTGATAGTGTTCCATTATCATCATGCATTTTGTGTGTTCGGTATCTGGCAGGGCCACTCCATTGTCTCCTTTATTTCTGGAATAGCTTCTTGTCCTATCAAAGGAAGTAAACGAGCCAAGCCTCCTTTCCTCCATCTCCCTCATTTTGTATCCTTTCAGACCCAAGGGCCAGTTTGAGTAATAGTAATTGACACATTGATCTAATAGGGCCATCATAATAGGCCTGTTACTGAGCTGGGGAATGGTGCTCGGCGTCACCTTAACATGTGCAAGGACTGACATCCCGCCATGATCCATAATGATAATTGTGATTTAGCCTTGCTTTCAACCTACGCCCCAATGTCCCCGGCATCAGGAAATCTTATTACATCTGACCCTGCATTGCCTCCATTAGAACTGGGTCATTTGTTAAAATACTGAAAAAGCAAAACAATTGAACCCTGTGCCATTTTCATTCTATAATAGTGGGTTATCATTGTCCCTTTGAATCAATTCCAGAGGCCCATTTTTCGGGATAGAGCTTTGAATTGGATTGATCGGACTCTGATAATGCTGAAATCGATGATGCAGCCGCCTGAAAGTAAATTATCGTCGAGTGAAATTTTTGTATTAATCTTAATGCCTGTACTCTTGATTGGTAATGGTAGCCATGCTCGCAGCGTGAGGACCTTTGAAATGTTGACGGAGACGTTAACCGTCAGGATGGAAAAATGAATCGGGGCAAACTTTTTTCTGTGGCATCTCTTTTATCTTCTCCACTAAGCATTCACTTGGACTGGAGGAAGGAACACACGCTAACATCCAAGCAGTGTCTCACACACACACACACACACACACACACACACACACACACACACACACACACACAGCACACACCTTAGACCATAGACTGTATATAAAGATGGATGGCGGGACAGCTCCCCAAAAGTGAAGCCAAAACATCTCGATCGCTCCCTGGTGGTTGGCTGCAGTATAGGATGGGACATGGGCCAAACTGAAAAGTCAAAGTACACATCAAATACATTTTTCCCAAAGATGGTTTTTGCCATTTTAGGTCATTCTTATCACGCTTATGTTTGTTCAAGTGTTCATTTTTCTGATAAGTTTGTTTTTAATTAGTTATTTGATGCTATAAAAACGGGGTGTCACGTCATGATTGACAACTGTGAGTGTGCTCGCGATTGGCTCAGGCGGCTGTATAGGCGGGAACTCGATACCGTGGCTCCACCGCCGTCTACTGCGCAGACTCTGGCTCCAAATGCGCAAGATGGCAGCTCCCGTATCCGGGGTATTTTGGCTTCATTTTTTACAATGGGAGGAAGTGGAGACGCATCGTCCATCTTTATATACAGTCTATGCCTTAGACGTGCAGTCCAGGGACAGTCTTTTAATTCTTGGCCTGGGCTAAGAGATCTGAGGGCTCACTTGGCGTTGTTGCTGTCCAGCCGCTGGCTAGCAACACTGTATCTGTATCTGTACTTATAAATGTCTGTATGTGTGTGCAAGTGTGTGTGCACATGGGACACATACACTCCCAGCGGATACATGAGCTAATCATGTATCAGTCATCAAGATGGTTGTTGGATATTGTTGCAGCAGTTATTTCATCTTGCATCTTTGGGTGTGTGTTCCTGCCTTTGTCTGCCTTAAGAAAAATGAGTTGTGTGTTTAAGTGCCGCCTGTGATGTTAACCAACTTGTGTGTGTGTTAGCAGTGCTGGGTGATTGCTTTATCGCTGGCTGATGGAGTCCTGTTTGTGCCCACAGTGTCAGCTGCAGCTTTGAGTCATGGTCCTGCATCGGCTCAGAGTAGTAGATTCTTTGACAGCTGTGCACACAGTTTACAGACAGTGTTCCATGGGATTGTGCTGAAACCAGATTATTGTAGGTTGAGACTAAAGACTCACTATGACTATGGCTGTTTGCTGTAACTGCAGTTACATGGAAGGATTACCAACATAGGATTTTATGACAAGCCTTTTCAGTGACATTCTCACAGTAAGATTGGTTGCTTCTGAGAAGAGGGGGAATTAATGTTACTTTTTCAGTATTAGGATATGCATTTTTTTTCATTTTATTGACATTGTGTGTAACATAATGACCATCTTTCTGCAGACACTGAAGTCTTCTAATGTATTAATCCAACAACTAAACAAAGAGAAGCTACCGTATCACTGCAGTAAGCGATTACAATAGGTACAATTGCCAATTACAATAAGTTGCTTGCTCAATATATACCATTAAGTTCATAAGGCTACATTCCTAAATTTGACACTGCTGTGTAACCTATGCACTGTGCCAGTCGTGGTTTTTTTCATTAACATACTAGATGGCATTAGAAGACAGGCCACTCATATATGCTCAAATTTGTTCAACTGTGGGTCAAGGGCCTGGTCTCCATATCAAGTCCCTCCTCCATACTCTTGAAAATATAGTACAGAAATAGACCTTACTCAAATACACTTAGCAGTGTTGTAGTTCAAGTGTTGGTTGTGGCAATTTTTGGGACTTAAAAATACAAGTTACAGGACAGAAAAGTTTGTGAAACCTTGACCTAACTTTTGCTCTCTCAATTCTAGAACCTGGTTCTCCTCAAGGACTCTACTAAGAAGCACTCTCTTACAATACTCAACCAGTTGTAGTTCAGACTCTTCCAACTCCACCTCTTCATTAGCCAGTACATACAGCACAACTTCCACAAGCGCCAATCTGCAGGCACTAACACTATTTGGTGGTTGCTGCCATATTGAAAGAAAGGCTTAATACTTGAAAGGCATGGCAAACACTGCACAAATACACAAAGACCACATCCAAACACCATGGAAACAAGGGTGGAAGAGGTTAGGGGTGAAAGGAAGGGGAAGAAAAAGCTGGAAAGACAGGCTGGTTACTCTATCATCAGGTCCATTAAGAGCTTCCCCCATTGGAACACTTAGGCTGCATTCAGACTGACATAAGCATTGTGTCAAAAATGCTACCTTCTTGTTCTTTTCAATGAAAGTACTGCATTGGTGTAGTGGGGTGGGGGTGTCACTGCAGAGGCAGGATCGTTCAGCAAAAAGGTGATCCTGGCCATGACTCAAAACAATGGCATTCTGTAAGTGTACATTGTAGGTAAAATACCTTGTTGCATTACTGTGTAGCAACGTGCTAAAGGGTTCAGTAAGCTTTAAACAAACTAGTTTGTACGAAGTGTCATCCAAATACACTCAAAGGTGGGGTGAAAAGCCTGTTGTCATAGAGAAGGGCAAGACACGATAAATTGTACAAAGCAGGATAGCAGCGCATATGTTCAGACAGTCTCTCCTTGAAGGCATTCATAGTGTTGCACTTGGTTCTTCACACAACAAATGACATTAAATTGTTTGAAGAATGAAAAAGAGAGCTTGAGAGAGAAGTTTTTAGCCATGCATGGCTCTAGTAATGGAAATGTTGTCTGGTCCACTACTTTGGCCCGTACTGAAATATCGCAACAACTATTGGATGGATTGCCATAAAATTTTGTACAGACATTCACGGTCCCCAGAGGATGAATCCTAATGAATCCTGATTTTGATGGTCCCCTAGCTTTTCGTTTAGCAAAACTAATGACATTCCCAGCCTCAGCTGTACTTTGTGTTTAGTGCTAATTAACAAATGTTAGCATGCTAACACGCTAATCTAAGATGGTAAATGTGGTGAACATTGTAACTGCTAAACATCAGCATGTTAGTGTTGTTAGTCATTTTGAACATGGTAGCATGCTGACATTAGCATTTAGCTCAAAGCACTGCTATGCGTAAGTACAACCTCACAGTTCTGCTAGCCTGGCTGAAGACTCTTAGTCTTGTTTTGACATATGCAATTTTTCATGTGAACTAAGCCTTACAACAAATTAAACCCTTTGCTCGCTGTGATTCACACTGCAGAGGCATCACACTTTTCCCTTTCCTTACTGTATCTGTAAGTGCTTACAGGATCTTGACATTTTATCAGTCAGTTTAAGATGTCTTTGCTGTCCTGATATACTCTAATATATATTCTAAAATTGGAAATGTTCTCCACTGTTTGCCTTTGGTACTTTACCCAGTGTGTGCATGTGTCAGAGTTTTGAATGGGAGAAGCAGATCTTTTTCCACCATAAAGAAGAAATGGACCAACAGTAATGATTGAGAAGGCAGACTGACCTTGACACAGTAGAGTCGGTCAGTGGAATGTGGTGTGCTGCAGGATTTCAACATGGCTGAGGTCGTCTGTCTTGTAATGGATGAAAGTCTTCCCATTATGAGCTTGTCATTTGAATAACGTCCAGATTTCCCTTGGTGACTTGGCAATAGCTGTCCACTGTTTAAACTTGTTATTTCCTCATCAGGTCTTGGACTGGCTCTAGTCTGCAGAAAGCGAGTTTCCTCATTGATCAAGTCGTCAAATATCATCAATGCTAGCATGCAGGTGTTTTTTGTTCTTTTACAATGTAAAAGAAGCCATTGTGTGTACAGACACATTTTATCATACATTGACCTTCCTTGTAATTTTAAGAGCTGGCCAATTTGTTTCGTTTGTCCAAAAACTGTCCCTGCTGAGACCGATGAAGCATATAACTGCATTCACTATGCAAAAGCAGGCTAAATAGACTGTTGAAAGCACTTAGTCCTCTGGCTCAAGAAACAAAACTAACACCACACTTCACCTCTGCATCCTCAGCCAATGAGGCACCACTGGCCTCGCCAAGGGTGACACAGAATAGAGGAATAGAGAGGGGGAAAGGGCACAGGGGACGGGTGGTGGTGGGGGCACGGGGGGTCTTGCCTGATTAAGATTTATTTCTAAATTTTACTTTACCAGCTGCCTGCTGTTGGATAGGCTCTCTCATGTAACCCCCTTCTTTGCTGTGTTGATAGAAAGGTTTCTTGTAAATGTGTTGCATGACAAAGCATTTCCCCTTTTGCCCTTCATTTCACTCCCTTTCACTACGTGGACCCTCAGAAGGGGTAAGCCGGTGGGACATGGTGGAAACAAATACTATATGAATTCTCCAGGGGGCTGCTGAGAGAAACAACGTAGACATGGTTACAGCAAAATGTGGCTTTATGTGCGATTTACTGGCAGGTGGTTTGATGTTCTCTTACTACATTTTCACAAAAGACTGATTATTTGGGATATGCCATACGTTTATTTTGTCATGGGTCAAGTGCCTGGCACACCACTGTATTGAACATTTGCTAACTGCCAAATTTTCCAAAACAGTGAGAAAATTATTGAAAGAAGAGTCAAATCCAGTGGCTGCATTATCCGCCAAAATGTAATCTTACTAGATTGTTGAAATATCTGGATGATACATTTTTTGTGTTCAAATGCCTTTCATATTGGTATGTACCCACTTTGGGCTTTTGTGTGGCTTTAAACAATACCTTAACACTAAATTTACTTTTTTGAGTAACTGAAGTATATGTACAGTCACTTAATTACACTATGAATTGATTCTAGTCCCAGTCTGTAGTGTTCATTGCAATGGCAGATCTTTGACCATTTTCAGAGTCTGAATAATTTGCTATTCCCCCCAAATACAAAGCATCGTCACATTCACTCTGGTCTGGGCATGCCCCCTATATAAAAACAGAAATCAACCTGGTGGTGATGGGAGTTCTATTTCTGCCAGAGATGGTACAAAGTCAGTATTCAGAAAAGCATAGATACCTACGTAACTTTCATTTGAAGTGGTTTGAAAAGAGGTAGAAAGCGTGTAAATGACAGTAGTTGGGTCACAGTTACGTGTGAGCTGTAACGCTGCTGGTGTAGATGGCTGTATTGGGTGGTTGAATGCATTTTGTAATATGTGAAGAGAGTGTGTTTAAGTTAAAACTGGGTGTTAGGTTTCTCGCTAAAAATTACCTGCTTGGTAAAAGCACTTTGAGACAAATTTTAAATTGGTGAATATTTTAATATTCAGATTTATAAGCCATTTCTACTGCTTTAGTGTGTCAGAAAATGGCTGTTTGAATAAGACGGTATCATTCATCCCAGGTGTCTGTATTCTGCCCTGAAGATTTATCAGTAGTGCTTGAGGACTGCATAAAGTATTCAGAGACTCAGTATATCCCCATGTTTTTTTTTCTTTTCAGGACAATCCCGCCCTACTGTTGCGCTGACCTGTATTCTCTACGGACAGGAGAGATGGTCAAATCAATTCAGTTCAAGACGCCCATCTATGATCTCCACTGCAACAAACAGTATGTTTATTGGACCAACTGATCAAAAAAACCCAAAAACCTCAAGAGCCTCATTTTATGATACATTGCATGTTTATTTTCATTCTATTAATGCACTATTTTCTCCCTCTTCAAGTATCCTTGCTGTGAGTCTACAAGAGAAGATTGCAGCATTTGACAGCTGCACCTTCACCAAGAAGTTCTTTGTTACAAGTAAGAAACTTAAACACATGCATTTTTCTCAGCAAACCACAAGCACAAGCACAAGCACCCTAGTTGAAAATGAATACAATAATTTTTGTTGCTGTATGATACCTGTTTCTGAGGAGCTTCTTTTGTGTTCATGAACCTATTTTCAGTGGCTTTTTCTGACCTTTTAGGGGTATTTAACCTCTGTTTTTCTGACCTGCTATTTAGTTCCTGGCAGGAAAAGGAAGGAGGTTTTGTTAGGTTGCAGAAGAAGATCAATTGTTATTCAGATCACAAAGAAGTGAGATTTTATGTAGATATTTATGAAATGTTGGGTCCAACCCCAATGTTCTGTACCAACACATTGACATTGCCAAACATGATCAGTGAGTCTGTCACACTGGCATCACACAAGCCAAACAAACACAAAGCAGATCCTTGGTTATAATGCAACCAGCCACCAAGGCCTGCTGTGGTGCGGTTCTCACAAGCTTTGCGTTGTGACTAAACTGCTTTTATCAAAACATGATGTGAGGCCCTCTATTTGAAGCTCAGCACAGGAAAACTGTTTACAACACAGCTCTTGCATTTTCCTGGCTGTACCTGCCATGTCTGCTCAAGGAGGCTGTGAAGGAAAGGCCAGACTGTATTACAAGGCCATTGCTGTCCACTTAAGTCATTGACTGGAGTAAACTGACCTTACTGGCTGGCTTTAATGTGTCTCCTCTTTGTCTGCCTGCCTTCCCTATCAGTGTCTGGGCCACAGGAAACCAAACATGCTCAATAGTTATTAATCGTTTCTGAATGCAGGGGCCTCCTCCTCATAACGTTGTTTGGTCTGTTTGGGCCATAAAAGCAGTAAACAGAGGGTCCTGTAATGTGCGCAGCTCTGCTTCGGATGAGCCATTTTACTATCGTATGTCCGTTTCTTCTCCAGGGATGGGATGGTGGACATGTCATGTTTCTATGAGCACTTAAGGCTCGCCCCATGTTTATATTCTTGCTTTACATTCAAGTGGTGTGTGCCGTTAGCTCGGCCTCAGTCAGCACCAGCAAGAGACTGTCTTTCTTTTATGTTCATCTTGATTCCACAGCCTTGTCTAGCTTTTCTGAGTGGAACAACTCACAATGATCATGGTTTTGTGCCTACTGTGTTTTCGTACATTAAAAGGGTGTCTGTGGCTGCTGCTTGCATATTAGTGCCATGTAATATTAAAGGGAAACTCCAGTATTTTTAAACCTGGGCCCTATTCTTACAAATTTTGTTAAACTCTTCTCCTCAGCTCTGACTCATGTTTCCACCGTTGTCCTCCTGCAACAACTCAACCTCTCGCAATATTTCAGAGCGAGACTTTCTGTTTCTGGTTAAACTAAAAGGATCTTACTCTTCAACAAAGGGTCTGTCTCTGTAGGGATCCTTTCCATAATGTTGTCACACACTTTGAATAACAATCTGAGCCTGTCAGTGGCAGAAACAAGCACTTTAGTGAACATACTTTTTACGGGCGCAACCAATTCCAACATTTTTGGTAAGTATTAGTCATTTCGACTCCCAAATTTGTAAAAAATAGGGCCCAGGTTTAAAAATAATGAGTTTCCCTTTAAGGAAACTTTTATTACAATTGAAAAATGTAAAGTTAAAATATGGAATATCAGACTGTTAGGATCAGCTATTGCCACGCTCACATAGGTTCGGCCTTCAAAAGCTTGAACCCTGCTTTCTTTTCCTTTGATTCCACCCATCATGTCTGTTTCCTCTCCCCGCTCAGCCCCCTGCTCTCCACCCAGGATGTCAAACACATGTTATCTCTCCGCCTGGTCTCCCCTCGGCCTTGGAGAGGCACAAATGGCTTCTCTGGAGTTACCTCAACCCTCCCCCCCGACTCCACCTCATCTGCTCCCTGAGCTCTAAATTATTGTCAGCCAGCCATTTACCCCACACTTCCACGCACTTACATCAGCTCAGTGTGTGTGTGTGTGTGTGTGTGTGTGTGACGAGTGCCCGTGTCCTCGAAGGAAGTGGTTGTGATCATTCTTGGATCTACATTTTGTTGTCTGTATGTTTACGCATACTGGAAACAGGCAGACGGTCACTGTCTGTATCTGCTTGCATTTAAAAACCTTTACGACAGTATCAATGATCTCTCCAGTCTGTTTACAAGCGCACCTTTGCCTGTTTTTGGTTTTATTCTGTCTTGCAGCAGAAGTGATAGACG
Source organism: Macquaria ambigua (assembly GCA_008360985.2). NCBI lineage: Eukaryota > Metazoa > Chordata > Actinopteri > Centrarchiformes > Percichthyidae > Macquaria > Macquaria ambigua. The sequence goes on from VMKM01000479.1 coordinate 245,339, forward strand.
GCCCTGTAGTTGGAGATCAGTTTTGGTGTTAGTCACAGCAACCCACGGCCTTGTTTACTTCCACATCTGTTCAAGTGGGAAGAGAAAAATACATTCTTATAATGTCCAAGACATTTATCTGTTTGTGAAGGCACAACTTTGTTTGCCATTTAGGACTATTGGTTGCTATTTTTATTTCTGCTGACAGCACACCGGTTGTGTTTCTGTGTAAATGTGTGCATATGTGTGTCCCCACAGGGATTATTGTGTTGGTCAATCAGCAGAGGAGCCATCCTCAATTTATTGGGTACCACAGTCTCCATTAGGTCATACTGTGCACACACACACACACACACACGTACAGACACGTCACCCTCATTAGACTCCCATTTATCTTCCCAAACAAGAGACTCCCCACAAACACATTAATGGTTTAAGATAGTTACAGACACTCTTCAGGGAGGAGGCTTATGAAAATCCCTGCATGTGTTCCTGTTTTTTCTTGCAGACGTTTGATCATGCGGTTATTTATCAGAAATGTGTACGAATGTTTATTTCTATTGTAAGTATTATTGGTGCCCCTGTTAGTAGGACCATCTTTGTGTCTTTTCAGGCTGCTATCCCTGCCCTGGCCCCAGCCTCAATCCAATAGCTCTTGGAAGCCGCTGGCTGGCCTATGCTGAGAACAAGGTAGTCTATACACACACACACACACACACACACACACACACACACACTCATCCATTGCAGAAGTGCCTTATCAGAAAAGCGACATATTTACAATCCAAAAAATGCATTTTATCTGTTTTCTGCCTCTTTAATCTGTCTGGATAAACTACTCATTCCAAGAAGAGTCTGTGAGAGATGATAACATTTTTGAAAATCAACAGATGCACATGAGTTTTCCATTCTCTTCTGTTTAATGGGATTGTTAAGTATTTACAAAAAACAGAATGTTCTGTTGTGCACTTTGCAATACATTTAATGCACAATAGTGTTTTGGTGCTGGCCCACTCAAGTAATTGACAGATGGGGCCACTGTTTGTGTGACTGCCTAAGGATTTCCAGAAACGACAAAATCTATTTTTTTGAATAGTAAGAGTAATACTGGGACGGAGCCATTCAAGTGAAATTGTATTTGAAATTAAATCAGTGCAGATTGGCTGTTTGGTTGTGTAATGTTGCTTTGAAAGCAAAACCAATTTCCTTCACAGAGTGAAGAGGGGAGGCGTTTGGAGGTCTGAAATCCGAGTAAATTTCACCCGATTTTTCTTTTGCTCCATCTTCTGTAGACTTACACTATATGTCTTGTATTAATCTGTAAATCTTTGTGTGTTTGTAGTTGATCAGATGTCACCAGTCTCGTGGAGGGGCTTGTGGTGACAATTCACAGTCCTATACAGCTACAGTGATCAGTGCTGCCAAAGTAAGTGACAGAACACACACACACTTACCTGTTTTTCTTTCTCTTTCTTTTTTATATATATAAATCAGGCTTGTTACACTATGTGATTGAACAGAGTTTAAATGCTGGACATCACAAACTTGTTTTTTCTTTTTTTTTTTCTAAAAGTCTGTTTTTTGATAATGAAAAAATCTGAATAGTAGAAAAATACTGCATATAAAACACTGTTCACAGCTCAACACTTTTAGTTTCATCACATATTATTTTTATTATCTCAAGTGACAGAAGCAGCAGCTAGTTTGCATTTTTTTTAGATTGTTCTATTAACTTTCTGTTAGGGCCGGATGGTACACAAAATGTGTGGTTTGCACCTCTTTTTGGGATCACAGTTTGGTACGTGTGCAGTACAGCAGGGAACAAAAAAGAAATGCAGAAGATAACAGATTCCGATGCTCCATTGTTATTACAAAAGACTCTAACCTGCAGATTCTCAAATTATGAAATAACATGTTTCCATTAAGACGTGTACAGCATCTTTAAATTTATTTAAACCCACCATTAAGCCAGCAGTGCAGTTATAGGTTTTCACATTTGGTTTAACAGTTTATGTTTATACTCAACCAAGTAGCTCTCTGTAGCACTGGACGTCCATTCATCAGCGGTTAGAGCAACTGACGGGGTACTGGATAATTCCTGGACGACTGCATCTTGTGTTATTTATATTGGGCAGGAACAAAGAACTGACTGAAATAAACACGTGAGGGAACATTATAGCAGTGCTCAAGCCCTTAAATAGATGCATTCAACAAAAACGCTTATAAATTATAGATCTAAGTGACATGGGAAGCTTTTGCTGCTCTGCTTTCTCAGTTGCGTTCACTGTATCAGTGACACTGGCTATATGAGATGTACATCCAGGGGCTAAGCACTGTCAACTAGCATGGCAAGACAGCAACCGACCCACTGCCAAAGCTTTGTGGGTGAACTTGAGAATTTCTTATGATAATCTACTTTCAAAACTTCTTGTTATTTGTTACTGGATACCAAAGCAATTACAAATTTGGGGAAAACATGTTGAGACTGAATGCAGCACAGCCTTATATATGATGAAGACACAAACATTTGATACTACAGATCACAACTAAAATAACTTTTTATTGGTTTCCCATCTTTGTTGAAACTTATCCTCAATCACGTCTTACAACAAGGAAGAAGAAGGACTGACTCTAAATGAGCTTGCTTTAATCTTAAATGTTTGAAAATTAGCATGTTCAGATTGTGGCTAAAATCTGTCTAAAAGGTAATTTGGTTTGTCTTAAGCCTTTGCTCAGATAAAACAGCACATAATAAAGTATTTCCAGCTCTGCCTACGCCATCTGTAAATGTGCTGACATTGGACCCACCTGGCCTGCCCGGCTGACTGGGGCTGAGCTTATGAGACACTTCATCAACCTGCCTACTGTATCTGTTTTTTCCCACTGTAATCTGCTTCTCTCCCATGGTCTTGTTTCACTCATCTCCACAGGGGAGTGACTCTAAGATGGCTCACTAACAGCCAACAGCCCCCTTTGATACCAGGGGAAATTCATTCCTGGTCTGATTTAGCTGCTTGCCAACACATGCTAACTAGCTAGCTCCTCATCTGGTTCTAGTCTGTTCCTTCATTCGGTCCCAGAGGAAGGGATAATTGATTTACAAAGAGCAAGTGTATCCCTTCCCCTTTACTTAATGAGTGCTAACAGCTAGTGTGAGAGAAGGATCATTAGCAGGCTAATGATGGTATACATCAAAAAGAGCACTGAGTCGCTAACAGGTTAGCGGCATAGCAAGGGGTGGACAATGGTGGGGGGTATTGATATGCAGACAGGCAGTCTGCTTGCCCGCCCTCTCCTCATTTAAGACCATATATCTCAATACAGATGACAAGGTATCTCCTTCTGGCTTGTGGCGCGACACGCTGGCTCTTAGTGCCGACGTCCAGAGACATGGAAACAGAAGGGGGGGGTAGCATTAAAGTATAATGGCTTTTGTTTATAAGAAAGATAAAAGAGTGCAATAGCTCTGACCAATTGGACTCCCTGTTCCAAATTTGCTGTCTTACGGTAAATGTGTGTATCACATCACTCCTGGGTGTATGATTGAGACATTCACATAAATTAGGCCATAAATTGTTTAGATAGCGACATCAGGCCGTAGCTGTGTGTGTGTGTGTTCATGTGTTTTTGTCAGCCATCAGACATGATCTTCCAGACCCCCCCCCTCCCCCCCGCCCTCCCCAACGGCAGATCAATAGCCCCTGTTTGGACTACCACTAAGAACTCCACAACTGCAGTGATTAGAAAACACATTAGTGTTGATCAATTAGGAGCCAAACGCCTCACTTAATAATTGATGGCTCTTCTGGCATTTTACACACACACACACACACACACACACACACAAGTGCAGGCGTACACACGCACACACAGGCAGCAGACACTGTTAGTGTGCCGGGCCAAGTGGCAAAGACAGACAGTGGGTGATCCTCAGACCCAACAAACGCGAGGCGCCACGCTGTATTGACAGGGCCGCCTAGTCTGAATGCCTGATTAGGCTCTCCGGGGCCCCTTTGGCGCTTACAGACACACAGTCACACGCATTGGACTCCATTAGGCAAAGACAGTGTAGTAGGTGAGATAGACTCCACTTAAGCAGCACTATCCATTTCCCTCAATCGAGCCACAGAGGTGTGTTTGAGCCAGACACCCTGGCTGGGCCTTAAGCGGACACAGAGGAGCCTCACACACACACACACGCACACACACACACACGCACACACGGGCGTCTCCTGCGGCTACAGTGCTACAAGTCATCAGCACTACAAGTTATCAGCAGGCATCAAGTGAACATGGTGCATGCACACACGCACACAGACACGGCATTGCACTTACACCAATGCACTTGGCAGCTCTTCTCCTCATCTTCACAGCCCGCACAGGCTTTAAACTAAGTGAACTACAAAATACAATAAATCACATACGTGCAGATTACATTACTTGGGAATATATGACACCAGGTGTTAGAATTTTGCTCTAAATCTTTTATCTTTGTTCTTCCAGACTTTAAAGACAGGCCTGACAATGGTGGGTAAAGTTGTCACCCAGTTGGCGGGCACCCTACCAGCAGGCACTCCGGACGAGGAGGGCACACCTCACAGTGCGAGCCGGCGTAGCCCCCACAACCCTGGTGTGGTCACCATCATTGACACACACAGTGTTGGCGAAGGACAGGTCAGTCAAGTGTTTCTACTTTTGTCAGGTATTGTTAATGATTTGATAATACTGAATTTGTACACATTTGTGATTCTATTTTTAAAACCGTCATTGACACCAGATAGTTCGCCCTTTTTGTACATTAAGAAAGCATGAAGGCACCTCAGTATGGGGAGTCATTGAAAAATCAATGAATTTTAAGGCAACAAGGCAATTCAAGGCAACAGCAAGAACCCTGTCAGTCATGATACAACAATTCATATAATATCAGTGTTATACATATATATTGGTCTGTAGTTGTGTTTGTATGTGTGTAAAACATCTGCTTTTATTTTCTTGAAAAGGCAACTGCTACAAATGGCACCTGCCATCAATTGATGGACAAAGGCTTCATCCGAAAGTCTTAACAATTTTGTACTTTTTCACTTTGCCGTGGCCTCAGATGAATATGTCATGAGGATGTCATGAGCAAATATATGCAGTACCATTCAAGTATTAGACCAAAGTAAATAAATGTCAACCAGATTCAGGCCAGTAAGTTGATAAGTTTCAGAAGTCCAAATGAGGTGTTAATGAGGTCTGTTCATTGTCACAGAGAAAGTAGGTCATACTTTTGAGGGAGTTTGAGGGTCATACTTTCAGGTTTTCACATCGCTAAGATAGTCTCAAAGTTGATCAAGAAATGGACGACAACATGTTCTTCTGCCGACTTAGCTGGAGGCAGTACTTGGAAGATAGCCATGGAAGATGTTAACTGGTCCGGGCTATTTCAAGCACCAAACCCTTGCACCAAATGAGGGAACATTATTTGCTGTTCATCCCTCCAGTAGAGTTGCACACACTTAGAGAATCTATGACAAGGAGCACTGAAGCTATTCTGGAGGCTTGTTGTGGAACAACACCTTTTATGTTGGTTGTTCGTTTTGTCACCCATCTGTATATTAGGATGATTGTAAGTTAGCATTTGTACTATTCATTCAATGGAGGGACCTATACACATTAGATTATATTTTCAGTTGCTTATCTTAGCGCAAAGTTACAGTATCTGCCTTTATAGTGATGCGTAAGGCATAGCCCTTGAGTTTCACTTTCTTGAATTGTATCTAAAACAGATTAGGTTCTTGTAAACTTGACAGCCTCCCCCCCGCATCCTGGCAAACCCTCAGACTAGCACTGGTCTGAGCTCACTTAGTATTCCCCTTTTGGATCCTGCATGGTGGTTAACCAGAAACTGTTAACAGGTGACCATCATTGTTTAATGGAGTGTCAGCTTTACCGGCTAGACCTCTAAATGCTTACATTTCCCCCCAACTGGGCCCTTTAGATACATAATACATACACACAGGCACACACCAAAGATTAAATTGGCACCAATTTGTTCCTGGCTTTTTGCCTCTCTGATCTTGTCATGTATGACCCAGGTAAACATAACTTTGGCCTCTGCGGTTTGGTGGGAAACAGGAAAATCTCCAAGGTTGGCTTTTTTTCCTTGTGGCTTGGACACACTCAGGCCCATTCACCTCACCCTGCACAACTCGCTGAAAGGTGTGACTTAGATTTGCTGCATATTTTAACAGCCAAGCTTTTAGCCACAGCCCTGTCTGTTTTAGCAGCCCTGGTAGGAGAGACGCTCTGTAAACAGTTAGCTGTTGGTCTGTAACCTCACATGAAGCTCAAGGCTGAACGAGTCCACCATATGTCAAATAAGGTCTTAACATTCAGTTTAGCCATTTTATGGGGGATTTGGGAGGTGAGTCAGAAGTAAGTTTTTAACCATATATATTTATATATATATATATATATATATATATATTTCTTCTCACCAAAAGTTTGCAAGTTGTTAGTAGGGGTGGGTGAAATTGAGGAAAAAACATCATGTTATTGCAGAAACAATACTTATGATGTTATGAGAAAATATTAAAAGATACTAATATTATCTGCAGCAACAAAAAAATCTTATGTCCATGGTTGATTCACAGATGTCTGCAGAAGATAATACAGCTATTATCACAGTACTTGTCATACATGTGCAGGACTCCTGTCTTTGAAATAAATATTGAATGTTATATTCAGGGTCCAGCTTTTTAATAAGCTGTTTGAAGTCTTACTTTTCAACTTTTTGGATTGGCATTGTATCCGAAACCCAATGAAATGTGACCACTTTGGCAATTTCTTTCCAATGTCTGCTTTTGCTGCCATACAGAGTACAAATGGCCAATGATTTGGTTATTATAGGCGGCACAGTGTAGTCTGTTGGTTTTGAGTTGCCCTTTTACACTGCTTACATATTATTGTGGTTTGTTTTAGCTCTTACTTCCACAATACAAAAATGACTTCCACACTACCAAAATCATTCTGATCCCTGGCATCGCCGACTGGTTTACTTAAACCCATACTAATGAAAACCTTTAGTTGGCTTAAAACCTGACTTAAAGTAAAGTTAAGGAGTTATGTAGCAATAAATAAAAAGGTTGGTAATTATCAAAAGGCAAACATCCATCAAAATGCTAAAAAATAAAATAATGATAAAACAATGTTATAAATGAAAAAGTCTGTGTTTGTTGTATGTTAGGCTAAAAAAAGTGGTTAACTCTAATCCAGAATACAAAGGTGGGTAAGCTACATTTGACAGACCCACCCAGGTACATATACCTGGATACAGAAAGTATACATACCAATATTTGGGTCTAAGAGTTTGAACTGTGCCAGTGGCCTTTAACAGGATCTCCACTTAACCACTAAAGAAATGCTAAAAGCTTTTATCCCCTTAATTCTACTCAGCCATTCCAGACCATGATTAATCACACTGCAGTAGCTGTCACATTTTTAATGAGGCGTGTTAGCATACATAGTACAGTTTATCAGTGATGTAGTCGCCACACACACACACACTCACTGCCTTCTCCTTCTCTCCTGCACAATGACTGTAGCTGCCCAGTGACTTGTCTTATAAGCTGGACCTAAGCCTTCAGAAGCAGGCCTGCACTCTGTCACCAGCCGACACACTGTAACCGTACACTGGTCATAAACACTGACTAGGCCAGGCAGGCAGGGAGGGAGGGGAAAGCTAGGAGTGGAGGATGAATGTATGGTGAAGGGAGGTTTGGGAAGGTTGAGGGGGGTTTGGGTGTGATTTTTGGAGAAATGGGAAAAGGCAGGAATATGATAGAGGTGAGTTCCTGTGTCAGTGTGCGAGTCCAGGATATTCCCATCTCTTTCAGGCTTTGAAATTCCTTATTTGGAGCCGCAGCCTCAAAATACACAGGCACACACATTCTCCCCTGTGTAACACGCTTGGTTCTCTGGAGGACACCCTTGTTTCAAATGGCTCCAGCAGGATTCCCTCACAGAACAACATTGTCTGCCGGCACCATAATAAAAGTGATCTGCTTCATGTCACCAGCCTCTTTCTTTCTTTCTCTCTGTTCTCCCCATTTTTTCTTTTCTTTTCGTGCTTATTTTCCTGCATGTAGTCTGAGACGAAGCCCTTAGTTTTTAGAGGCTGTTTCTTATTTGGACTAGTTCCTATTTAAAATGCTCAGCCAGCCTTCCTGACATCGTTAATGCAACACTGGGGACAAATTTAACCCTGTGTATATGTTCTCTTTCTCTCTCTCTCACACACGCACACGCACGTACGCACACACACACACACACACACACACACACACTTGTGGCCTCATGTCTGGGCTTATTTCTAATCTCTCTTCATGACTAAAGGGCTTTTCTGCCAACTCCTGGTCTCGGCTCAGCCTTTGTTAGATTCGTCCCAGCCTTGGCAACAGACTTCATACAGAGATTTAAGAGCAGCGTCTAGTTGTGCAAAGTGACTTATAATTTCATTTTCTTAGGCAAGTTTCAGAAGTAGCAAGCTAAAACTAGATTTGACGCCAGTTTCTGCCTGTTTACGGGAAAACCCGCTGTCATATAGTATTGTCAAAGCCACATGTGAAAAGCAACATTATTGCCAAAGTAAATTTATCCATATTCTTGTCTCCATTGTTGGACCATATCCTGTCCACACTGGTCTCAGTACAGCTTCTTACTAAAGCACTAGCACTATTAAAATAGCTCAGATTTTGATGATTCATAACTTCTTTGATGCAGCACAAAGAGAAAGATTTTTTTTATGAAGTGCTTGTTTGTCTTTGTTTCTTGCCTATCAGGTAATATGCTAATTATTTTCTATCCACAAGAGGGCAATGGCACATTCTGAAACCAGTTTAACTTCCACCTATTTCACTATGGGGTGATGTCAAAGAACACTGCTGAGTGTGGCGATGATATCAGACCAAACCAAAATGTGAAGAGAAATCCTTGAGCAGGGGAAAGTCCCGATCTGAGTTCAATGTTCTCATTGTTAGAAAATGAGTTTCTTTGTGTGTGTGTGTGTGTGTGTGTGTGTGTGTGGTGTGTGTCTCTGTGTGTGTATATATACTCCAGGTCTTGGTGAGTGAGGACTCGGACGGAGAGGGAGTGGTGGCTCACTTCCCAGCTCATGACAAACCCATATCCTGCATGCAATTCAACCCCAGTGGTAAGACACACTCGCACACACTCACTCACTTATGCACGCATGCACATTTATTCTTGAGGAAGGAGCTGGAGTGTTCTATGCAAGTCTGGAAGACAGAGAGAGCAGGAGAGAGATTACACTTCCATTCAAGTGTAACATGGTGTGTGTTTGGCTCACATGTGGCCACCTCATCTTGTCTCTTAGGCAAGGCTGGACCAAATGTATTCATGGTGTGTGTATTCATATTGTACACAATACACACGTGTTTAGCCTGAGTTTCCCCAACACATGCCTTTACACCAACCTCAAGACACGGGTAACACATGCAACTGAGGCATCGTGTCACATACAGTAAATACTACATATTTTAGTGAAGCCTTGCTTACCGGAAATTTTGTTTCATAAATAAGTTTTAAATGAATCTGACCTAAGTTACAACATAACATATCCCTACAGAATAATCTTTTCTTAGTTGGGCTAGTTTTTAGGCTTAGCTTCACCTCAAGCTTAACAAGTGTAACAATCAGTCTGCCAGACGGCAGTGTTTTCTACAAAAGTTCTTCCCAGCAGTCCCCCAGAACCAATGTACTATGAACATAAGTCAAATCAAATTGCAGCACATGAAATGTATTGATTTTTAAATTTTTTTAAATTTTGCTTTAGTTATAACCATCTTTAAATGGAGAGGTAAATCCTTTGTCACTCTGAAGTATCTACATAGTATTTCAGTCCACATGCGTGCTTCCAAATACACATATACTATTTTGCTTTAGGGTATTTGAGTATTTAATTGAATCATTTTGACCTCTGGCTGTAGCTTGCAGTATAGCTTATAGTGAAAGTAACATTTTTACCATTTGTTTTCATATTAATGGCAATTTAAATAAAATGAAGGAAATTAAACAAACAACCAGAAATACTTTTAATTTAAAATGCAGGAGGGGTAGACAAACCAGTCTGACGCTATTTTAAACAGCGTCTCCACCACATGGAGGCCATGATGTCACTTGTACTTGTGTCTTTACTTAGGGAGTACCTAACATGTTCACCTCACTATGTGGCACTCGCCACAACACAATGCAAGACTGACAGCAGTTTTTCAAAACAGAGCAATTGAAAATCATTTTGTTGTCTGGCTAATCTTTCTGGTCAACAGTGGAAGATTCTGACAGTGACTAGTGGAGGTAGCAACATGTACTGTAGCACGTATGACAGCCAGAGAAATTCTTTTCCCACGTTAACCAATTTATTCGTTTATGCGCGGCGATAGCTAGGAATTGGATGGCCTGTAGGTTTTCTTCTTTTACCCATTTCCATCAGAGTTTCTGTCCAACAGGGGTCTGTGCCTTGTCGCTCAGTAGACCTGCTGCCACTCAAGTGACAACCAGATGTTTGAGACAGCTGAAAACATGTAAAATATTCCCTTTTTTAACCTTGTGCTGATGTACTCTACAAGTGCATGAATCAGTGTGCTGAAATGAGCTTCCACGTACAAATCTTACCTTCCCTTCTCACCACATTATTTTACTCTGGCATCTCCTTTCCCACTTTCTTAGCATTGCTGACCTCCACCCCAAAAAGAAAGGGACAGTAGATGCTTTGTAAGTGTGAACAGGCTACCTTGTCAGTCTGTGCGTGCCATGTGTCAGCTTGTGTATGTTCCAGTTACTCCTGTGGTGTGTATGCGTGTAAGCGTGTGTGTGTCTTCATGTATTTCATGCTGTGTGTTGTGTGTGCATGTGCATTTAATAAAGGAGCTGCTGAGAGATGGCTCTCACCCCATGACCTCCAAGCCCCAAGAATCCTTCACTTACCTAGACTTATGACTAAACTCAGCAGCTCCGTCTGAGCAGGAACAGGACGATATTGCAGTCAAAGACAGACAAGACACGGTTGTCTAGACTCCACCTACTCCCACCCTAACCTCACCAAAAATCACACACAAAACACAACCCAAAAACCTGCTTAAAAGTACATCAACAAAAGAGACATGTTTTTCAGTCCTTTCAGTAGGGATTATATATGATATCTATAACTAAGCAAAACAATGTTTCTTGAAAAACCAATGGTGATATTGACAGCTCTAGAAGATGCTATTGCTTCATTTCACCTTGTAGGCTTTACCTCTTCTACATTCATTCACTGAGAGAGAATGCTCAAAAAGAAACTTCAGAATAATCATTTAAAATGGACATTGATTTGTTGCCGAGCATCGTGGCTCACTTCCAGTTGCGTTGAAGCAGGGTGCATCCCTGTTAGTGATATGATATAATGCGGATCCAGTCATCGACTCAGATAGTTGGAGTTGCCAGCTCTGCAATTGTTTTTACAAAAACAGTTGATAATCATTTCTCCTCTCCATTCTGGCTGTGAAGTGATCTCTTCCTAGCCCAACTACAGTCTAAGAGATGGGGAACAAAATCTGCTGAGCTAATATTAGGCCTTGGCAGTCTTAGTTAGCCAAATCAAGTGGGAGTCTTACAAAGTTAGTAGAAAATCCCCTCTTTGTGTTTCTTTCTTTAGGCAAGGAAACAATGTATGGTGAAACACAAAGTGGGTATCTCGTACTCAAAAGACTGTGACTTTGGAAGGTACACCTGTTAACCCACTGTATTGTACCCTCCAAACATCAATTGGCAGACGAAGTTAGCAGTTTTTCAGGTGGCTAGTTCAGTAAAAGTCCCTATGCTACGCCAGGTTCTGGAGGTGTCTTTGGTAGGCTTTATTTCAACTAAAAGTGTGTGGTTCATGGTGTCACCAGTGATACCATGAATCACAGACTTTTTGACACTCTTTGAACCTTTTTTTCCCTTTAACATCCAAGCTAGGTTACTACAAAAGTGCACCCTCAACATAAAACAATGTAGTACACGTGGTAGTTTCAGTGTACTGGTAAATGCTGAGAATCCCCTGTGACTCTTTCCACAGGGCACCGTCAACTTTCAAATTCCAAACACACTTTTAATCTTTCTGACTCATTTACTGTGAGCCAAATCTAAAGGGCTAATAAATGTTTAAATTACAACTGAACACGGCACCAGAAGTGTAGCCAAAAAACACAGATTTCCCCTTTTTTTCATTGCAGCTAGGGCGTGTAATGAGATTAGGATGAATCTTCACACAAGCGTAGAAACTCCTCTTTTCCACTGCTGTGACTGCAGTACTCCTTTCATCATTGTTTATTCTTTTATTCATTTTCATTTCTGCTGCCTGCTGTGGAGTGTCCCATAATTAGAGGGCTCTTGATTTGATCAGAGCCCAAATCCTGAGTGACGGGTTCATTGGTCTGGCTCTAAGTGAACTGTTTCCAAAGAGTTAAGGGAAGTGGCTTTTACTGAACTACCTTCCTGGCCCTACTGAGGCTCCCCTCACAGTGGTCAAGCTCAACATGGCAGAAACAAGAAAGATAGACTTAGCAGGAAACAATGATATGACTCAAACGGAGCCTGGAAAGCCCAGCAGTTTTGGCTGGGAAGAGTTATGTAAGAAACCCCAGTGGCTTGTGTGTGTTGGAGGCTCTACAGAGGGCGGACCGGTGGCCGCCAGTTCTTGGTGTGGCGGTTGGCGCTTTGCGGCACTTCGGTGGATCTGTGGATCTATTCCTAGTGGTGTAATTAGAGGGACGCAGATAAAGTGCAGTGGCAAAGCGCTCTCTTTAACAGCTGCAATGTGTGTGTGCTTGTTTTCTTTCACGTCTCGTCCTCTTCACTCGTCCTTAACGATCCTTGACTTGATTATTAGGTACGATGCCAAGGTCAAAATACACTCATGTTTTGATGGCAGAGATATTGTCCAACAACTTGTGCATTACTTTTGACTATGACTGGCACTAGATGGAGTGATTGATCCAGCAGCCATGCAAGTCACCACCCTCTGCTCTTTATTCTCTCAAACCTCCTTCTCTACAGTCCTACTTAGTTTTATAAGGATCAAGTGCTTAACATGCAGTGGTGGAAGAAGTATTCAGACCCTTTGCTTAGTAAAAGTAGCAACACGGCCATGTAAACATATTCTTTACAAGTTTAAGTCCTGCATTTAAAACTTAATTAGATTTACATAAATATTAAATATTACATTTTAGAGTGTTGAATTATATATATAAAATTCTATCATTGTTACTGTTACATTCATGTGTAAGCAGCATTTTAATGTTGTAGCTAGTCAGGGTGAAGCTAATTGTAATTACTTTGAGTACTGTTGAGTACAGTAGTTTAATCCATCATGTTTTGTGATATGATCACGTGGGCTTAATTTCCACTGTGGATGGGGTGCACATTTCCCCCTTACTTTTTCAAATCATCTTGGTCCCCACCAATTTTACAGCTACAGTTTGATTTACTCAAACAGTAAACAGTGTCCTCTTTCTGTCCAACCACTAAAATCCAGAATAGACAAGAGAGAAGTTGATATTTGTAAATTAAGTGATTAGTCATTAATCAGAAACTATTTTTATGATCAATTAATTGTTTAAGCAATTTTTCAAGCAAAAATAACAATACCAATGTTTTTTTTGTTTGTCTTAAGTGATAGTAAATTGAATATCCGGCTGTTGGTCGGACAAAACTGACATTTGATGACTTCACCTTGGGAAATTGTAATGTCATTTTTCACAGTTTTCTTACATTTTATAGGCCAAATGATTAATGGATTCATTGATAAAATAATCTTCATATTAGTCAATAATGAATATAAAAACTACTTGCAGCGCTTTAGCTCACCTCCAATTATTACTATACTGTAATCTCACAGCAATAAGCTTAATGAGCAGCAATGGGGACTTTGTGGACTGTCATTCCCTGCTGTTTTGCCTCTTAGGCTACATACAGGTTGCTAGACCATCTAGTAGGCAGAGGTTTTTGGGACCAAATGCAGTCTGGGAGGAAACTCCTGAGACACTACTCAGGGCAAAAAAAATACTGCCGCCTCTTTTGCATATTTTACAAGTAAAACAAAATAATTTAATCTACATTTTGATTTACAGCTGACAATGTATAATTATAACATTCTACTGAAAAGATGTTCGAATTGAACATAAATTGAAGATAAGGCACTCTTTTTAGATGCAATATTATCTATCATAAATTATCTGGTCTCAAGGAACTTAGGTAGGCTCATTCAAAGTGTTTTACAGTTTGTTACACTGAGTGATACTTATGTGAAAAATTTACTACAACAATCTTAATCAGGCAAACAAGATGAACATTTAATTTCTTTCTGTGCATATTTTACCTTGTGCTGCTGCAGCCTTTATGTTAATCTGACAGCATTCAGTTCAGACTTGTGCCACGTTGAAGGTGTTGTGGAATGTTTCTAGGTCCAACTGAAGTGATAAAAGTGATTCAGGCACTTATTCAGATATGAGACTGACATGTTAAATTGCTGTCCCATGTACATAAAGAGGTGCATGTGTGAAGGGGGCTTTAATCTGCAAAATAACTTTTTACTATTTAAGAGCTATAGTAACAAGTAAAAAATGTCCCCCTAAAATGCAATGGAGTAGATGTATAAAATATCAGAACAATGGACATACTCAATACGATAGCAATACAAGTAGCTTAAAAAATACACCTAAGTACAGTAAATGTATTTAGTTACTAGTTTCCACCACTGTGGACAGGTACAGTAATGGTTACTCATAGAATTGTGGGCTTGGATACCTTCTCTTAAAGTATAACATTGTGTACTTGGGTATTGTCAGGTGTGGATGTTCCACATTCCTAGAATTGATTTCTGCAAGTAGTAAAACCAAATCAGTCAGCTATCCTGCTGCCTTTAAATACATTGTATTTAAACTGGATGCAGGTACAGTATACTTCCACCCTTGTTCTGTGAAGAATCTCTATCATTACGTTTTTCAGTCTCATATAACACAGCCACAGAATCAGAACTTGAATTTGTGCAGCCGTCTAAATGTTCTGAATATGGAAGTTTTGAATACCCCATCAAAGCAAGGAGTAATGGCAGATGAATCAAGACTGAATCTCTCCCCACACGGAACTGTCCCATAAACCATATCCCTGGTTTAGTAACAGGCCGGTCTAATGAATAGCCTGGCCCGTTGAGCCTGACCATTGAGGCAGCTGTGCCGTGAAGGCAGCTCTCCATGGTGTAATAACTCTGTCTCTCCATCTTACTGATGTGTGAAAGAAACCAGGCCGTCGCCGAAAAACCCTGGACCCACACGCACATGTTGAACACGAGGGGAATTCCCACACACAAGCAGCTTCTCTCTGCCACACATTTATAGCCACACATTTAGCATGGATTGAGTTGTGTCTTCACACCAAGATAGTAATTAGTACTCACAGTCGGCTCTGATGTGATTTACAACAGCTGCTCTCCAGGGCTCTCTGTCTTGCCTTTTTCAGTATTTTGACCGGGGACAAGATGGGTTGTTACTCTGACTCTGAATTTTACTTAGACTATTGTAATGTTGAGGAATGTTCGGTGATCACAATGTCTAGGTTTGTAGTGACGGTTTTTGTTTGGTAAAGAATTTGTTAAAGCCAGGGCTGGTTCCTCAGCTATGTTTGCAATGTCCATGTAGAAGTCAGTAGTATTCTGTGCTGGCCATGCTAGCAGAGACAGAAAGACCAAGAATTTACTTAAAACCATGCACTGGCCATTCATTGTGATATGGATCCACCTGTGGACATGATGTTGTTTCCTACTGTATTATTGATCAATATCAAGGTATATCTTGAAGGTCAGCAGTGTAAGCAGATTGCTCTCTGAAGTTATTCAGAAATTACTTTGATAACTCAGAAATAGAAGAGGAACACTTAATATTTTTGGCTGGACAGCAGCAAAGCGGGGGCCAGCCCTGTAAATATGAAAGTCTGTCCGTGACTAACTGATGAAGTTACACCATTGGTTGGTCGAGTGTTGGAGTTTCCCCATTTCAAAATTAATAGGTGTGAAGAGTCCTGAATTTCATCATCAGGAGGCTTTAACAGCGGTTGCACTCAATTAATGCCTCTCATTCCAAATCTATCGCGCGCTAAGAACGGAATATTCTGCTGGTCTTGGATACTACTATCTGAAGACTAAAGACTTCTGAATTCATTGACCAGACCATGTTGTCTGTTATTCCAAGGTAAGTGAAATTCTTCACTAGTAGACAGAATATTATAACAAACTGCCAGAAGAAGCCAAGCAACATGATGAGGAGAAAGTGTAAATAATTGTTTTCAGTCAGTAGCGTGATTTACGATTGCTCGGTCCTTACACCTCTCTCCTTGTTGCAACAACTACAGCCATGTAGGCTGATCATTGAAAAGGTGGATGCAGTCTGACATAAAGGGACAGAGCACTGTAAGTTAGGGACAATCTAAATGGCAGTAGCATCAGCGAAAACCATGTACTAAGTTTAAATGTAAGTGCTTTTCTGTTGAGTGTTACAGTGTCTGCAAGTGAATCTAGGAGGGTTTCGATCCATCACCAAATGTGTATGTTGGAACGGGCACCGCCATGTTAGTAGCCTACCATAAATTCTCATATACTGGCAGGGGCCTTTATTTACCTCAACTGCAGAGGGTACCAGGCCTTTATTTGAAGCAGGCTTATATTAGAGACATGTCTTTATTTCTAATTCTGCCTTGCCTTTCTCACCACTGAGTCAGTATGCAGCCCTCAGGTCAGGCCCTCTGATGTGGACACCAAGGTACTTGAAGCTGTCCACCCTCTCCACCGAGGACCTGTTGATATTAAGGGGGGTGTAGTTCCTTCCCTGCTTCTTTCCAAAGTCCACTATCATGTCCATAGTCTTGCTGACGTTAAGGAGTAGGTTGTTGTCCTGACACCAGCGGGTCAGGCCCTCTACTTCCTTCAGGTAGGCCTTTTCTCATTGTAATCTGTGATCAGGCCCACCACAGCTGTGTCGTCAGCAAACTTGATGGTGTTGGAGTCGAAAGTGGCTACACAGTCGTGTGTGTACAGGGAGTACAGCGGGGTGCTCAAAACGCAGCCCTGGGGTGCTCCAGTGTTAAAGATGAGGGTGGAAGAGATGTGTCCGCCTACCTTCACCACCTGGGGTCTGCTCGTCAGGAAGTCAAGGAACCACATGCACAGTGAGGTGTTTAATCCCAGGTTCTTGATGTATGTATGTATTGTTACACACCAATTATATCATGTATTCTTTTAATACACATGCTCCAATAAAAACAAAAAAAACTTTCAAATTTACATACTGTATGTAATGCTCATACCTTTCACCTTGTATAAACTGTATAATATGCTGACTAATTAATAAACTCTACCATTTACTATTACTGGGTGTCATTTGCTTCATTATAAATTCTCTTTTATAATCTAACATCTTAACATATGAATGGAAAGTATTATTCTTCATTCATCTGAAATTATAAAATTGTTTGACTCAAACGTAGCTAAACCATGTCATGTGATATGCTACTTCAGTACACTTATAAATATTACTTGGACCACTACAGAAAATTGGCCACAATTTAGCACATTGACCATACACGGTCCAGCCATATACTAGGTTTTGTCCTAGTTTTATTTTAGTATTATTTGTTTGAATCATAACATGTGGTCAATAAAGTCAAATGGACATTATTGGCCATAATTGGGAATCGAACCTCCAACCCAGAGGACGACCCTCTCTACCCTGCTCTACCACTAACTAACCACTGCACCACCATGCCACCACCAGGACCAGTACATCCTACTACCCTAGTCCAAGAGGTGATGATATCCGTCCAATGAGTGTGAGAAACATTTTAAAGGTACTGAATATTGAAGGCAGATTACTTACAGTAGTCCAGTGTAACCCAGCAGAGAAGAGGCTTCAGGAAAACAATGTAAAATAAAGAATAGATCTTATCTGGAAAGAATTGGTTACATGGCCAGAGCTAAGGATAGTAATTGGATTAGCCAGTGACCATGACTCAGGGCCTCTGGAAAGCTTGGCTGAGAAAGACTAACCCCAGCTCCCCTCATGCCAGATGCTGACTCACACCAGACACCTCAGCAGTGTGGAGACATTCACAGCCCACACAGTGTGGTAACACGCAGGTCATTTGTAACTTCCTTACGGTATGTGTGTATGTGGGTGGCTTGTTGGAGAAGAGGTGAGTTGCGAAGTTTCTTGCTCCCATGAGTTGAGCGCTGGTTTGTTTGCATTGGCAGCAGTGACCATGGAAAGGAATTAGCGAGATGTGCAACCTGAAGTGAAAATCTTGATTTATAATTTTATTTAATTCTTAATTTTCTTTATACAAATTAAACACATCATTTAATATATTAACATATTTAGACTCAAAGTGTAAAAACTGCCAGTGGCCCACAAAGCTTGCGGTGTTTATTACACCCCACAATAAAAAGGTGTTAGATAGAACAAATAACTTACTGACAATGTTTCTATTCCTAGAGCAATACTCGCAGTAAATACTTAGGGAAAGACCAGTGGGCTAGTAGAATCAAAAGGGTTTATCCCTCAAGCCTCTGGGAACAGCACTGGGTTGTGAGGCGATTGTAGCATAGTGGCCACACTTGGTATTGCAGCACCAGATGACGTGCACTGGCCCAAAACTACTTTTTGCCATACACAATTATTACAAAAGGAGCAGCTGTAAAACAAATCAAATCAAATTTGGAAAGTCTAGAAGAGCTATAAGAGCAAATTATTTCATGCCAATCCGAGTGTTCAGGATGTCAAGTCATCTTGGCCAGACAAGGTGTGGAAGCCCACGGAAGCCTGAAAAGCTTTTTCAGCATATGGCACCCATTGAGAACCTTTTGATAGTAATGAATGGGGCGCCATCATCGAACATGGTATTGAATTTTGTTAATACATCCATGTTATCCCCTTTGGGGCATGAATTTGCCATATTTTATCTTTTTCTGCCCACTAGATCAGATGAGTGGAAAGTCAACATTTTGGTCTGAGGATGGTGCTAGAGTAAAGCTCCAAATGTCTAAAATGAAATGGGTTCATCCTCTGGGGAGCATGTAAATTTCATAACAATCTTCCCATTTTATTTTGACATTTCTTACATAAAAGTGGAATTTTTGGCCTTATTGTAGCACTAGAAGAAAGGTCAGGAGGTCATAAAAACATTGGGATTTGGGACATTTATCCTCCTATACACAAATCTTTTTATGGCAATCTGGCCAGTTAATGTCGAGATATTTTGCTATGGACCAAAATATTACATAAACAGATGAACAGACAAACTGACCAAAATCCTTAGCTCCTGGTGCTAGAAAGACAAATAAATGAAATAATAGGCAGTGTGCTCTGTATCAGCACTTACAAGGCTGTCATTATTGTGCATACTTTTTTATATCCAAAAAATACCCCGGCACCAGTTACATGGCTGTCATGACTGGTAGATTCTGCAGCTACTCAGTCTGCATGCATGTCCACGTTGCAGTTTACATTATTGTTTGTGACTCACGATTGTGAGCTAATTTGCCTGCTGGTCCATGGCATTGTTAATTTGACAGAGAGAAACAAGATATTGTATTTGCCTATGTTATAATCAAGAAATATTGGTTTTGCATTTCAGAAATTTTGCAAAAACTTAAATTCTAATTAACTGAACTTACTCATGCAGCCTTAAAAGGAATGGTCTAACTTCTTCTCTTGTAACACACACAGCTCCCTTCCAGTTTCTTTCTTTTAAATCAATGGACAATCGGAGCACTGTTAAATCTTACATATGACCAGCGGCTGTGAATGTTCAAAGGGATTTCATTAGTTAACACAACTGAACAGAACTCTGAGAAGTTTAAAGGAGGCCGTGTAAATGCAAAGAGCTTACCTCTCCAGCCTCACTGTCTGCCTCTTTGCTCAGAAAGGGGATTAAGGGCTGATCACAGTCCCAAATTCTTTATCAGGAGATTGTGGACGGGAGCAATTTGTTTTGGGGCTTTTCAAACATGGCATTTAAAGAGGGCTGGTGTGAGAACATGTTTGTCCCATGTTGGAAAACCACAGAAAGAAAACAGAGTAAAAGTAATCGGATTCACTGGGAATTGGGATTAGTGGCAGTAAATTGGGGTTGTGGCTTTGGCGGATGAACTCTTGCAGGTGAAGTAGAAACAGAGACTTGCTTAATGTTTTCACCTCCTAATGCAGCCTGTTCATCCTGTGTTGTACCCATTGGACAGCCTTCTGGCATATGACAAAATAAAAACCTCTCTCTTTTAAACAATTCCAGCAGGAAGTGTGCAAATATGTAAATGCTCCATAAAAACAGAGTTAAGTAGTGTGTTTTCCACTTAAGGTGATGAAAGAACAAGCCTGGAGCTCTGCCTTGAGAACAGTCACGCTTTGTGAACTTGACCGCTACGGTGCCTGCCCCTTGTGTGTCGGCACGACTTTAAAGCCAGGCGAGTTTTGCCCTGTTAAGAGTCGGCGTTCCAGCATAGTAATATCAAACTAATGGCAGCTTCTCAGCTAGGTTAGCCACACACACACCTTTCTTCATATCTATTAATATCTAAGTGCTCACAGGTGGTCTGCCTGTGAAGCGCATAGAAAAACACAACCCTTGGTTTCAGCCCGCTGTACATCAAATGAAACATAAGCACCTTTTCCCCTCTTTTCCTCTGTTTTTTTCTCTGTTATTCTTTGCAGCCTTTACCCTCCCTCCACACCCCCATTCCTTTCTGCCCTCCCTCCCTGCCTATGTCCTTCTCCTCAATAATTCCCCCAGAATTCTCTCTATAGTAGGATAGATGTGCCTTTAACATAGCTCACAATCTAGAAATAAGGGTTCAACTGATTTCTGCTTTGTAAGGGTCATACTTGTCTTAATTGAAGTTTATGCTATGGGTAGCTTTAGTATTCAGTAGGGCCCAACAAATACATCATCCAGACTGATATTATCAGCTGATCCTAGTCTATCACAAATACATTGCTATCAGCATACAGTATATGTCAGCAGAAAAGTTTGAGGTAATTTAGCAACATCAATGCTGGCACATAGTTTGATGACCAGAGAGCACAGCCAAGTTTGTTTTCAAACTGTAAAATGGCCATCCAGTCTTTGCCAAAAGGATGTAATAACCAAATAACCAAAAAAAAAAAAGGATAGTTCTAGTTTATTACAACTTGGATCTTATTTTCATAGGTTTGGTCATTGTTCTTTATACTCACCAAGTTAATTGCTGAGATCAGGGAACACTGCAATATTGCTAAAAAGAAGTCAGGCAGGGCAAGAAACACAGGTTGTTAAGAGACCCCCAGCTTAGCCAAACCTTTTTGGAAGAGAAAATGAAGGCTCATGATAAAATTATATCCAAACTGTCTGTTAGGTGGTTGACTTTGGCCTGTTAGCATCTGACTAACCCTAATGCCTACCCTGCTGCCCAGTGGAAATAAAACTGCTCGTATATTAGTGTGGTGCTGTGGTGGTGAGAGGATTAGTTGGCCGTTCTCCTCTCTCCTTCAATTAGCACTGTAGCCAGTAGCTCCATTTGCACTGGTTAAGAAGAGAACACATACCTATTAATCTACTTAACTCAATTTTATATATAGCACCTTTCATACAACATGCAGCCCAAAGTGCTTCACAGAGCAAGGATAAAACAGCACAGACACAAAAAAGAAGAAAAAAAGAAAATAGACAACAATAAAAAGAATTTTGCATGACTACAAATGACAACAATAAAACAATAAAATGTTAAAAATAGATCTAATCTAGTACTTATGTAACCATCAGAATATTTTATGGTTTGAAGGCCAAACTCTTGGCACTTCGCTAACGAAAGTCTTCAAGATTTCTTGACTGAATTCAACAGGTTAGGCCTCAAATTTTTCTGTTTTAAACTGTAGAAGATAACATTATATGTAGGTGGATTGGTGGGTAGTAGAGGTCAATAAGGTGGATGGATGGTGGGAGGATTGTGGGTAGATAAATGATCGTGAATGGTTCTTAGGTGGTTGAAGTGCCTATAGCAACACTAACACTTTGGTTAGCTGTGTATATAGAATGCAGAATGATACTGTATTGTATATGCCCAGCATATGCGTAAGTACATACAGACACACAATGAGTCCTGTCCTTCCCCCCAAATTGGCAGCCCTGAAGACAAAGCTTCGTCTTACGATGGATACTCTTTCATTTGTGCATTGGGCTCATTTGCTCTGAAGTTTATGCATCCTGGTAACAGTAAAGCTATCTGAGTCCCCCAAGTTCTCCATCTTGTAAGCTTTATGCCTTCCACATGGTTATAATTTGAGATTTTTCCGATTTTCAAAGCTTTTTTTGAGCCTAGTGTTGTTAATTAAAAAGTGGACTAGTTTTGTTGTGGCATTTTGTGTTGCCAAGTAGGGAAATCACCGCCCTCTTTGTTGCTCTCTCCATTTCTTTCTTTGCTTTTCCCTCTCTCTCTCTGTCCCACTCCCTCGTCCCATCTTCCTTTGTCAAGAATAAAGCTAGCCCAACCACTTTGTAAATGAAACATCCTCCCACTATTAATGGGATTGAGCAGATGTTTTCTGTTTGGATGGTCAGAGACGGGACAGTAAAGCCTGCAGCAAAACAAAACAAAAAGATTAAAAAAAAAAAAAAACAGAAAGCAAAAGCAGATATTTATGGAAATGATTATATCACTTCCCTCATGTACCATACGGACGCATGTCTTGCACACATGGCAAATTAGAGGTCATCCCTTGCAGTTTAATGCATGTCTAAGTGCGTGTGCCAGCGATTTTGGTACTAAAACATCGTAAATAACACTGTAACCCCTGGGACGAGGTGTTATAAATAGGACGTGTCAAACCCTGCTCCAGCCAGCCTCTGGTTTCCCCGAAACCCTCTCTTTTCACCCGCCGAGCGGTTCAGCTACTTTTTAATTTGGCCTTCCCGCGGGCTAACCGACTGACGCCTCTCGGCGAGGGCCTCTGTATTTCAACAAGGCCACAAAAGCCCCAGTCCTCGGGCACTCGCGCTCTCAAAGCTCTCCAGCCTTTCTGAGCTGTTACTTTTTTGGAGTCCAGACTCTACCATCAGCAGAAGAGAAGCGCTGGCTCCGGCCAGAACACAGCGGCCAAGTCTCATCTGTCAGAAAACCAGGGGCCAGGCTCTTCAGCCACTGGGTGGGCGGGGCCCGACCAAAACAGAGGGAGGAGGAAGAAAGAAAGAAAGAAAGAGTGGAGTGTGGGGGAGAGAGGGTTCGAGAGCGAGAGGAAGCTCCCAGATAAACAGACCGCAGCGCCTCAACTCCTAATCACCCTGCGCTTCCGTTTCCAGACTCTATAATTAGAAGGGCCCCGTCCCTTTTTTCTCTGTATTCCCAGTTGACGCAAATGCTTCTTGTGGCTTGGCACCTCGTTTGGGGCGTGGGTTTTCAAGAGTTTACAGGCCCTGGGCCTTAGCTCTATGGCTTTCTGGTCGCTCTGATACAGCATGAATAGCTAACCACTGTCTTAATGCACACTTCACTTCTCCTTTCCTCCCTCCACCTCTGATAATCTGCATGACCCCATCGCTCATCCACTCTGTACCTCCCTCATTCCACCTCTTCATCATCTTTAAATAAAACTGTTCTTCAGTCATACACAAGTCTTAAAAAAGAAACCTTTCAACTCTGAATGAATGTGCAAAATTTTGTAGCACACTTGGCTTTTTTTTTTTCCAAAGAGGGAGCGTTTTCCATCTCCCTCGCACGTGTTGCTGAATCCTTTTAATCTCCTGCCATTCCAGCCTCCTCTTTTCACATTTGACATGCCACCCAATAAAGCCCGGCCACTAATTAAAACCTACTGCAGCCTCCACATAAAAGATTCCATGGGGAAAAACTCAGAGGAAAATTACTAATTACTTTAATATCATTTATGTCTGGAAGTCGTCAAAAACACGGAGGTTTGGACATTTTTTTCAAATCTTACACTCTGTATCAGTGATGCATTTCCAACATTTTGAGTTACTGCCCAATCTATGGGTTTGTTTGTAACATCTCAAAAGGCTTCTGGGGATGGGTTTTGGGTTGCGCTTGAAAAGCAGTGCAGTGTTTTTCCTAACCAAGCCAGTTTAGATCTGGGTTTGTTCTGGTGTGGTTTGTTGAGCATGTTGTTTATGGTGAGGGCCTATACTTTCTGGAGTTTGACGAGCTTCAAATAAAACGGGACCAAATGAATGGGCCTGTCACTGGGGGTTACACTTGTGCTGAGCTGTGGTTCAGTGTTTCAGTGAATCTCAGTGTGCACACACACACACACACACATGACCATACACAGATGTATGAATACATAGATTCTCTCTTTTACAGACACTCATCATCTTGTCTGTCCTTGAAGAAGCACACGACTGGAGTCCTGCTTTTAACCAGACCAAGCTATCATGCGAGGGAAGGCTGCATTTTATGACAGCGACAAACGATAGCTGGCTTTGTTTTAATGGGCTGGTTTGTTTGTTTTAAAGGCACAGTAATTCTGTCATGCTGTCTAGCATGTGTTCTGCACAGTTGGTAGTGTTGGCTGCCTTTGTGTGTGCCGCTGGAGTGAAATACAGTTAAAATATTTTGGTTGGCCTGACTTTGTATCAGTTTACCAGCGTACCAGCGGCAACGTTCAAACACACCGGCACAATTATCTTTACATAATAAAAGAAATTAAAGAATTGCTACTGAAAGACTGGGAGCAACATTGAAGAATGTATGTTTTGAACTGACATGTGTAACCATCACTTACAATTTTGTTCTTAGTATCAAAGTACAAATGTGTAAGTTATTGTTTGATGATTCACTTCTCATTACACAGATTACATTACATCACATTGGTTAGGTAAGCCTAATGAAAGTCCAGGCAAGGAAGCTGGCAGTTGTAGACTGAGTATATAGTATATAGTGTTGTAAGTATTTTCTTACAATTTGTAGAAAATATCATAAAATCTAAAACTGTCTTTATGTGATTTTTCTCCAGTGATTTAGTATGTAATTTCCACAGAGTTTTGACACTCACAAGACCGAGATATCCAAATTTCTAGTCCCTGAAACGAGTCAGGTTTTAAAAACAATTGGTCCTACATTTCCCTTAATGCACCTCAAGAGCATGTTTCATTAGTACCTCCCTGCCTGATGAATGCCCATGTCTTTCAAACTCCACTTACCCAGTTTGTAACACAGGCTTTCTGTTATCAATTTGTAGTTTCCAAGCCCAATTCAAGGTGACCCTGATGATGTCATCAAGGGACATGGAGATGAGTAAATTAACCTTCATGTATAAATGTGGTGGGGTGCCCCTTCAACCTTTTATAATGATTTGAGAACACATTTTCAGTCTGTTGAAGTGCTGTCATTGCAGCAATTACCTATTAGTACTATTTTTTGTTCAGCTCATTTATTAGGAAGATCATAACAATGATAAATCTACCAGAGTTGGCTGAAAGGCAAGTTTATAATTGTAGTTCCTGTCCTGGTCTTACCATAACAAAATACATATTGTAATAAAAATGAAGAAATACAATTACTAAAATAGGAACCCAGCAGGCAGAGGAGGAATAAAAAGAATATCGATGTTAATGCAGACAATATGTACTAGACGTGGCTGCACTGAGCACTACTAACAAATATTCAATGAAGCATACAATACAGAAAAAGCAAAAATTACACATAAAACATTCTAAATTCATAGTGCATTGAAACAAAGACCACAATACATAAACAGTAACAGTTGTGGTGATAATAACCCGTTTATGTTGAAGCCAGCTGTGGGGAGTGATTCCTAATGCTGATGATTGTGTGTGTGTTGATTGTAGGAATGCTGCTGGTGACTGCTGACACTCTGGGCCACGATTTTCACGTCTTCCAGATTCTCACCCACCCATGGGCGTCCTCACAGAGCGCTGTCCACCATCTCTATACCCTGCATCGTGGGGAAACTGAGGCCAAGGTCTGAGACACAGACACACACACACACACACGCACACACACACTTTTCACTTCCAAATTAGTTGTTGGTGTTGTTGTAAGTTGTTGCAGATAATATGTTGTCAGACCAGTTGCTGTATCCCATCAGACGTGTATATAAAAAACAAGATCCATGCTGTAAAAAAACAATAATGTTAATGCTGAAGTATGTTAAACTAAACGTATAAACCATTATCGATGCTGGTCCCTCCACATAAAACAAAAGGCTCTGTACAAGAGATAATGAAAGAGTTATGACACCAAGCAAAAGCACGAGAATCCAGCTCAAAGTAAGGGGGATACCTGTCAACAACAGAGAGCAGCACAGGGATTTCAGTTTTGTACAGAAAATACCTAGAAATACTCCAGTTCCAATTCTTGTAGTGTTTTGAATGGGTCAATGACTGCCAACAGGTAGCACTCTGATTATTAGCAGGTGCTTTAGTTTACAACAAGACTCTTATCCACCATGTGTTGATATTTTAATACTGTCATAGGGACAGTACTAGAGAACATTGGCAACCAGAGAGTGTAGATCAAACCTAAACCTCTCTGCTCTAGTTAGTTTATCAGCATTATTTACTGTCTCTATTCCTCTTCCACACAACACACTCGATGGTTTCCTGACACCTAATTGTATCAGGTGTGCAGATGTTGACAAATAGCAAGTACGTTTATGCTGTCTGTCAGTAGTAGAAGATCCAAAGATCCTCCCTCCTCCTGTCCAATTGCTATATTCTTCTTCAGGCCAGGGATTCATTGCCTTCCAAACCGCACGCACGCACGCACACACATACATTCAGAGACAATTTGTGGGAGACATTAGCCCTGACAAGTTAAGAACATGTCATTACCATTCTCTTCTTGAAAATCTAATAAAGGGAGAGCACTCACCTCCAACTTTTTTACCCTCCCTCATAGTATTGGAGCGTTTGAGGAGAAAATCTTTGAAAAGATGGCTGCGGCTGTGTTGTTTTATGGAACAAATTATGAAGATGCTGCCTCCGTTTGGTTGCCCTTTAAAATTGTTTTAAATGTTCTCACATAACTGTGTGCTCTGCTAGTTGCTGGTTGACACAATGCCATAACACAGTAGTACTTACACCAATGGCAAGATTAAAGCTTTAGAAGTTCAGGTTTTTTAACACAAAGTGGTATTGTGTGTAGAGATAGAGTATTGCCACCATCACTCTGTTAAGATGCTGTAGAAACTGTCACTCAGGATTTCCAAGTGTACTCCAAGTGTAAATGGGCTGAATCAAGGATTTTCAAAGTCATACAGATGTATGCAGGTGTATGTTAACATTGTATATACAGTATAAGACTCTGTCTGGATATATACAACTACAGATGTTCTTATGATCCACTATTTAGGCACTGTGGGTAATCAATTCTTAAAATATATTAAACTGCAGGTAACCATTGCTACAGAACATACTGTATGCATTACATTATGTTACCATTTAACATTTACTGGTGAAATTTACTATTGATTGGACTGACTACAAGAAATCTTTATAAATTAGATGTTTTACTCACAGTCTACCAATTTTCTTCTGAAACTGGCCGTGGTATAAGCATAGTATAATGGACTCAGTGGAGGAAACACCATCAGATGAAGTACAGTAGCATTCTTTGTTTCCACTTTGTTTATAGTTTTTGTACATTAGGAAACCTTGAAGTGTATAATTGTTTAGCTTCCGCAATAACATAGCAATCGGCACACTCATCCAGATATAACAAAAAATGCTTCTCAGTTGAAAATATTGCTTTTTAATGCAAAAAGCATCCACTGGTTTCTCCTAATTCAACTTTTGTTAAACATTTTTGCAGTGGGACATATTTTGTAATATATAGTTTAGGATCATTAACTATTTTTGGGTATTGCCTTTTTTTGGCAAACATGCCAGATTGCTATCATTTACCCAAACAAATTCCTGTGTGAATTCCCTTCTATAGATTGAAAAACAATACAGGTACACTGTATATTCTCTACAGGACTGTAGGGAGGGTGTCATAATTGTAAAGACACTTGGTGTTGGAGTGGAGATCATGTAGAGATGGAGCCACAAGGCCTGGCTAAACACCCCGCTGACATCTATTCAGGTTTTCATGTGGGGAACAGGAAACATTAGATGATTATATGGAAGAAGAAGGATGTGGCTGGTGTTCCAGTATGGAAAGCAAAAGCCAGACAGTGATTGTTGATTGAAAGGCACCAATAATAATAAGTTGATGAAAACTAATAGCATACAAAGGCTGGACAAAATAATGCAATAGTCTTGCAGTTAATACTATTAGTACTTTGTGCATGTTATGTTTTTGTAGTACAGCATTGGTTATATTAGTTGTTTTTTTAATGAAAGAACATCTTAATGATTAAGAATAAAAAGTAAGATTTTGCTTTAAATAAATACTTAATGCCTTTTAAAATTAGAACTGTCAAATATAATTTTTAAAGCAATATTTATTGAAAAACACCTTATTCATCTTTATTAAACGCATGTTAAAAATCTGCCACTGTAGACAGGGTGTAATATCTGTTGGCTTTCGCAATGGTAGCTGCCAAAAGCCCTAAAGGCAGGACAGGTGACCACATAGATACACAATACATTTTATTTAATCAGGAATGAGATAAATTAAAAATATTAATAGTTAATAAATGCAGCCATCAGCTTCCAAGTTAAGATACTGTGTGCCTCTTTTTAATTTCCCTATACATGCTCAGCCGTGACACGCAGAGACTTTGCAATGCAAGTTAGAAGTGCTTACTCAACAAAACTACTTCAGGCCTTGTTCGGTTCAGGGTTATTGACTGGGAAAACACACCATCACGCACACACATTCTCACAGCCTGCCTATAGTTAATGTATGACCAAACAGCAGGTCCGCTGACCGGCTGCACACTGAGCCTGCTTTGATCCAACCCGTTGTAAACACTGAAAGCCGGCCTTAGCCTAGTGCTTGGGCCAGGGGTTATCAGCACACACTCACACACTCACACACACACACACACACACTCACACACTCAGACACACAGTGGAGAGTGATAAAGTCTTCAGTTAGGTGGGTGGAGAGACGCCTTATCTGTCTCCGGTGGCCAAACATGCAACTGGCTGTCAGTGACCCGAGGCCAGGTAAACAGGCCTGCTGCTGATAACAGCTGTAAGGGAATGTAGAGTGGAGCGGAGCCACGGGGCAAACAGCAGAGCACTAGTCACTGAGGTTACAGGGCTGGCACTCCATTACTGCTAAACTTTGTAGCCCTGCACCATCAGCTGTGATTTCAGTGATATGGGTTTTGAAGGCTGATCCTGTCAGTGCGTTTACATGCACTTAAGTAACAAGGCTACTGTTGGCTTTCTGTTGGCTACTTTTGGCTTTCTTCTTATATATGTAAATTAGAAATCCGGTTTCAGTAATCTGGGTGGGGGAGTTCAGACACCTGATTTCCTCAGTCAGATATCTTCTAGAGAATGCTGATTGCTTGGCCACATATATGGGTAACTGGGTTTCTAATCATCTTTTTACATGTGAACATGTGTAGGACAAAGCGTTCATTACATGTAGCGATGAGTCCTCATGTTCAAAATGATTTAATAAAAAACTTTAAACTGACGCTTCCTCTATAAGTCTGAATATGTCAGTTTCCGCAGCTGAACTTTTGAGTATACTGTATGTCAAAATTCTGGAAGCAGCATCTTGTTTCACAAACTTAAAATAAGTAAGCCATGTTTCCAAAGTAAGGGGTCAGGGGTAGTTAGAAATCTCATTAGGGACCTGCAACATGGATTTGGAGATTTTACAGTAACCAGGTTACTACATTACATGAAAACACACAATTTCTCAGAGTAGCCTGGTTCCTTGTGTGCATATAAACATACTATATCAATTTGGGATTTGCCAATTTTATGCCAATATTTAGCAACATACATGATCATTTTCATGTACTGGAAACATTGGGTTTCAGTGTGAAAGCTAATTTTATAGTAAGTAAATGGCCATACCTAAAGATAAGTATAAGTATAAGTGTCAACTTCTGGCTGCTTCAGTCCAAGAAATATTGGTGCTGGCATTCAAAAACCTAAACTGGTCTCAATTTAAAGCCACTGAATCCTCCAGTCATTGCAATAACTACTACTATTTTTTATTCTATTACATCAAACGTTGCAAGTGAATCAATTCAAATAACAAGCTTGACACTGACAACCAATATGGTGTTGATAAGTTCAGGTATGCACCAATCCAACTTTTTCTCTTTTGATACCAGTTCCGATATGTCAAATCAATGTACCTCACTCATTGGATTTGTTTTTATGTCAGATAACATGACACTAGGGAGTGGGTCTCCCACTATTCCACTGAGCCACAGGTGGTGATATTGTGCAGATATGCAACACTGTGCCAACAAAGGCAGGGAAGAAGAAGACTGATAGCTTGTAAACATGGATGTAAACAATGCAGCATTTAAAATACATTAGAATGGGCTTTGCAAATGTTTTATGAGGAGGGATTATGCATTCTACATGTTTGTTAGACCTCAAGGATACACACTGCATTTTGGTGAGTAATGTAAAGATTTTTTTTGTTCACAAGAAAACTCCACAGTGCACATTTTATGTATTGGCACTGATCTCGATGCTGCATATCAGATCAGTGCATCTTGATAAATTCCATAACATTTGTTTGATCAGTCAAAATGAGTATTATCCATTATTTTACAGTATAGGTTTTCCACACAGACTGGATACTGTTTGTAAAATTGAATTGAATTGAATTGAAAATACTCTCTATTTCCAGGCCTTGCAAATTGGCAATCCGGTATATTGGTTAAACAATATGGAATAAAGGATTAAAGCTCCAGTCAACCACAAAACCACGTTTGGTTTTCTTTCTGTCATTGACGTCTTCTATGTAATCCTCCCTTTCTAAGGCTGCATTCAGACCAAATCAGGCATTGCAGCGATTAGCACAGGGTTGTGTGGTGGTGTGGGAGTGTCACTACATGGCCATGCTGATTGTTGCACAAAGAAATAGTAAATAGCAATCCCAACTTGAAGAGTGATACAACGGCAAGTGACTGTACGGCGATTAACGTCTTTGTACTCCCTCGTGGCAATGTTGAACAGCTGATGTATAGTCATCACGGCGGCGATCGATCAGTCTCTCTTCTATCTTCACAGTTGCTCGGTAAACAGCTGAATGCTACAGTAAACGGTGAATGCTATAATGCTACATGGTAAACAAGGATCTTCTTCACCCGGGCGTCTTCAGGTCTGATTGCCGGCTTACATGATTGGCCACTGCAGCGTGACGTCGGTTGCGTTTCTCCAAAAGTTGATTCTGTTTTAACTTTTCGTTGCAGGACTGCTGTGTTTTTTCCGGCACCCTTGCGGTCCTCACCGCTGCAGCCTAAACGCACTACCCACATTCAAATGAATGAGAAGACTGGCGTTTTTGCCGCAGCGCCTGATTTGGTCTGAATACGGCCTAACGCAGAGACACTTGAGTTCTCTCCAAGTGTATGTTTGTCCTCCCTCTTCAGTCTTATCCCTCTGTCCATCTTTGTCACATTCTTGTCATTCCTTCAGAGTTCCTCTCAGGTGAACAGAGCGGCCTAATCTCTCTAACAGTTTCACTGATTTAAAAGAAAAAAAGTCAGAAGCATTAAACATGTCTTCTTGGCATCTCTCTGACTGTCAAGGATGTCATCAAGTACTTTGTGTACGAGGACAGGAGGGAGAGCTTTCCAGCCTCTGTGGAATGTGCAACCTCTACACCGGCACATGCATGTGATTGAATACAGTTACATTCCACCTTTTTAAGATAACATTTGACAACTGTTTGATATCTGCATGGTTGTCACACTATGACTGTACAGCAACAGCAACCCTTCAGGTAACCCCCCCGCCTGATAAAATTTGACAGTAAAGTCCGAGCACCCATTTACAGTTGGAGCTCTGACAGGTGTTATTATGACCAATTACGACACACACAAAGTAGCCCTTTCTCATCTCCAAGTCATCCCTAATCAGCCCAAGCAGAGGTCAGGCCTACTCTTTCACTCATCTTTGTGAAGTAAAGTAACTGTCTGGTATGCAGAGGATGCCCCATTAACTGTCATTGCTGGGGACAATTACCTAGTCTAACCTGGCAGAAGATTAGAGAGGCCTGCAGGTACAGAGCTGTCTCTCTGATTGGCTGACCTGCTTGCTGGCTAAAGAGTTAGACATTCCTCATCTTAACTTTGTCTTGGACTTTTTCCTTTCATTGTTTTCCAGCTCCATCCACTTTCTCCAGCCTATATTTGTTTAATAGTGCATCGAATGATAGATGCTGTTTCAGCACACTATCGCATCATCATTCTGTCACCCTTTGTCACTCCTTTGTCTTTTTTTCATTTTCTCTCTCCCACTCTCCTTTGTTTGTATTGTCTCTTACAGCCTATCTGTCTGGTTTCCTGCATGTCTTACATGCTCAGAGAGATCCTATCTTCTTAAGTGTCTGCTCCCTGAGAGTCAGTCACTATTTGAGGATGTGGACTAACAAAGGATGGCATCAACTCTTTTGTTTTTTCTTAGTAATTTATTTATTTTACCACCAAACAAGCTCATATCACATTGTCACCATTGCCAAAAGTTATTGTCTAAACCTCTCACCCTGGTTGACTTCTGTCAAGAACCTCAGACTTGTTTGTTTATCTTTGTGATAAACACCCTAATCACGCTATTCTTCTGGCAGACTAGAGTTTGATGCAGTTTATTCCCACTGTGCATATTTATCTGGTGAGTGGTGAAGAAAATAATACAGAAAGGATTGTGCCTGTTTTCAAAATATCCATCTAGTTATTTTTACTTGTGTACAATATGGCGGTGTAGAGAAGTTGGATGAAGGTGCTAAAACCAAACCTGCAGCTAATATCTTGTAGTTAGTGTGCATACTGTATGTAAGTGGTTGTCCAAGGATGGTTACAAGTATGCTACCAGGAGAAACGGTAGTCACATATATTGGAATTAATAAGTTGAACCCTTGAATCAGGCTTTTACCGTCTGAAGGGATGTGCATGTGCATCTGCATTTGTAGAACAGCCAATACGAATGCGTCTCTCTGAAATAACCCGTTATTGGCCAAAGTCTTCCATCACGGGCTAGATTTTCTGAAGCCTGAAAACAGAGCCAAGAGGAGGGGCTGAAGTAGTTTGCTCTCAGACCACTTGAATTTCAATATGCTGCACGGTTAATACGGAATCTTTGCCCAGTGAGGCCAAAAAAATACTGCCTACCCAACCTTTAAGATGGAAAACTGGATCCTGCTCCTTTGCATGGCAGGACAGACGCCTGTGTTACCAACAGTAATATCACCATTCACATAATATCATACTCATTAACAGCTGGATTAGGTACGAGCAGATATAAAAATGTCAAATGTAAATATGTTCAAACTGTTTTAAGCCATATAGGATATATATTATTCATGTTATCATAGGTTTTCCAGAGAGCCCAAATCCTATATTGTACTATTTCAGCAGCTTGGACACTCTGGACCAGATTCACTAAGAAAGTAAGAAAGTGGCACAGCACAAACATATCCTGCAGTTTTTATTGAATTTGTGGCTGCAGTCTGTGTGTAATCAGCACCCGATTAGCTAAGACAGCAGCTAATTATGCTGTCAGCTCCTGGACTGAGCCTGGGCCTGAAACTCATGGTCATTCTGTGAGTGAAGTAGCAGGTCCAGAAGCTTGCAGTAGAACAGGGAGAGATGGAGATGATGTTGATCCAGCTGATAACCATTACAACTGATGCAGCCAATGCAGGTAAATGCAGCGTGTATATATATATATATATATATATATATGTATGTATATATATACACACAGTATGTATATATAGGTGTGTGTGTGTGTGTGTGTGTGTGTGTGTGTGTGTATATATATATATATATATATATATATATATATATACAGTATATATACACACATATATATATATATATACTGATATATATATATATACTGTATATATATCTGACAGGTGCCATTGTAACGAGAATCAATGTTCCTCCATTATGACCAGTCAGTGGTCACAATGTTATGGCTGATCGGTGTATATGTGTGTATGTATATAGTTGCGGGTTCAAACCTTTTTGCGGTCAACAAAAGTAGTTCAATTACCTAAAATTAAAGCTGCAAGCTGCAATGAGCGGGTTTCAAGCTTCACAAAGCCAAGCAAAGTCACTTAAGCTAGTTTAATTCTGTTTAAAGGAGGAGTGACATCAATCACACACTTGTTTCATCATTACAATGTATAGGCAGCATTTCAATAATTGCACTCCATTTGCAAGTTCCTCCATTTGCCCCCCATTTATCGGATGTGAACGACACTTGAGACGACAATTTTGGGAACCCCCATTATTTGTGAAATAAAGTGATGTGTTGTTTGTCTGAGCTATTCAGGAATCAGTCACGAACATAATGATTGGAAATATTGTGTCATTTCACCGTCATCTGCACATTCTCTGTCTCATCCTCCTACTGTCCTCTGACCTCTCTACCTGTCTTGTCTCTGTCCAGGTCCAGGACATGTGTTTCAGCCAGGATAGTCGCTGGGTAGCCATCAGCACCCTCCGCGGCACCACCCATGTATTTCCCGTTAACCCCTATGGCGGTGCACCCTGCGCCCGCACGCACATGTCCCCACGAGTGGTCAACCGGATGTCTCGCTTCCAAAAGAGCGCTGGCCTGGAAGAGATCGAACAGGAGCTGAACAGGGCGGCTGCGTTAGGAGGAGGAGCAGGAGGAGGAGGCATAGGAGGAGGTGGCTGCATCCTGGGTGGAGGAGGAGGCATCGGGGGCCGCTGTAGCCCCATACCTGGCCTGTCCAGCAGCCCCTCGGGGTCTCCACTGCATGGTGAGGTGCTGGGAGGGAGGGCAAGTGAAAGGCTTACCGATGTTGTTGCCTATTTGTGTGTCCAGGATTGCATCTTAGCAAGCAGCTGGTGGAGCATGCAGGAGGTTATCCAGAGTTGACAGGGTCATGGTATGGCATGTTAAGAATTTATACAAAGCTTAAGGCACAGTTTTGACCAAATATCCTGACGACATTCAGTTCCCCTTAGACTAGGGCTGCACATTATTGCAAAGTTTTGTTTTTAATCCAAAAGAAAGATTAAGAAAATGTTAAATAGATCATATCAACCACTGGTAATCAACTTGA
Organism: Macquaria ambigua; assembly: GCA_008360985.2. Classification (NCBI taxonomy): domain Eukaryota; kingdom Metazoa; phylum Chordata; class Actinopteri; order Centrarchiformes; family Percichthyidae; genus Macquaria; species Macquaria ambigua. Next base: position 280,584 of record VMKM01000479.1, read on the forward strand.
CAAATAAATCTATGAATGAAGAAGAAGAAGAAGAAATAAAAGATTTTCACTCCATTTATTATTTTTTACACACACACACACACAGGCCTGAAATACACACATGCACACATAGAGTGGTTGGGCCGTCAGGCGCCCCAAGCAGTTTGGGGTTCGGTGCCTTGCTCAAGGGCACCTCGACAGTGCCCAGGAGGTGAACTGGCACCTCTCCAGCTACCAGTCCATGCTCTGTACTCACTGATCCATGCAAAATAAATTATTTTGCCATCTGATTAGAGGGGAAAAGCTGTTTAATATATTTTTATTTGTACGCTAAGTTTAATTTATTTAATTAACTATATTAGGTTCTGTAGATAGTTTTGACTGGTCAGCCTGTTATTGCTATTTGTTGGGTTGTGGGGCTTGATATTACTGTCCATCAACTTGGCTGTCAACCATCTATGGATGTAATGAAATATTCTGTACCTTTTATTTAAGATGTACGCAGCAGTAGATTGCAAGAAAATAGATATCAGTATATATCAGTGGGCTGCAACTAACCATTACTTTCAATTGTGATAAATCTGACTGTTGTTGTCAGGTAAATCAATGAGTTGTTTGGTCTATAAAATGTTAGAAAACTGAAAAATGGGCATCAGAAAAGCAGCAGTTTCTCACATTTGAGAAGCTATTAACAGAGAATGATTGGCATAATGTATATAATGTGCTAGCAAACAGTTGCTTATTTACACGTCCAGCAGACACAGAGAAACATTAGCATTCATTAGGAGTTGTGTTTCTGGCCACCTGATGAATAAAGTCCAATATTTACTCTCTTTTTAGATCTGTTTTGGACTCTACCAACTCCTGAGAAAAAAAAAAATATATTTAGCTCTTTTGTTAGGGATGGCTGCCTCTGGATTAATGAGAGATGAACCATACAGTGAATGTGCTGTAAAACCAAAGCAAAAAGCTAAATGAGCTAAAAGAGGCTAAAGGCTTTTTAGAGCTGCAGATTTTTAATTATAAAGCATTAAAAGTTCCTTTAGGCTAGAGAATGCTACAGTTGAGTCCAATTGCGTGTGCGTGTGTGTGCGTGTGTGTGTGTGTGTGCGCGCGCATGTGTGTGTATTTATTTGTGTGTTTCCAGTGACTAGTCATCTCAGTTGCTTTTTTCCAGGGACTCTGATCTGTCTGCACAACCTTGTCTCCCTTGTTTGTCAAACACCAGTGCAGGCTGCTCACACTGTCTGTGTGTCCCTAGTTGACATAGATACACACTGATAAACACACACTTTGTGTGTGCACTGCTTGACCCCAGAGGTGTTACTCAGTGTAAAATATCACAGTTCTCATTAATCATGGGTTTCCAGGAATATCCCTGAGCTTTGATAGGTGTACTGCAGCCAGGGCAGGGTCAAGAACCTGATAAACACTTCAGAGAACTGAAAGACTGGGAATTGACCAGTGGCTCATTTTACATAATATAGTGGAATGTCTTTTACAACTTCTTTTATATCCTCTTTGTACTACATGGTTTTCCGCTTACTGGAGTGGAAACCAGATCTCTAACCCTTCAAAATAGTAAATGTAAAACAACTGATAAAATGAAAAGAGCATTTAGAAATGAAATGGCATTTTTAGGGCATGGGAGTCTCATGGAAAGTCATTGAATTGTAAAATCAAGGTCACAGAAGAAGCTGTTGAATATATGCCACAGAAGATCTGCTCCCCTCCAAGCTTAGTGTTAATGTGTTTCAACTTTTAGAAGGGCAGTTTTGTGTTCCTAACAACATACCGACGCTAGAAATGAGTCGAACATCAGCGTTGAAATTTTGTTATGGCATTTCTATCAAAGTTTCCATCCTGTTAATATCTCTTGTTGTATCAGACCAGTGGTTCCCGACCTTTTTTGTCTGACGTACTCCCACGGCCCTCTCAGATGAACTCAGGTACCCCTCGATCGACACCACCCGTCGTGTTCCAAATGAGTGTTAACTGGATGTTATTTAACACTATTAACTATATGAAAGTGGATATTGTTACAATATTTTTTCACACTATTTAACTGTCAGTATGGAGGTCGGTTTGGTGAAGTTTGGATTCATACAACTAGTGGCAGAAGCTGGACGTTTCAACTATTTATACATTACTTCTAGGTAACTATCTTAACCATGTAAGCAATGCCTTTAGCTAACTATTCCAACTGTTTATCCTATTACTTTTAGCTTTTTCTTCATTTTTCCACCACATTTAGCTTTTTAACAATTTACCCATTACTTTTAGCCATCTATTTTTACTGTTAATCCATTACTTTTAGCTGGCGTTACAGCTGAAACAATATGTTCTTTTATTTATTTATTTTTATTGTAATGTCCATTTTTTCAAATTAGTTGATTATCCCCACAATCTTTCCCCATACCCACTGGCAACTTCAACAAAGAAGTTCCACATGGGTTACATGAACCCTTGTGGGGAATCACTGGATTAGACCATTGTGGGCAATATTGAAAACCAGTGTACAGCACTGCTTTATGGTAATATTGCATTTAAAGCATTTTTGCATCAATGTGATGAAGTACCTCGATTAACTATTAGCCCAAGACATTCAAATTCAGTTGTTTTGTGAATTAAAAGATCATTTTGGTTTATTACAACTTAAACTGCTTGTTGATGTGTTCAAACTCAACTGTGAGAAGGTCGGCCTAAATTACTTAACAACTGCAAGTCCGCTCTGATCGTGTGGTCCGTCATAATCATCACAGGAGAGTATAAACTGTGAAGTGCAGGAAAAAGGAGATGCTGCTTTTGTTCGACGGCGGCTGCTTGTTAATTGGTAGCACATTATGCTGCTGCATTCATTGATGCAGATCAGATCAGGCCTTCTTTTGAATGTGTGTATGGTTTGGGTAGGTTTTCCCCAAGTCCATTTTGGACCTGTGAAGACCTCGAGTCAGATTTTGTTACACCGTCTGTTGCAAATGACCTATCTCTTTAATATCTGTAGTTGTAGTCGACTATTGTGGGCAATGTTGCAAACCACTGAGCAGGACTGCCTTAAGACAATATTGAATTTACAGGACTTTTGCATCAATGTGATGAAATGCAGTACCTCAGTTTGTCACATGTTTAATTCACTAGATTAGACAGGAGAAGTATTCACACAGTCTTCATATGGGCCAGAATAGGTGGCAGAAAATGCTGGGACCATGAGGTCAGACTCAAGTCATATTGTTCTCTGCCTGTCCCAGAACTCGCACTGCAGCCCGAGCCGCATACACGCACACACATAGAAAAAATACAGCGCCCTTGTTTCCTCTCTCCTTCCTGTCTTCCTTGTCTAGACCCAGACCCCTCTATAACCCCTACACCAAAACACACGCACACACACACACACACACACACACACACACACATTCCTCCACACTGTGAAAAATAGGCCATCAAACATTAAAAGGATGTCTGACTTTGGAGAGTCACCGCTCCGCTGCGATGAGAGACAAAGAGGGACAGAAACATCAAAGTGGGGGTAGGAGGTGAAAGTGAGTGAGCAAAGTAATGAGGTGCAATTCAGAAAAATGACGGAGAGATAGAACAGGGGGAGCGACAGACGGAGGGGGGGAAAGATAAGTTTGTAGTAGCAGCGCTGAAAGCCAGGGTCTCAAGGAGCATGCTCGTAAATCACACTTTTGTTTCAAAGGAGAGCATTAGGGCCACCTGTCAACAATTAGTCCTCATAGCGATACCTTATTGATTGTGTGTGCATGTGTGTGTGTTTGTCTGTGTGTGTACATTTGAAGAAGATAAACTATCTACAGAACTGATCATTGTTTTATGGTAAAATACAAAAAATGCGCAGGTCAGAATGAAAGATTACAGTCGAGCTGCAGTAAAGAGTCGACTCCTCGGGAAAATTGAAGGTTTTCATAACTCTGATGTTTTACAGCGTATAATGTAGTCCACAGGAAATTGAAGTCAGGCTTCACACCGCTTTTATCAAGGTGTTAATCCATACCATACGGACACTAGCTCACTTTCTGATAAACACAGAGCATCTTACTGTGTGAGCTACAAGTCAAGTCACACAACCTCATTCGTATAGTAGGCCTAGTGTCTAGCACTTTTTAAGTTCAGTATGTTACACTGGCGTTTATTTTGTAAAGCAGGATATGTCTGCGCTTGGAGACGTAGTTTTGAAAACATCTGCGCCGTTTTAAGCCCAGTTCAGACAAAGATTCGCGACGAGCGGAGTTGAAGCTTGCAACTACTTGCAATGCGCCGGTCTGCAACGTTCCGCTGCCAGTTTACACCAATGCAACTAGATGAGACTGTGTATCATTTCCATAGCAACGACTCTCTGTACTTCCGTTCTATCTGCCAGCTTTTCAGGCTTTTTTTGTAGCTGGATATAATTTGTAGCATCTTAAAATATGAAAGAGGATAGTGATAGTGAGTTAATTGCTACAGTTGCATTTCTAGTATTGATAAATGATGAAAACATTAAAATAAAATAAAACGAGAGGGTCGAGATGACCAGCTGACTTTGCTATGAGCTGATTGGCTGTTGAAACAGGTGACATGCCTTATGTTCTAAAACCACAACCGGCAACCAGCCGGCTTGAGTCGAGCTGAGGTGTTCCAGTTCCCACCGCTGCAACTTTTCCTGCAACGTTCTAAAACGTCTCATCACAAATCTTTGGTCTGAACTGGCCTTAACCCAGAATAATATGTGATCTAGAGCAGTGGCTCCTTTTTAGACCTTTTTAAAGCATGACACCCCTTTAGAGTGATTTTCTCCCCCCCATGGTACCCCTCCAAAACATAAATAAACTTGCACACAGCACATACACGCGCAGCCTTTTCAGCTTGATGTAAAATATGTGATATGTGTAAACTGACATCAGAATTGAGTGATTGATATAATATTGGCCTGTTCTTAGTGAGAGGTTTTAGGGTCTGCTGCAGTGCAGATTTCCAGATGAATATTGAACTAAAACTAAACAAATACAAATGAAGCATGCTAGTTGGTTAAAAGCTTTATTTTTTGTTCTGTTAGCTTACATCTTAGGTTGTCAAGGACAAAAAACACATGCAGTACACGGACGCTGCACGAGTCACTGTTAGCAAACACATCATACCTCGATTCTGTTTTTCTCTGAGTCTCTTGAAGCATTCAGTATCTTCACAGGCTTAAGAGGTGTGTTTGGTCTCGAGGTGTTTTTTAAACCTAGTTTAAACAGCTAGTTTCTATAGCCCAACCGATAAAGGATTTATCGGTTATAAAGATATTTTTTTGTTTTTTTACACTTCCCATATTTTTGATAAGTTTCCCTTAAATTTTTTTTTTTTTTAACAATTGCGACCAAGAAATGTACTGGACATTTTACAGTTGAAAAATAAACTTGTCACTACACTCTGACTGGTGACAGTGTTTTAAGGATATCGGCCTGGCTCTGCTAGCTTCCCTTGTAGCATGACGTTTGACTGTATAATCTGATCTCAGTCTGTGCTGACTACACTGACTTTGTTTCTCTGAGCTGTGTTTACAGTGACACATCTTTCCATCGCTGCTCTGTCGCTACTTGCGATTGCTGTGCCACTGGAAAAACTCACGTGCATGTTGTGTTACCATGACAATGGGCAGTCTTGAGCTGTTGTCACCACTCTTAGTTGCTGCGTAGCTGCATATGAATAGGGTTTTTAATATGGTGATGTCTATTCTTCCATTTTGATACATTTGAAAACATAATATGAAAATGTTTTTATGTGATGAAGCGTTATTAAAAATGTACAGTAAAAAAAAAAAAAAAAATCTTGTGGCACCCTTGACCTTTTAACGCCAGGGTGACCACTGATTTAGAGAAATTTGACTTGATACGGTTTTCTAGCATTAAATATAGTCTGCAACAAAACACAACATGACCTTAGAAATACTAAACAAGACTTAGATCAGAAATTCAAGGTAAAGGTTCTTGAAACTAGAGTATTTGTCTTTTAATTCATCCAAAATGTAGGAGTTAATAAAACGTGGATTCTTAGGAGATGAATTCCTCTTCTTCACACGGGACAGCAAGAAGCTTGTAGTGCACACAGAGGTTTACACTAGCCCCTGACCTTTATTACACTCCCCTCCATGCAGGCAAAAGTTGGTAGTGCAGGGACTTCCACAGCAGACGTGACTGAAGAGTGCTTTGCTGCTGCACCACTCTGCACTTAACAGATAACATTGCATTACATTCAAGCTCTGCCCTCTTAAAATGAGGCTCTCATAACTTGTTTCAAGAGTTTTCCCAATTCAGTGTCATTTTGTCATAATACTACTAGAGTAGAAACAGTCTTCTGTTTTCCATAATGTACCACTGCTGAGTTAAAGTTTGTGTAAAAGCAATGAGTTTGACGCAAAGTAAATCTTCAGAAGCCGATAACTTCATTTTGAAAGCTCACTGTCAAAAGTCAAAAGTTACAAGATCCTTTCGTTATCGCCTTGCTCCACAGACTAATGAACTCTAACTGAGAGCTGTAGACTATGACACCATGAATAGAAGTAAATAAGTACCACAGCAGTCAATACTCAGTTTTCCAGAATTTCAACTAATAGTAAAGACCTTCAAAATGTGATATTATATCAGAACATATATCTGGACATCACTGTTATTTTACACTAAGCATAACATTATTTGCTCACTGCTGTGTGTTTAACCAATTTAACAAAATAATAAGAATAAGATAAGATAAGAAGAAAAATAGTTGTGTGTTGTCTTCGTCCTGCCTAATGTTAAGATTGGTTTGATTTTTGAATGTATCCACTTTTCAAGCTTGTTTCTTGTCGCCTCCATCAGAAAAATAGATTGAATGTTTGATTTAGAAAAATCAAGAACAGTTATCTTGAAACAAGTGTAATAATCTCTTGTTTAAAAATACAATTTAATAATATATGACTTTCTTGCCCTTTTTGCATTATTATTTTTAATGGCATGGTCATAACAGCAGATTATGCACTGTTTAATTTTATATACTGTACAGTGCATTTTTGGGGCTTCACTGTTGTTGAGAATTAAGTCAGTGATAAATTAGACTTGTCAGACAAGCTCTTGCACCAAAACAAGATGATCGTCACCCTCAAGAGCAAGCGTATATTTATATGGTGCAAAAGTACCAGAAAGTGCATATCGCAGTAGGTCATTATCAGTTCACCGGTGAGATCTCTGTGGGGCAAGGTCACGGAGGTCTCTGTGTGTCCTGTTATTTTGAAGATAAATTGGCTCCAAGGCATCCTGCCACATGTAAATTTAGAAATCCAGCCCCCTCCACTGCCACCGCTGCCACCAGCTTTGATAAAAACTCCATAATTTGCGCAATTTTCACCGGATGCAAACACATTGAGTCACATTTGCTTTTGTGTCTGCCTTCCGCCTGTTTTTGCGAGCCGGGTGTGAATTTTGGGCAGTGAAGGCGGTTTTCTTAGGCTGGAAGAAAGCAGCAGGGTGAGGCAAGCCGGGGCCGGGCCACCTAGCCACAACAGCTGCTCTGTGATTGCCGCCAGAGAGGACAGCGTCGATTTTTGGGAAGGAACTGCAGAAAAGTACACATCCTTCTCAAAGCTGCCAGCCCGAGCCGCCGGCACGCCTAAAAATAGAGGCTGCAATTGGCCGTCTTCTTGTCACTGTTAAAATCTGGGATGGCTATTTACGTCCCTGTATACAGTACATTTTCTCTCCCGTCCCCTTTTTTCCCCAAAGCTTTTCCTCTGTGTGATCAATGTATTGTCATTTGAGGTGATGACCCATAATGTGACCGTCCCATGCTGTAAAGCGCGGTTTGTCTGCGGCCCAGCGCATACAAGGCTTGATTAGTGAGTGCAGTTTTTGTGCACAAGGCAGAGGTTATTGAGGCTATACCAGGCATATGGCAGCCACCATAGAGTTTTATTATTCAGTTGTTTTTCAGATCCAACCACAGTACTGTATAATACAGCAGTGTGCAGTGAAAACAGGTTTTGAGCGCTCCAAAAACAACTTGATCATAACAATCTAAAAACCATCTTTGATTTTTTCATTTGATCTGCGTTCATATTTCTTTGTGAAGGCCTGTACTTTGCCCTCTAGTGCGGTAGACGGAGATGAGGCTTTTATCTACTGATTAGGACTACGCTTTTTCTTCTTTCAGCATGAAATACTGTTAGATGTCTCTGCTTTCCCCTTTTCCTGCGGCACTCTCATGACAGTTATGACTCTGTGTGCATTTTTTTAACATGCATGGATGCCTTTGGTGTGTATACAGAGCATTGGACATACACTTCCCAACCATAAAACATCAACACGAGGCTATTAGTCAGTGCAACAGATTTGTTTCCTCAGCGAGCAGAAGCCCTGGTGGTCCGATCATGGGGCCATCTGGGCTTTGGCGCTGGTTCAGAGAGAAAGGGGGAGGCGAAAAACAAGGTGTGACGGGAAACTGTTAATTCACTTGTTGATAAAGGGACACTTCCTTTCTGCTATTAGAGGCTGACGGCTTGCTTATTTGGGTTTGGACTTTTGTTTTATCTCGCCTCCCCCCTCCTCCAGCGCTCCCCTTCGTCAGTCATCGTCCTGTGGTGAAAAACACCAACGCTCTGCAGAGGTCGATGCCAAGGAAACATTACCTCATAACTGCTGGTGTGTGACACGTATGTACACGACCTCACTGTGACCCTGTTTTTGACAGTATAGTTACTGTAAGTTAAACAGTCACGGAGTACAGTGGAAGATGTTGAAATCTCTGATAGTGGATGGATTTAACAGAGCGAGTTAGCATGTTCATTTCACGAACGCGTAAACAGAATGAAACAGTGAGATAGATGACTTGTCCAGATTTCAGTTGTTATGATGAGCTGTCTGCCTTGGATCAGTGTTCAGCCTGAGACTGAGCTAAGCAGCATTTGGAAAGACACCACAGGCCCACATGTTCACCATGTTTTTTAATTTTAACTTTGCTCTTTCATTTGACCTTTTGTTTTTTGTTTTTCTCTTTTCTTACTCCTACATCCCATTGTAGTTGCCATGACGTTGCTACTCTGTGGCTACTAGCCTTACCTAGGTAATCAGCACTGGCCATTTGTGCACTCACAATATATGTAACTTTATATCACATTTTATATGTATATATATATATATATCTCCTGATAGAGTAACTGTCCTGTACAATCAAAAGATCTAATTGAGAAAGGTTGAGGTTCCTTGAAAACAGCAGTTGACAAAACAATCCATTTAGTAGCTGTTCTGGATCTGCAGACCATGTAATATGATGGAGATGGAGTTTGTCCAGTTGTCATGGAATTATAGATGTTTAAATCCATGTTTGTTTAAAAGTTGACACTGAAAGAAATTTAAACTGAGAAAACTCCATCTGCTGAGGAAGGTAGTATTTTTATCGAAGCTCTGTTGGTGTTGCAAAATCGCAGTTGCAAAATCTTCCAGCCACTGACAGATAAATGTTCAAATTCACCAGCCACTCAATACTGATTCGTTATTTTGTGCCTGAAATCTACCAGCCACTTTCATATTTTACCAGCATGTGGCTGCTGGCTGCTGCTAATTTCCTACCCTGCAGTTGTATGCTTTTTATAAAATGAAGGCAGTACAACAGAACACACATCGTTCACATAATGAAGAGTGTTCAGGATGACAAAACAAACAGATAAGTACAGAAATTAAATGAATTCAGGAAAAAAATGCTGTTATAAGGTCACAAAAACCAGTTAACATTGTCTCACAGCACACATCATATTGCCCAACCCGCCAGAAATGTCCCTAAATCAGTATAGCTTTCATCCAAATAGGGAATATATATTTAAGTGTCCAATTGTAGCTTTAAACTTAAATGTATCTTGTGTCTGTGCATCTGTACACACACAAAAACACAAGCGTGCATGTTATGACACTCCCCCCTGACATGTAGTTGAGACATTTTATCAGTGACAACAGCATTGCTTCCTTGTCTGTATCCATGGGCATTTGTATTGTGCTTCTGTGTCTCGGTGGTGGCTACAGATAAACAGCAACATCCTAGAATTTGGGGCAATATCAGTGGTCACTTCATTTGTCACTTGAATGTGCTAAAATAAACGTAACTAAATGAAGTAAACTATTTATTCAGTCTTTCAAAACATTAGATGGTTTTCAGCTTAACCTGGGTAATAAACATTGTTAAGGAAATCATTAATACAACAGGGAGAATATATGAATAGTAGGTCATGGAAGTCTTGTGCTATAATTACCCAAAGTCATGGAATTCTACATTAAAGCTTGGTGGTGTTGCAGTACAGGAGTTGTCCTCTGTGTGGCGCTGTGTGGTCAGGATTCCCAGCACTTTGGAGAGGGAGGAGCAGAGCAGCCAGGCCATACAGACAGAGAGGAAAGGACTTGTAAAGCATGAGCTGTGCTGCAGGGTTTTGCCTTGATACAAATCTAACAACAGAGAGCAAGCAGGGAAATGTCTCAGGCTTTTTTAATGAATGGTCACTTCCTTCAGCTAAAACAACTTGCAGCCCTCCTTTGGAGTTAGTTTTTTTTTTTTAAAGAGGCAGTCTGAACACTTTTCTTTTCTGAATGTAATCTTTGTCTTTTTGGCATTTTCTTTACTTTTTCCGTTATTGTCTTCAGAAGACATGAGGGAGATGTTATAATTTACATTTTTTAAACTGCTATCAAAATGAAGCTTTTTTTTCTGAGCAGTGTTTGTTCTCATAATTCATGCACTTCACTGAACTCACATAGAATCCAGCGTCACATTCAAATCCTACTTTATATATCTTAATAATTTAACCTACAAATAACAAGTCAGCAGGAAATAGGAAATGACAAATAGCTTTGTAAAAGGAGCAGATGTTCTTTTAAAAGCATTTTTTCCCCTCAACCTCCCATATAGTCAAGAGGATTAGGCTTTGTACAGTACTCAGTGCATTTGATTTAACAGTTGTGTGCCATCAAAGGTAAACTAGTGTTAGCGGCTTGTGTTTGTTGCAGGCTCCGTCGGCAGGCTTCTCCCTGTGGTCGGCAGAGGAGCCAGAGCCCAGCTCGGCTTGAGTCAATAAACGGAGAGCTCAGCGCAAAACCACACTGCAATCGAACAAGCTGTTTACCCTGAAAATTAGCCTTCCCCTGTACTTTTAGGGCTTTTAAAGTGACCAAAAATACACACTGCGAGGAATATGTATCTTGGCCGGCGTTCGGGCTCCGCCTGAGACCTCTGTCCATTTTATACGAACCCTAATAACTCAATCTCCACAACCACTAAACCCTCTTATCACTGGGTGCTCGCCGCTGCACTCATCATTATTTGATTTGCAAAATTGGAAGGTAGAGATAAAGAAATAAAGCTGGCTTGCCATTACACACAGACGGCACTTGTGGCTTCCAGCTTATTGCCCTACCATGTGAAAAGTGCATGCTCTGAAAAGCCAAAGCCTTCCATTGTCACCAAATCAATAGGTTTTACATCCCACCTTTGTTCTGCTGCAGCGGGTGGATCTTCTTTATACATTTTTTTTGTTTTTCTCTCATCCCAAATCTCTTTTTTTTGTGTTCCTGAAGATTAAAGCCTTTAGAAGTGTTTGTCTTACACCAGGGTTAGGGCTAAACAGCTCTGTTGGCAAGGTATGGAACCTGTTTTATACATTATATACTGTACACCTACTGATCTATTATAGGTGTACAGTATATAATCTATAAAAGCAATACTTAAACCTAAATACAGGTATGTCATTACTCAGAATTTAATTTTTCCTACATGTTTCCCATTGCAAGGTCGTGGGGTGTTAACAACTCTCATGACCTGAGTCAACAGTGTACCTGTGAAATACTATGTTACAGCTACATGAAAACACATACATAAAAATCATCTGAACTAAAACTGAAAACATTTATCTTAAATTCATTATTAATTCAAGGATAACTGTAATATTGTCTTAGTTAATGCAGTCCACTAGTAATATTTGAACAGAAGTCACCTTATAGATTTACATTTTTTTAAATGAAAACCTCTACAATTCTGAAAAGAAACCTCGTCCTTCTTTACTCTCAAATTTCCTGTTTACTCGTACCATGTCTAAGTGTTTTGACATACACATTTAGACTGGGATGTTTTTGGATTAAAGCGGCCCTGTGGTTGTTACCTGCTATTCAAACAGAGCTCCAGTCACAGCCCCACATGACTGTAATGTCACTCAGTCAGCATTAGATCAGGGTCATTTTTAAACGGCAAAAATCAAATCAGATCTGTATGTGCGACCACAGTGTGTGCACCTTTTTTATGCAGTGTGGAGTGCGACAGGGCTTTGAATATTTGATTATTAATGCAGATTAAAGAAGACTGGGCTGCTGTGATAAAATAATTAGCCAAACACCAACCTCATTAAAGAAAAGAGTGGACAGAACTCTGCATTAACTGCAGGAAAATCAGCATTAGTCACCATTATAAAATTACTATCATGAAGGAAATGGTGAGTGTTTGAGTTTGACCTGATCATTTTCATCCAGATGCTCATGAAGACGGTGGCGGATGGCCGCGACAGCAGCACAGACGTCTTCTTATCTCCTCTTTGTCTCTCTTATTGTCCCCCCTCCTTCAGACCACAGGGTTATAAAAGTAGAAGCATTTAGACTCAGACAGAGCGACGGGTCTCCTCTCTGACTGGCTTCTACTCATTTCGCTTCAAGCACTCTCTTATCCATTGGTAATCACATGTAATGACAAATGTCTCATTTCGGACTGAGATTTTAAAAAAGTTTGAAATACCAAAATTGTGTGTTTTGTAGAAAACATTTTGTATAGGCAACATGCAATTCATTTCTTGGGTTGTGTTGTGGAAGGAGAAAATTAGGATGAAATTCTGTCTTTTTTTTTTCATCCTTATCTCCTTGATGATGGTTGCTTGTCTCATTAGGGACATCATCTCATTTTAGGTCCTGCCAAATCTAACTAAAATAAATAAATTACTTCAACTAGTCTCAGATTAGAATGAAGAGTTTTAGTGTTCCATGGAGTAATTTCACTCGGATTTTCCACGCTTGCAGAGAATTATATATTTAAAAAAAGCACACTTGGTATCTAAAAACTATATATATATATATATATATGTATATATATATATATATGAATATCAACTCAAAATCAGTTATTTTCAATTGTCATTTTCATTTTTATTAAAGTCCTAAGCCTAAGTCCAATATTGGTCCAATCCTATATGGTACAGTGTAAATTGTCTGTATAGCTGTTCAAACATTTCTGTCATCACCTACATTAGAAAAACAAAATTAATAGAACCCCCAAAACTTTATTTTTAAACTCACATTTTACATACACATACTTGTGTTCGGCCCCCAAAATTAACTAACATGAGTTGGGGGGGGCAGTTATTAAAAACATTTCTATTGTAAAATAATTGAACCCAGTGTAAGGCATTGTGAAAACGTCTTCACATGTTCTTCTTCTAACAGTCTGGGATGTTTTTTTCTTTCATCATCCACATCAGCAAATCAATTTTCGAATTTAACCGAATCTGAATCTTTTGGCAGACTCAAATTCGAGTCAGCTTTTAGCCAATTATGTCATATTTCACACATTTTAGTGTTTCACTCTGATTTTGAAAGTTTAAAGTTCCCACTTAGCCACGTTCACTTGACAGAAAAACAGTAAAGAGCAGCACAGACACCATCTGATGCATCCTGTCTCTCTCCAACTGTCTCTCCCTCTCCTGCTCTCTCCAAATTGTGTGTGTAAGTGCATCCCCCCCGCACTCACACACACACACACACAAACTCTTCTTCCACCCTCCTCACACCACCCCCTACCCTCTCCTGCTTTCCCAAACATCCAATCATTGGCTATAACCCGTCCCTCTTTACTGTGAGGTACTAGCTCCTTGACCCAAATCAGATGATGGCTACACACACACACACGCACACTGACTTGTACACACTCCTACATGCACACACATATGGTTGGAGTGTGGGTGTCATCTGATCTAGTGTAGCTGTCTGCCCCCAGCTCTTTCTTACAGTGACTCAGTCCTGTCTGATGAAGCCTTGTAAATACTGACATGCTGTAAACTTGTAGATCTGATTTCAGAGTGCTGTTCGTGTGTGCAAGTGTGTGCGTGTGTGTGTGTGTGTGTTTTCGTGTTTGCGCGCTTTCCTTTCCTTTCACCTGATTGTTTTCTCATGATTATGTTAGGTTGTTTGTCGGAAATGTGCATGCGTGTTTTTGCATGTAGACATGTTCTGCTTCTGTTGTGCTGTTGTTTTTTTTCCCCTCTCGGCTGCTGCTTTTTTCCTCTTCATTACGACACAAACAGCTCTGTGCTGTGAACACGCTACACATTTGCCATATACAGCATGTTACACACTTACTGTAAAAAATCTCACTTTCACGAAATTAGAAAAATCATGTCCTGGGAATTTTTTCTTTGCTGTTATCGAGCGTCTGGTTTTTTTTAGCTGCCTGACATGAGAAACGTCAATAAAAATACAAAACTCTCCAAAAATGTTCCCAAATAGGGCTGTTAATAAAACCTCCCCGTTAGCTTGCGGTTTGGGAGCAGGGGACCGGGCAGGAAGCCATTTTCACACAGGCCGGCCTGACCTCGACTCTTAACTCCGACTGAAAATAGCAGACGAGCAAGATCGCCGTAGAAAGAGAAAAGAGAGAGGGGGGAAGAGAAAAGTGAGGAGATAGATCCCTCCGCCGCAACGTTACCTGAGAGAGAAAGAAAAAAGGAAGGAGGGGGAGAAAAAAGACCTGATGGCTTTTCCACCAGGCTTCCGATCCCTTTGCAAAACAGTAAATCTTGTGAAGTTTATTTTCTTTGCAGCATCTGTGTTTTATAAGGGCTTTTTTAATTTGTTTTTACTCTGTCCAGTGGGGGATCCCCGTTCCTTCTTTTTTTTTTTTTTCTTCTTCCCCTTTGTGTTCGACCCTTTTTAGCCCTCCCCGCCGTCCATCTCTCTCTCTCTTCTCCTCCCTTTTCTCTCTCTCTCTCTCTCTCTCTCTCTCTCTCCCTCTCTTTCCTCCCCCTGTGGAAGTGAGTGTTTTAATAATGATACTTTGGGGAATTGGGATGGTAGAACAGCTTTCTTCTCCTGCACAGAAAAACTACAGCTCCCCCGTCCCTCCTCTTCATTCTTCTTCCTCTCCCCTGCTTTAATCCCTCCCTCCTTTAACATGTCTGGGAAACTTGGACTATCAAGGAATGAATGGTAGAAAGTAGGGATGGACTGATACAGGTTTGCCGATATTGGTCAATATCAAAGAACAATCAAAGATTATCAAAGATCTATTTTAAGTAGCGGGTGAATTTTTAAATATATATATTTTTAATGGTGCCAATACAATAATTATAATTAAGTATAAATAAATAATAAAAATGTACCAATATGAAAACAATATTTTTTGATACCTTAGTTAAGGGATTATCAACATGTTTTAACCCATTTTAAATTCTTCAAGATATTCAATAATAATAATAGACTTTATCTAAAAACAATATAGTCTAAGATTCCCTGATTTAAATCATGGAATTTGATCAGAAGTTTAATCAAAGCATAAAGCACTTTTCAGACATTTCTGGTTCATCTGTCTGTTAAAATAATGGCTTTTTATCATTCAAACATAGGTGTCCGTTGTGTAATTATTCTATAATCAGAACCAGTTCGGAAAGAGCAGCAGTACTTGTGGTGGCAGTTCAGCTGGAGTACAGTGAGGGCTTGTAATGATATGATATCAAAGGAAAGAGTGTGTTTTCAGTTCTCCTGCAGGGTGTATCAATGATGGATTTTAAAACTTATTTTGCAGCAGAATGTTTATCTGTGTGGCTTTATTAGTGACCATTGTGCACTTGCATCCCTGCTTGTTCCCATTTGTCTCTAGTTAATTCAGCCCATTTATTAGATTTTTATTAGTATAGAATTCTGCTGTCTTTTTAATTCTTTTTTTATGTCAGGCAGCACCTAAGTATTGTTAAAAATGACAAGATGTTAAGTTAGGACTCTAATGCAGTTTCTGTGTACTAACATGCATTTAAAGCTTTTCGCTAGATATTCATTGTGTAAGCCATAGGAGCGGGCGATATAGATAAAATACAAAGATCTCAGATCTCTGTTGTTGCAATGAATCCTTTTTCATTTCAAGGATAGTATGAACAGTATGTGGGAGTGTTTGTCTACAGATATTTGACCAGAAAAATCATTCCACTGTAAGAGACTATGTGTGACTAAGTTCAAATCCATTTTGAGCGTGTATGTTCTCGTTGGTATGTTTATTTATGAAGCCCTGTAATGAAACCTGTCTCACCCAACCTTACAAAGCCGTTAATCCCTATAACAGGAGTTTCACTGACTGATTATGATCCATGATCCAAATGCTGTTGCAGAGAATTTGCACCCTGACGAGTTTAATCCTGTCGAACGCATTGATCAGCTGATACATAGTTTTTATTACACACTGCAACTATCGTCATCTACATTCAGAGAGAGGTTTTATCTTTTTGGCCGTGGAAATACGAAGTGGGCAAAAAAAAAAATCAGCTTCAATCCAAAAATATTTTCAAAAGCACAAAGGCTAGACAAAACATGGAACACGGAAGACAAGAAAAAAGCTACTTTTAGCTCTTTCTCTACCCCTCCATTTCACAGCTGTAATATCAACCTCATGTCCAAGGTCTTTCCTAATTCCCAGAGCATCACTCAGCATGTCACCGGCCTAACCTGCTGCCTCCTAACACTCCCCAACCCAGTTCCTCTCCAGACCTGCTAGAGTTTTTTTTTTTCCTTTGACTGAAATCTCCTCTCTGGCAGAACAATTCAAATAAGATACAGTGTTTGTGTGGACACAGACAGTCTTCGGAGCTTGGCCTTTCGCACGTCGACTCCTCATTGGAAGCCTCCTGCTTGTATTGGATGCAAATTGGGTATTAAAAGAGGGGAGAGAAACATGAGATAGCGTGACACGGGGCGGCTGAGGAGAGAGAAAGAGCGCGAAGGATAGAGAGAGAGGCTTAATGCGAGAAGAGAATGCAAATGCTGTTGAGACAGGGAGGGATGGATGGACGGATGGATGGAGGAGAGCTGGATGGATGGTTGGATTAAGGGAGAAAGAGAGACGAGGGTCAGGTGACAGTGTGACTTTTTGGCAGGGTCAGAGTTTTTCTCTGGACGACGGCGACTGAGCTGGATTTGCATTGATGGATCTTCTTTCCATGGGGCTGTCATGTATCAGTGCTTGGGCACATCACGCCCCGGTCATTAATCAAATCATGGCCTCCGTCTAGAGCTATCTGTCTGCCAGACGCTTCTCATCTGTCTACCTCGCTCTCTCACTCTCTCTCTCTCTCTCTCTCTCTCTTTCTCTTTGTAGTAGCCTTGGTCAGCCTTTTTCCTCTTTGGCTTCTTCTCCACCTTTTTTCTGCACAGACTTTGTCTTTCACTATCAAATTATTATAATGAATATTCAGAAAGCTCTGCAATATTTGAGAACATGCAACAAGTCTGTAAAGTTACATTTCAACAGGTAATTTAAAAGATTACGATTACAATGAAACCAAAGCTCCAACATTAGTATTAGTACTAAGAGCAGTAGTTTCAAGCAGTACTGTAGTAGTATAACCTGACGCGCCAGATGGTTTGTTACACAGAAACATCTGAGAAGTCGTCCTTGGAAACTGTTTGGAAAAGGGCAGGCACTTACAAAAAAATACTTGGCAGGTGATTGGATGAACTATCACCGTCTATCACGGGCTAACTTCAACCAATCAGATCAGCGAACCATAAGACGTAGTAGAGCTGAAGCCAGTCATAAGAAGAGCGAAAACATCTTTTCCATGGAGAAAAGCATTCAGTGGAGATCTTCTTTCAATGAAGAAATACACTCCAGTTCTGATATAACTGATGCTATAGCAGCATCTATGCTAACCTTGTTAGGAGCCGCCATTGTTGTTTTCGAACGAACAGTCACAGTCGTCACACCTAAACCACGCTGTAGCTGCCAGCAGTTTTTCATAGGACGCTGATTGGTCCGAACCACTGTGGTTCAGCCACAAGCTCATAACTTGAAGCCTGGCAAGATGGATTCTCGCGTGATCTCGCGAATCCAGCTACCTCGCAAGGTAAGTTGTAGTAGTGATAGTATCAGTACTATAGGCAGTAATGAGATTCGGTGGTTTTTGGTGTCTCTTTGGCTCCAACCAGAACGTGATCAGTAATATCTAAATTTAAATCGCAAATATTTCAAATCTAAATCAATTCGAAGAGTAGAGTCTGTGTACCCACAAATGCAAATGTATGCATACACACTCCTTTCATCAGATTAATAAAGCAGTCCGTACATATGGTTCTGTTTTATACATGTCAATCTTTGTGTAATTGTGGACACATGTGCAGGCCTGATTTCCACTCCCACTGTTAGCCATAGGTTGATGTAGACACGCCCTTAATCAGTTGTTTGCATATGTCTGCTCCGCCACTCTCAATGAAAATAACAGCAGAAATGCAGTTTCACAGAATTGCATTGGCAAAAGCCTTTCAACAGTACCAAAGCAGCCATCCTTACCCACTGCTATTGTTCGCATAGCACAAGAAGTGACAATAATTGTATCTGTATACTGTCATCCACAGCAGTATCTCAATCATTGTTATCATTACATCATTACAGCACTCCTATCTATTTTGTCTACAATAAAACTAAAAGGACTTAAAGACAGGGAAATAATGAAACAAGGGAAAACACGCAAAACTAAATGAATAAAAACAGTAACAATAGAGCACATAACAGACATTAACATAACGTTTACAATGCCAAATTTCAATTGTATTAAATTTAAATACACAATCAGTCAAATTGAAACAACCATAAAGAACAATGTTGCATTCAGTCTTTTTTCGTGTTATTTTTCCATTTCTACTTCACATTGAGCTCTCTAGAACCCTTACGCTAGTTTGATGTTTGTGTGAGGTGCACACATTGTGGCCAGACATTCTCCCAAGTACCAGTTTATGCGCAGGAAATAGCTTTTGCCTGGTTTTGGTGTTGACATGTAGTTAAATCATCTACACTTTCAATAACATTTCTATTAGTTAAATCCTTGTCAGGTTAAAATCACCTTTTGAACTTGTATGTGCGTTTCAAGGTCTTCTTTTTAGTCATGGCGACTTAATTACCCCTACACCACGTTTCAATGTGTATTTCTAATTCATACATTTAAGATTTGTTTGACTGAAAGACACACAAAAAGACAGATGGTTTTCAGATTTTCTCCGTGTTATAAACTATCTGTATTGTCATGGAGACAGACAGGGAGAGTCAGGATATGTTATAATAGATTGAAGATCAGGCAATTTTACAAAACCTCTGCTTTACAGGTATATAGCCTGTTATATTTTACAACATGTCTCTTTTTACAGTCCGACTTTTCAGTTATAGAATATGTAGTGTTTTATATAGTATGTATAGTACAGAATGTATAGTTATAGTGTTATAAAACACTAACAAGCATGAAGAGAAAAACATTTTTACATTCATTTTAGTACGTAGACTTAGTTGATTAAAGTCATCAGCCCACCATACTTTTTCTCATTCTGTTTGCAACTCCCCACCACATACACACCTACACAAACATGCACACCCACGCAGCCTTGCTGTCTGTCTCTCAGCCGTCCAAGCTGTCTTTTCATGTATCATCTTCCGCCGGTGCGTGATCTCTAACACGTTCCACACCAACTTGTCTTCACTGTCTGCACTGGGTGGGGGGGTATGACAGTTTAGGACCCCTTGGCCTTGAGTGACAACACGATATGACGGTTTGGTCAACAGCGATCATCACCCCCCCATCTCAGTCCAGCCACACCTGTTCTTCAATCCACAGCGAGGTTTATTTTTACGGGTGGGGGAGGTCGGCGAATAATGCGGTGGAGCAAAAATGAAATGTCCGTTTTGGATGAGGATGCTAAATTCATTGACACCCCCACCCCCATACTCACCCTCTACTCCCCTCTTAGCTGAAGCACCATTATGGCTTTTCAGGCTGCTTCCTGTACAGATTTTTTTTTCCTTGTCTGCCCCCCTCCCCTCAACACAAAAGGTGGCTGCCCAGGCTCTGGGGGTGTAGCACTTTTGAAATGTGAAGGGCTTTCAGGAGCTGCCTCTGTTAGTCTGACCAAGAGAGGAGCAGAGGGAAATGAAGGACAGGTTTGTGTAATGGTCTCCTCTCCCCCTCTGAAGGTCACACAGCATTGTTGGCCAGCGGAGGTCTAAAAGACAGGCCTTTGGAGGACCACAAAGCGGAGGTTTGGCAGGACTAATGAAACTCAGAGCTACACGTTAATGATCTAAAAGACTGGACCAAAACACTCAGCAGTCCCTTTCCGCTCGCATTCAGCCTCCTCTTGATCGCTCCTTCCAAATAATGACAAGGCACTCTCCTCCTCTACCTTTATTGTAACCTTTGATGTCCGCCTTGTTTTCTTTGTCCCCGCGTCCCCCCTCCCTCCTTTTCATTCCTTTATGTTACGCGGCTGTCACTCATCTATTAAGGCAACAAATGGAACAAGGAAAACATTCAGAGAGCGTATTGTGGTGCACCCACAGGTTTGCTCTTTATTTCTTTTGAAAGCACTTGAACTTGGAATTTTCCTTGGGCCGCCCATTGAATCAGTAGCATACACCTTTTTTGTTGTAGCTATTGTCATAGGATTACAAACATATTTGTTTTATAATCCCCATTTCTTATCCCCTGTAGTGAAATGTTTATGTTTAACTGTTTATATGTGACTGTTTTCTCTTCTCATTGTATTAAAGGGCAACTTACCAAATTTACAAAAGAAACCCATATTATTACACTTACCTCTAGTGGTATGCAGCCATGCAGATAGTTTCAGTTTTGTGTGGCCAGGTTTAGAAATAAACTTCTCTGAGATTTGTGCCTCCACCCCAGTACAATGGAAGTAAATGGAACTGTGGTTGTGATCGTCACAGCATTGGAAAAATAACATTTTAAAAAAATCACCAGCAACATGTCTTTCCAGAAACAGTGTCCACAAAACACACAGTCATCTGTTTCTTCAGTAGAAAGTAGTTCCAGCGAAAAAAAAAATTAATTGTTGATAATTTCAGCCCCAATTCTTGGGTAATGAAGTTGTCAAAATGTAGCATCAGGTAAAAGCAAGAAATTAAATTTGTCACAAAACATGTCTTCACCAAGTAGATCTTTTACTGACCAGGATGCTGTCCACGGTGATCTTTGTCTTGATTGTAGAGGTTCAGAAACATTTTAATTTAATTTAAAATCAAATAAGCTGCCTTGCCACGTGATAATGTTCCCTAGGAAATGTGCTTTGGCTTTGTTGTTTAAAAAAAAAAATAAATAAAAGTCATATGCAACATGCACTCAATTGTATGCCTAGTTCCTGCCAGAGGTTACCTCTGCCTGCCTCGCAAACAGAAAGTGGTGAAATGTGTTATCCAGTAAGATGGAGGCTAACTGTATGTGATAAGTTAGATAGGAAGTGAACTAGCAGGCTCTCTCCTGATGTAGCTGGTTAAGGTCATTAGGCCTTAAAGAAGCCCTTTGACATGGCCTGATTATGTTTGGCTGGTTGCTGCATGCGATATCTGAGATGAGATGTGTTTCTTTGGATCATCTGTGTGTGTGTGTTTGCCCATATGTGTGTGTTGAGCCAGTGTGTAGGGCCTGTTGATTGGCCTTGATTAACAGACTGCCAGGCACTAGAAGCAGAGCCTTTGTAATGTAGCATCTTGAGCTGGTTATTTCCAATCATTCCATAGGAGGCCTTGAACCCGGGGTTGTGTGTGTTTGTGTGTGTGTGAGGGGTTGGGAGAATGTACCGCACAATATTCAAACAAGGCCTTTTTCTTGGAGCGAAAGGTGTTTCAGTTTTGTAAACAAGGTCTTCTGGTGGTCTGCTGAATGCCCAGTCTGTAATTTAAAGTGAATGAATGATAAAGTGAATTGGTGAAATTTTTAATTTAATTCAAACTGAGCAATGTTGGGAATTGGCATCCAGCTGAAAAAGGAACCACTGAGTACTGAAAAATGAATTATGTATAAAAGGTTGTACCAGCATTCACAATGTGATTCTCAGTATTTTGCGGCCATTACCTGGGAAGGCTCTTGGTTGACATATTTGCCTGTTATGTTCCACTCCAAATATATGAAAAGGAGATTTCTCCAACCTTGTTGTCCAGGGAACATCCGGTACTATTCACTGAAACATTTTTTATAACCCTGCTTCCAGGCAAGCTGAGCAGCCAGGATTCATACAACAACTTCACCAACAACAACATGGGGAACCCGCGGCTGTCCCCGCTGCCCAGCCTCACCGTGGTGCTGCCTCTGGCTCAGATCAAACAGCCCATGACCCTGGGCACCATCACCAAACGCACTGGGTAGGTAACACACACACACACACACACACACACACACACCTCAGCCTTTATTCTCTGCAGGAACTCCAGTGTAAGAAGCACATGTGTTACACAATGGTCCCATCACAGAATCCATAACTTATAAGACCTATTGCAGCAATGGTTTTCTTTGTAGTGTTCCTTTAGTCACCACTCAGACATATACAGTATGTGTATGGTAACACTTCACTTAAACCCCCCATCTTTAAACACGTATAAACAGTTAACAAATGATTGATAACACAGTATAATACAGCTCTAATCATATTTATTGATATATGATGACACACAGTAACAAACCCTTACAGTGTGTTACAAAGCCTTTATTACTAGTTTATATACATGTACACAACATTCACAGGCGGGTTCAAACTTTTTACAAATGTGCTCCAAACTGTTGAGCTTGAAGGTTCATTCTTCACCTTGGAAATAGTAAACAGAAAAATAACTAATTAACTCTAAGTCCACTTACTAGATTTCTCCCGGAGCTTTCAGCCACTTCCTGTGCCCTTCATTAGCAGATGTAGTTTGTGCAGTTGACATGGAGAGTGAAGAAGATTACATACTAGATTTTCTATGTTTACAACTGTTATATTATATTCTTAATCATTCATTATCTTTTTATACACCAGTTACAATCAACACTTAGAATGTCCTTATATCTGCTTCAAAACTACATTATATTGTGTTACTGTATAGTGGGTTATAAACCATTTATTAATTGTTTATTAACTGGTTACAAATGCTCAATAGGGGGTTAAGTAAAGTGTTATTTATGTTGTAAAAAATCCACTAGAAAGAAGAGACTTGACAAATTATACATTTCAATATGCATAGTGTTTTCTCAAAACGTGGGATTCCTCAGACCAGCTGCCTTTGGATTTAACACTTTACCCACCACTTTGCCATCCGGATGTTTGCTCTATGTAGAGTGTTCACTGCCAGTACTACGAAAAGTTACATTAAAATGTAATTATGTAACTTTTATATATGTTTTGATAAATTACTCTTTTCTGTGTTTGTGGTCGTTTTCAAGTAAAGCTCCCTTGTGTATAAATAATCCAGGTACAATGCACCACAGAGTATACAAGTGAAACCTTTAAGATATAACGTCTCCAGAGGGGGTGCATGTAAAAGGGTTGTTGGCAACCTCACAAACTCCACTAAATTTACAGTTTGGCCATTGTTGAGAAACATTTAAATCACACTGTATTACATGTGTGACCTCGGCCTGTGATTTGCTGCCTTTTTACATTAATCTCATTGTAAAAACACTGTATTGTGTAGGCCAGAGTTTTTTCCTCTCACACATCCAGCTGATGCATGGACTTCTTTTGTCTCAGGCCACCACTTTTTTGCATAGGGTAATGAAGCACAACACACACGTGAACTTGTTCTGTAGGCTGTTTGGAAAGCGGACAAAACGCACCATGCATATCAAGAATAGAAATAAAAGCCTGCCAATAATTTTAAACCATGTTCAGGTCACATTAAATGCAGTGCAGCCCTGCTAGCTTTGAGCACTGGAGCAAGTTCAGTTTTAAAAGTAAGACAGCTCTGCTCTCATGATCCTCTGTCTCTCTCTTTTATTTTCACCTGGATCTTCGCGGTGCATTGAAATCATGTAGTTTTAAGACCATCAGCAACTACAGGCCTTTGCTAAGTGCATTTACATACAGTACAGGTGGCTCCACAAATATGGGCAGATTTTAATATTTTCATTTAAATGTAATTTTCATGCCCTGTTTGAATGGGAAATGCTATAATGATTCAAACAGACGGCGAGGGATTTATTTCCCCGTGATATTTGATAAGTGAGCTTTGAGGATGAAAATGGAGACCTGATCCTGCAGTCAACATAAACAACACCAGGCCATTTTCCAAATCATTAAGATGACCTGCAAAGTTAATTTGGTTTGTAAAATGTATTATTGCTTATGGGCTACTGTGGTGTGCTGCTTTGGTTTATTTGTTATGATGTCCTGGTACTGGTGGTTTGCATTTGGTTTAGCAGTTGTACTATTTAATGTCATACAATGTTGGGGGGGGTTCTCAAAATAGGTCTCATTGGTTTTAATTGAAGGCCTTAAAAAGTGAAATATGTCCCAGTTCACCTTCAGTGGGAGCTTTCAGGTTGCTTGTGTTCATTTATAGTTATCATTTGCTCTGCTCAGTAAAGAAAAGAGGCTGTTTTTCATCTTTGTTTTGTAATCTGTGATAATCTGAGAGACTGGGGTGTTTTTTATTTAATTTGTATTGTGTCTCTATTTTAGTGCTTCACATTTTTTGCTATGGTGTGTTTTATAGTCTCCAACATATGCTGGACTCTCATTGCTTTTATTTTTGTTGACTTGCTTTTTCTTTGCGTCAGTTTTAAGTGCTTTTTTTCGTTCATTGCTTTTTTTCCCCTTCTTTTTTTTGTCTTTGGTAGTAAGCTGTCACTGCCGTGTAGTTTTATTATTTGGCCTCCATCTTTGGTGGTAAGCAGTAAGCAGTACTTTCATTCTTTCATGTGTTTATTTATTTTATTTGACTGCTGCTCAGTGCTTATTTGTTGTGCTGCTGCACTTGTCTTGCAGTTTAGTTACTGCTGTGAAACATGGGCTGGGTATTGTTTTAAACCTTTCGATACCAGTGACAATATGATACACATGTTTTGATACTAAAAAAATACAATTATCAATAGCTTAATTTGAGAAATCAACACAAACTCTTTGCTTAAATAAAAAGCATTCTGAAATTGGCAGAATTTTGACTAAAATCAGGGACTGTCTGATCAAACATTAAGAATATGACCATATGACCAGCCATTTGATGCCAACTTTCATTACTTGAAAGCTTTTGATCCTCTGTGTTACAAACACAATTTGGTCAGTAGCAAAAAATAATTTAGGTTGGATAGCCTTGGTGACAAAATCACATGGGATTCTCATGGAAGTGAAGTTTGTCAGTTAGCGGTATAGGTATTGCCCTTTTTCTTTTTGTGTTCAGTGTTGATGGGTGCTGATTATGTTAAATATCTATGGAATTAGATTTGTGTCAATATAATCAAACAAAACGTCTTAAATACCAAACAAAAGTAAGAACTTGAGAGAGAATAAAACTCACTGAAGCAAAAAAAAAAAGTCAGCTCTGTGCTGCTGTTTAGGATGTTAAATAATTTGTAGTTTTAGATGAGATGATGTTTTGTTTTTTTTTGCTTCAGGGAGTTTTTTCTCTCTGAAATTCTTATTTTTGTTTGATGTTTAAGAAGTTGTGTTTGATTATATTGATTATTATTATATCTCTCAATAACTTCCATACCCTGTCTGTGACACTCAGCCCCAAGCCTAGATGTAGGTCTTTAGACAGGTGTGAAGGAACATGTCACCCAGTGCAACGCTGTGGCTCATTGATGTCTTTTTAATAGAGGAATAACATATATCACACCCAATACTTGTTAGTAGATACATTCATTGTTGGTTTGGGTCCTTTCATGGGATTTGTTGAGAGTATGTACAATAAAGAATATAGACAGCTTCATCCTTAACCTGCAAACAGTCAAATATTCCACATGTTTATCCCATTATACCTGGTCATGTAACACCTCAAACCTTGCTTCAAAAGGTGTATTGGCTCTTTAGGACATCCTCAGCCCTGGTAGGCTGCGTCAGCACTCCTTTATCAATCCATCCAGTCCACAGGAGGCGTCAGTATTAATGCATCAGGACATGCAGCTGTGCGGCCTGCTCCTGCATGCACACTGCTGCACCAATTCACCAAACACACACACACACACACACACACACACACACACACACACTGAGGGTAGCAGCAGGTTTGGCCCCTAGAGTGGGGGGTGATATCATATGCTTTCACGCTATACTTGCACAGGAGTGCCCTGGCACCATCTGTCTGTCTGTGCAGCCAACCCTCTCCCTTTTTTTATGTGTGAGTGTGTGTGCGTGTGTGTGTGTATGTGCGTGTGTGTGTGTGTGTGTGTGTGTGTTATAGAGAGAGAGAGAGGAGCATCCGGCAGCTGTATTTACACCTGTATGAGCAGATCCCTGTTGGCAGTGCGGCAGAGGAACACACCAGCTGCTTAACCTACATTCCCTGCCAGGCTGTCTTTGTGTCCACTGTGCCGTGACACACACACATAACAACACACGCACATAGACGCGCTGATGAAGCTTGTACCCCCTTTGTGTGACCAGGCCAACTGCAGGGATACCTTCATAGACCACGGCACACCTACAGACCACCAATGTGCAAAACGCTGCTGTTGCCTCCATTGTTTTTTAACATCAAAGAAAACCTCAACAAGTTCATGCAGAGCCTCCTCCTCTCTTAATTTAGATTTTGGTGTTTTCCCCCTGTCGATGTGGGGAGGTAGAGTCGGATGTGGCTCAGCATTCCCCTGATAACCCCCCCCCTCCAGACGAGGCCAGGTCAGGGAGTGGAGGAGCACAGCCAAGCTTCTGCTAGTCCTCAAAGTCTCCTGGGAGTCCCGAACAAGGGGACGAGTGTCGGCTCTGACCCGGCCTCTTGTTTCCTGTCAGCCAAATTTAGCAGGAGGTTGGCTGGCCCCAGATGAATGAAATCCCAAGGAAGAAAAAAGAATCACTATCACAAAATAAAAAAGATTCTCTCTTGGTAAAATGTCACTGTCAGAACTTAATCTGTGAAAAAGATTAAAACAGAGAGAAATATTCCAACATTCAGCTCCAAAGAAAGTCCACTTGTCCCGACAGTCACCAGAGTTCTACGAGGATGGATTTAACTTGTCAAAATGCCTGTCAGTGATAAATTTGGGATTAGCAAGCAGACAAACTATTGCACACTTATCCCATCTACACACTACACAGTCGGACTTCAACACAGACAAATGAAAATCCAAATGGAAAGATTGTCCTACACAAAACACAACACCACCCTTGACCAAATCCCGCTGATGACATTTTCGAGCAAATGCAGATAGAGTGCAGGCGAGAAAGACAACAGCGAGAGAATGAATGAGACCCCGTGACCTGCTGCAGATGGGCCCTCAGATTATTGTAATACATATGTAAGAGCCAGCCCAGTGCTAGAGCCATTGTCTTACAGAGCCTCACTGAGCCTCAGAGCCAGAAAAGGGCTTTAAGAATGCAACGGCCAGCATCGTCACATGGCAGCAAGGCTAAACCATTTCCACAAATCACCTCACTTCCCTCCCTTTTTAATGGCCCAGGCAGGGCTGCTATTAGGGCCACAGGGTTAAGAGATGAATGTGTCAACGATTATTCTCCGGGAGTGGGGTCGTCGCCCTCACAGGTCGATTACGCTTGCTCTTTCCCCTCTCTCTCTCCTGTATCTATTCCTCTTCCTCTGCCTCCTCTCACTAACACACCCGCTCACAGTCTTACACCCCTTTTACTCCACTGACCCGTGTTAAACTGACGTTTCCCAACATGCCACTCCTGCTGGATTGGGCAGTGCGTCACATAACTGTGCGGCCTTTGTCTACACTGTGGCCAAAACTGTTTACTGCCAGCTCAACATGGTGGACAGTTTCCCCAACATGACCTCATTCTTTTGTTTTATTCTAAGCAGTGTGAAATTTGACACTTTGATTTGTAACATGCTATGCATTTCAATGTAACAACTTCTCTGTATGGTTTGCAGCAATTATTCATGATAAAAACAGCTCAAATAATCAACCACTTTAACCATATGAACACATGGACTATAAGTACTAGGCTTAATAGATTCATTAAGACTGAGGTCAACCCGCTGGAAGGATAATGGTAACAGGTACAAGGTAATCAAAAATAAGCAGGTAGCTGAAAGTTAAAGGGAAACTCCAGT
Organism: Macquaria ambigua; assembly: GCA_008360985.2. NCBI lineage: Eukaryota > Metazoa > Chordata > Actinopteri > Centrarchiformes > Percichthyidae > Macquaria > Macquaria ambigua. Next base: position 308,835 of record VMKM01000479.1, read on the forward strand.
ATTTTTAAACCTGGGCCCTATTTTTACAAATTTGGGGGTCTAAATGACTAATACTCACCAAAGGTTTTGGAATTGGTCCAGTAGATCGCCTCCGCCGGCATCTGCAAACGGGCTACAATGGCTGCAACGTAATCCTTGCAGGCAATTGCGCCCGTGAAAAGTCTGTCCACTAAAAAGTATTTGAAGTGTCTGACAACATTATGGAAAGGATCCCTACAGAGACAGACTGTTTGTTAAAGCGTAAGATCCTTTTGTCTTCCTGCAACAACTCAACCTCTCGGGAGACTTTTCCTTGAGCGAGTCTTTCTGTTTCTGGTTAAACAAAATGGATCGGAAGTATTGGTTATTTCAAGCCCAAAATTTGTAAAAAATAGGGCCCAGATTTAAAAATACAGGCATTTCCCTTTAGGCAAACTTATGAAGTTTGGATTTAAAGGCCCCAACAGAGTCATACTGTCTGACATCAATGGAGATTATTCCAGAGGAAGGGGGCACGATAGGAAAAGGTCCTGCCAGGGTTCCCACAGTCATGAAAAATTATGAAATAGTTTTCCAGGCCTGGAAATGGTTTGGAATTAACAGAATGTTTTGAATATACATTGTTTTGGCCATTGTTCAAAATATGTTCAGAAAAATCCCGAAACATAACGATTAGCGAAGTACGTCCCTGTATTACTAATTTAAAATCTAGTGCTGTGTGACCGTTGAAACGTCACTAGTATCACGTGATACACATTGGCGTATGCAGCTAGTTGGCGGCAGGAATGTCTGAAGTTAGCAAGCGCTAGCAGTTTGCTTATCTGCAAATGCCTGGGAAGTGCAATATAATACATGGCTCAAGAGAGAGGCAGACCTTAGCCTGCGCCCTATGATCATTATATAGGCCTACCTATTTTAAACTGCTTAAATCAAGTCGTGGAAATGGGGTAAAATATTATGGAAAAGTTATGGAAACGTTTTGAGAATTCATTGGTAAAAATGTGTGGGAACCCTATCCTACAGCAGCTCTTTTGACCCATGGGAACAAACAGGAGCTCTGCGAGCACAGGATGGGATATAAGGTTTAAGGATATCAGACAGGTATGAAGGGGCGAGCCCATTTACTGTTTTCTAAGTCAATAATTTTGTATGAAAGTAGGAGGGAGAAATTCAAAGTGGCATCTTGTCAACCCCAAAGCTTACTTGGCCTTTGCTACCCCCATGGAGATCTCACTCCATTCCTCCATCACTCTCCCACCGGTGTCAATCCATTTACCCAGCTGGAGGCCCAGAGTGGGGGCTCAGCAGGTTCGATAGGCTCAGCGGAGGGTCGGCGGTAGAGACCGTCCACCCCCCTCTGCAACTCCTTGATAAGTGGCAGTTTACCAGGGGCCTCCATTACACCAACCACCATGTTCATTTGTCAACTTGCACTCCAGGAGTAAGACATTCCAGGGCAAATTGTTGCTCCCTGTCTATCGGAGTAACATTTTTCTACACATCCATGTACCAAGACTAATTGAAGACTGTCTGCTATCATCAGGAGGGCCCAGGCGGATGCGATAAAATAAGAGAATTGCTGCAGAGTGCTTTGGTTGGCCGGGGATTCTGTTTTTTTTTTATGACTGGGGGAGGTTGGCTGGTGGGGACAGAGTTCAGTCTCATCGGACCTTTATTGCTGCAGGGAAAAGGCTTATTTACTGTAAACTGTTTACGGAGCTCTGTCACTATCTCTGGACTTGCAGAGTAAACACAGGAACACACTCCCACTCCTAATGTCTTGTAAACATTAGAAACACGCACAAACTGACCGATAGACAGGAATACACCCAGAAAAAGACACTACACTCTGGATGGCGCTTGCACACACACACAGTCTTCTGTGTACTTGTTAACATAATCACAGTGAATACACATTTGCCCACACCCCTGCTTCCAAATGGGCACTCACATTCACAAGACAATGCATGGCCATAAATACACACTTGCACTAAAAAAAGAAGTTGCATGCAAACACACAACTCCTTGTCTCAACAACGCCTGAGTGCTGTTAGTTGTATTGTTGTCCCCAGTTGTTATACAAATTGGATAAACTCTTCATACTCTTTCTCAATCTCAACAATCAGAACCGTTTCCCATCGTTTTTCTGTGCTGTATTTACACGGTTGGATTCAGACCTACATGTTTCTGCACATGTACGCAATCCCTTTAAAGTTAAGGAGAGAGAGAAAAAAAACATGACAGATGTCTGAAGGAAAAATCAAAGTCTGTGGACATGGTGCTTCTGCCAAATATATGGTATCACACTTTACAGAGCAGCTTGAGCAGATGAATCATCAAGCCATCCCGCAGGTTTTCAAATCCATCTGAGCATACAGACATTCTGTTTCCTGCCTCATATGTGTTGTGCACTTAAACAGATACGTCAAAAAGTATGTAATGTGAAAAGTGTGTTTGCTCAAGTATGCTAGTTTAATAATGGTTTTTCCGTCTATCTCTGTACCCCTCCCCCCGACCCCCTCTCATGAAGACCCTACCTCTTTGGGGCGGGATGTTTTGCCATTAAAACTCCATGGTGAGTTTTGCTTCTCCCCTCCTTGGCTCCCTCTGCAGCATGCAACTGTATACTCCGCCACAGCACACCGCCTCCTCTACCTCTCATTTGTCTCCTGGTATATTTTCAACACATTCCGCAGAGCTTGTGCAGTCATTCCTCAGGGGGGAAAAAAATCCCAAAGAGGAGTGTTTCTTATTTTCTCATCTTTTTTTGTGTGCCGTTTTTTTTTTTTGTTTTGTTTGTGTTTTTTGCAAACCTTTCAATTTTTCTGTATATGTTGAGCTTTTAGGATGAGACATTGTTTTGAAGCCACTACAGTACTTAAGTGAACAAAGGCTTTTTGTTGGATTTAATATTTATAAACAGTATGCATATATCATGTATTGCCAGTTATGGTTTCCCATTTTAATGAATGCCTGATCTTTTTCTAAGAATTGAAGAGTTGAAAACATAAACAGCTACATTATTTAAGTCTGTATCATAGGTGGTAGTCCAGGGGAAATTTTGTAGGGCTTTAGGGCAATGCCATAGCACTTCTTGTCTGGTTGCCGTGTGGTTTCTTTGAGCCGCCTGCTAGAAAATGACATCTCTGTCTTCTTGTCTTTTTCTTTCTCTGTGTTTAGACCCTCCATGATGTTTTTCCAAGAATAACGCCTTTGTGTAAAACACATGTTGCTCAAATTTTCCTTCAGTCCGCTTTGGTTACATTTTTTTTTTTCTGTCGGATGTGTGTTTGCACGCAGTAATTGTGCCTTGTCATATTCTGGCATTATTGTGAACAGTGTCTTGTGTGGGTATAGAAATATGAGTGATATTTACCCCTCTCCTACAAAATGTGTTTGGCAAAGAACTAAAGGTCAACCAAATAAGTTTTCTGTTTAGTTGATTATAATTAAATCAGTTAATTTCAAGCTGCACTAATCAATATTTTTATATTAACAATGGGTCAAATGGCTATGTGTAATGTGAAAGACGTCGCTCAAAGTGATGAACCCACAGAGAATTATCATCTGATTCTGCAGTTCCCTTCAGCTCTACAGAGCATTTTATCATCTTTCAGCTCACTGTTTTGATTTTTGTTGGCTCTCACGGCTCTCATCCGCCTTGTTTCCAGCCACAGTAGGCAGCAGAAAAAACTCTGATGAACCCACTGTAGGTTACACACCTAGCATCACACAGCAAAGTTAGAGACTAGCTGGTGAGCATAATGGAGAATTTAGCAGCCAAAGAGCCAGATATTTTTCTCAGGAGTTGATGATATTGGACTTGCATTCATTGGGTGATCAGAAACACAACTCCAGATGAGTGCTAATGTCGTTCAGTGTCTGCTTGATGTGCTAATACTGCTTTAAACTGTTTTTCAAGAACATCATATCACCTCACCTCAGCAAATACTTTGGTATCATCACTTATTTACTTTGAGCTCTTCCTCACCTAATGTAATACTCTCAATATCAACAAATTACTTGCTAATGAAGAATAAGCATTACAGTAATGAGCTAGCTTGGTTCCAGACCTCTGAATTGCTGCCCACATTTTTTCCAGTGATTTAAATAAGTCTGGAGTTGTGCTTACTGACACTACAGAAAAACAACTGAGACAAGGAGAGCTTTGGAGGCAGGACTAAGAATGGAGTCTCCTTTGCCAAAGCTAGATAGAGAAGATAAGAACCAACACAAAAATGGCCCCAAAAATGACCACAGGCATTGATGAGATAGACGCAGCTGTACAGATTGTTTTAAGTCGACTTACAGAAATAACAACCCTTAAAACATTTTCCTTTGATCATCAAGACAAACATAACTGCTCTTAGCAACCACTACCACAGCTTCCATTTCAACTAAAAATGACATCTGCAGGATGCTGCTACTGATTCGTTAGGGCAAAATGACAACCCCTTCCAAACAGAAAAAGGCAATGAAGAACATTGACTGAATAATGAAGTGAAACAAAAATCAATTTAATCAGATTTTCACGGTAATAATCAGGAAATGATTCACATTCCCTTTTGAATTTTGAGTCACCTTCATTTTTTTAATGCCCTGAGAATCAAATGTTAGAGGCCACAGCATCCTCCTATTCAAGGAACTTTTTCTTGTAGGGGGCTAAAGCCAAGTCTCTTGTCAACGCTGTCTCGTGAAATCAGATGCTTACAAGCTTTTAAAAGAAGCCCCATTATGACAGAGTCACTTATGGAGAGATGATTGAGTGGCTCAGTGAAGTGAACTTTTCCCTTCCTGGCTCCCTGCTCTCCAGCTCCTCCCTGTTGACTCCATTCACTTTAGAAAATGAATAGCATGTGGTGCCTTCCCCAAGTCTTGGGTTTCTTCTTTTGTTGTGGGCAGTCACTCATACTTTTTAATTGAAGCTTTTTTCTTTCTGTCTTCATGCACCTCCCGCTTAATCTAGGCCCTTAGTGATTTCAGAGCGTATACTTTTCAAAGCTACACATCATTAGCATCGGAATCTTGACCCTCACGATAACTGCCTTCCGCTCAAATTTGAGCTAGTTAAACCTATATTGTTTCTCTAATAGTGTTTGTCTTGAGACGTGAGCTATGACAGTCTATTCGCCAATTTCTGCTTCAGCATTTCACGTGCCCTCTGAAAGCTTAGTAGTACCCAGAGTTTAGGTACAAATTTTAGAAACAGAGGCCTCTTTTATTTCCAGGATTCCATCAACTGTATCAAGCCATCTAGAATTTCCATTTCATGCTCTAAGCATGGATTTTAAACAACTGACCAAATACATGAGCTTACACCAATATATTTATTTTATTATTATTTATTTTTTATCTGACTCCAAAGATGATTTAATAAACTTACATACCTTGTATGGCACACAAGGCGGGGTATAGGGTATAGAACAGGTAAAAAAAAAAAAAAAAGTCCTAGTTTCTCCTTGAACATTTGATGCCTATTCTCCAATGTTCACTGAGTTTCCCCAGTGGTTGTCATTAGTGCTGTGTGTTCGACACAGCCCCAAGGCTGCCTCTTTTCCAAGGGCTGTTGTAAAATAATAAATGTGATGTTGAAGGATGTGTCCTCCACATGACTGCCCCTCTCTCTCTCCCTCTCTCTGTCTTTCTTTCCCTTCCTGGTCGCAGCCTTAATACCGGCTCTTTTTCTGATTTGAATGAACCATATGGCCCAGAATCAGTGCAACGACAGCCGCACAGCTCTTTGTCACTGGATTGCCAACTCAAGTGAGCTCTATCATATTTGTGTACTGCGAGGGCCCTGAAAATAAATGGAAGCTGCCACTGGACTTCCATCCCCCCTCGGAGGCGCCTCACGTTAGCCCCGGACATAGTAATGCAAAGGGACTTTGATGGTTGATGTCGCAGATTGAATTATGCCCTTGAGAAAAAGCTATTAGCTCAGTCAAGAGTCCTCATTTGTTAAATTAAAAGTGGAAATGACATGTGAGTAGTCTTCAGTGAATTAAAGTTGCAAAGAAAATGGATTCCACTCCCTGCTAAAGGGCAATCGTACAAAAGGAAATCTTGTGGAGGGAGAAGAAAAAAAGAGATTTGCCGTTTGTTTAGTGACATCCCTCCCCCGCTCCCAATTCCCTTTTAGTATATTTATGTTTCAGAATTTATTGATATTGGGTTACCTTTTTCGTAACTTGGTGCCATTCTCCAACCCACTCCCCTACCACCGGTCCACTCTGAAAACTGGTTGCTGTACTCCATATGGATAGCAGAATTAAGCCCTTGTCTGCTGGAGCTGTGCCTCTCTGTCGTAAGGGCAGAAACCTCAACACTTTTAAGCCACTTCAAGTGAGATCAAGAGGAAAAGGATGATTTAAAACGCAGATGAATAAACTTTAGTGGTCACTGTACCCAGAGGAGAGGAGAACCGAGCTGTGATGTTTGGTCCTGTTGGCAGGCTCGGCGCCAGCTGAGGCCTCTTCAAAGAGGCCCAAACCCAGCTCATCAGCTATGAGACCACAGTGGGGAGCCAGTATTATAACCTGCTATCACAGACTACACATTGGCGTGTGTGATTATATACATGTATGTACTTTGTTATAGTATATATAGTTCTGTGAGCTCATTCCCTAATGGCTCCAAATAATTATTTCTACTGTGCCTCTCAAAAGTCCTTTCTCGCTGATTTGTCATTCTCCCTTCAAGAAAACCTGTCAGATTTAAACAATGTTTTTCCTTGATTTATTATTCAACTTCCATTTACGTCCAAAGTCAACATGAAGACTATGAAGAGGTTAGAATATCTCCTAGTATGCAGTGTAAGTTGCTGTGTGGTATATTTGTCAGCCCCGAGCTCTCACCCTTGAAAACCAACATCAGCTTGCTCTGAAATAGGATTTGTGTTTCCTGGGTTATTGAAACCAGTGAACCACAGGGCCTTTGAGGGGTTTAACATATTTTCCAGCAATGGGAGAGATGGAACACCAGGGTTTCCAGCAATTAAACACCTCAGCAAAGAAGAACTTCGACTTCGGCAAACTCCCACACAGTCAAAGTTGGGATTACTATTCCTTCTCTTGAGCAATGAACAGAAGTTATATGGTGTCTTGTGACCAACAGATCCCTTGTTTCCCCATATTCCCTTACCATTTAACATTCTTATAGCCATTTTCACTTTAATGGGTCATAGTAGGGTTCTTGAAAGTTTTAAGACTACGCATATTTTACATGTTTTATGTCTATTTTCATTTCTTTCCCACTGAATTTTCCTTTTAATTTTGCCCTACTCTGGTCCAGGATTGTTGAGATTGAAAGGCAGAAGAAAGGATGCAGTAATGGAAACACCCCCTCATAGCTAGGGGATAGCTAACTTGACCTGTTTGTTAAATGCATTATTTTATGAATGCACTGACAAACGAATAGGCCCAAGGAAGAGCTTGGAGAAGAAGGCAAAGGGCACCCTGGAGTTAGCCAACGCAATATCCTGAGTGTGACTTTATCTCCCCCTCCATCTTCCTTTCACAGACAGGGCTTACTGTGGATATTTGGTTATTCAGCCTTCTCCCCTTGACCCAGCACTAATAAATTCAAGCTACAAAACTTGTATGGAGGCCTTTCTTATGACTACCTTCACCACTTCCTTTTTCCTGATCCCTCTTTCACACGGTGTTGGCCAAACAAAGACATCAACATCTCTTTGCATCCACGGAGTAATTTATGAGCTGCTGACAGTCTGAAGGGAGGCAGCAGAAAGAGAGTTTTACCAGCAGCCGGTCCGTCAGCACCTAGTACTGTGAAAGAAAACTACTGGACACACAGTCTGGCCCTACAAGCCGTTGAACTACAGTTTTATAGTCGGCTTCCTGTGAGGCAGAAGCATCAATGAGGTCTGGATCTTTTGTTTAGTGATAACCAACTTCAGCAGGCGCACACCTTCCACAAAGGAGCGTGGGGGATGGTATTCTATACATGCCAACCTGCAACTACACAGATCTGCAGATGTAGAGGTGTCAATGCTGCCACCTACGGACAAAGAATGTATTTTTTTTTTTTTTCCATAAATCAACATCGATGCTTATTACATTTTTACAGAAATACAATTTGACTTGTGGTTTTAAATCACCAAATTGCAGCTTTTGAAGATTTTTTAAGTGCAGTTTTTTATTTATTTAACATATTTACAGGTATTTTCCTCTCTTAACATCTATGAAAAAGCTAGTAAGTGGACGTGAGTTGATATAAGAATAGATGGAGAACAGATCTAAAACACACTGATTCAAAAGGGAACTTCCATGCCCAAATGTGTATGTAACATAAAGCTTGAGCGTCAAAGTTAGCCCAAGTGATATTTGTCTATAGACAGCGCTAACAATTCTATGCATAACCAACACATATGTAAATGATTTCAATAACACAATTTTCTAGTTCAAATATTCACGGGCAAGATAAAACCTAACCAATCTGCTTTATAGGACAAATACATTCATACTTTCATATCCATCCATTCTGTAAACTACTAATGCTGTTCAGCATCAATGGTGACTAGAGTCTATCCCAGCAGGCCACACACAAAAAGTAGCTATAGAAAATGAACTGCAGTAGTAGCACTCATTGCCTGCTGGTGGCACAAGTGCCAAAATTGTAGAAACTTTTGCTTTCCTTGTGCATAGATGGAGTCGGTTGGTTGGACATTTCTTGATAGGCCTGGTCCCAGATGCTTTGCATCAATGACATTACGTTTCCCTGTTGTTAATAAAGTTTTTTATCAGCCAGAGGGGCTTTTTCTGCTCATGCAAACTATCCATTTCTGCTTATATTTATTCCACATAAACCAAAAATATAAAAAACATGTACAAAGTTCTGCACCAGAAAGCTTTCATTAGCTGAGGATAAGTTGAATTACAATATTTTTTTTCAAACGGCAATACAGAGGAGCAACATGGAAAAATGCAGTTCTGCATCAATTTCTTTGTCTTTTCTCAAGTGAGTGTAGACAGAAGTGAGCTTCCACACCAGTGTGGTTTGCAAAGGTCAAGGTTAAGCACCCCTCTGGGAGTGAGTGACACCATCGTGAGTCTTCAAGCCCTTAGCCCACCTCATGCCTGATCTGCTGTGACCACGTTTTACTGTCCAGGTTGGTTATAAGGCCGGACAATAATACCAGACCTCGCTACTGTTCTCTGATCATTACCATATGGGGAGCCCTATTGCAGCTGAAAACCTTTTCTGTGTCCGCTTTCTCTCAAACAGTCCTGACATGCTGAATAATCCAATAACTCCCAATAAATTCTCTCCTGTGGCCAACGCAAAATGAGGCAGCCAGGGGAAGGCAGCTTGGATGCTGCTGTTGTGAGGTGCACGTTCCACTGAGTGATAAATATTGTACATATTTATTTCAAATATCCTTTAGATCATGTGCATCCAGTGTGACTGCAAGGTTTATTGGTCCCTACTATTAAGATGAGATTGACAGTAGCACTGTAGCAGAACCGTACCAAGCTACATTAGTGTGGGTGCTACAGTGTAGCAGGTACAAGATAAAATACAAACCAGGAAGCCCAGTTTGAAGGAACCACTGAGATTTATACTTTTTAAGCCCAGACAGTAGAACTCTGGAACATTACAGTATCAACATTACAGTGTCTCTTACATCTCAATGCCAACGTGGTAAACGGCAATTTACCACAATGCTGCACGGTATATGCTACATTCCACCTAGCGCTCTTATACTGTATTTGGCTGGTGAATGCAGCGGCTCTCTGGATGACGTTGCAATATGCTGAGCCAAAAGTAAAGCCAGGACTAAATTTTCTACAAAACTGCTTCACAGTTTTTACAGGAACCCTCTGTGGCGGTATACCCGCTGTGCCAACACTGTGGTTTCATTGAAATTAATGAGGTAGCCTGTGATTTTTGCCACAGTGCCATTATTGGTCTGAATGTAACCTATGACAGGAGCACAATTAATTGTCGTCTTCTACATGGATACTAATGGATGTCTCATATATAACTTCCTTTTCAGACAGGAATGGTGGCTTTGTGTGTATAGGGGATGACTGAGCAGGTGGACATTTTGTAAGGCATATGTTTTTGAGTTTTGGACTGATTTGGGTTTTTTTCTGATCAACATTTGTGTCGAAGCAAAGTCAGTGTTGTCATTTTATGCTTCTAAGGTGGATATTTTATTTGCAGGCATTTCAGTTTCCCCTTGCTTAGCTCCTTGCATGCAAAGCACCTTTATGAAGTTTGTGTTTATTGTTCACAGATGTCGTTGTGTAATTTTCATATACTTGCCTCCAAGGTGTTACATTTCTTGTGTTATACTATTGAAAATCATTGCTTCTTCTAAATCAGAAGAAACACAAATTTAAATCTTGGTCTCAAAGGTGCTACATATTTCATTTTAACTTTAATAAATCAGCAGATATATTTAGAAACATTAATGTAATTACTGAAGTGAGACCATTGATATAGTAGTATAGCTATATAGTTCACATTTTGTGCCACCCAGTCAGTTTTGGAGGGCATTCTTGGACAATTTTTACAGCACAAGACAGGAAGTGTGCTGCTCTTCATAAACAGGGTTTATGTGAAATGTGGTCTTAATTCTGACAAACCGATAATTTGGTAAAAGCTTGAAATTAGCAATTTTCTTGTACATGGTCCCATTTGGTTACAGTACTTAAACCAGTCATTCACAAGTAAAGTGGGTTTGACATGTTGAAGTGTTGGAGTACTACACTGAGCACCTTTGAGATCTGAGACACTGCAGTACAGTTTTTACTTTGTCTCAACATTGTACTCTTTTCCCTCCTGAAGCAAAGCTAAGCCGCCCCCTCAGATCTCCCCGAGCAAGTCCAGTGGAGGAGAGTTCTGTGTGGCCGCCATCTTTGCCTCGCCTCGCTCCTGGTTCATCACCAACCCCAGTATGAAAAGAGAGAAAGGTTAGACCATGGCCACAGGTGCTTTTCGCATTTTTTCAAACATTTCTCCCTAAAAGTTAAAACCAAATGGCCAATGGATACAAAATCTCGACAATTGTTAACTACCTTTTTTCATAATCATTTTAAGTATTAGCTGAAGCAGTATTTTTATCTCTGCCTTCTTTCACATCCTCTTCACAGATCAGTCAAGGCAGTCGGTTGTCGACTCGCTGTACATCATCAGTTGCTATGGTAACTTGGTGGAGCATGTCCTGGAGCCTCGGCCAATTAGCACCGCTCAAAAGATTAGCGATGACACACCTTTGGAGCTCAGCACCTGTCCAAGGGCCTGCTGGACTCTAGCCAGGTACTGCTGTGTTGACCACTTTATCCTAGAAAAATCGGTCCTAGAGTGCCTCTAATAAGTTCTGTCATGTCTTTTGGAACAGGACTCCACAGTGGAATGAGCTGCAGCCACCCTTCAACTCCAACCACCCCTTGGTGTTGGCCTCAGACCTGGTGCAGTACTATCAGTATCTTCTGGCTGGTAAGTCCTAAACAAATACTTGTGTTCATTGGTTTACACAAACAAGCTTATCAAGTGTGTTCAAATAGAATGCAAAGTAACATTTCGGGGAAGCATAAATGAATATTAACTTAATGGAAAGATGTAAATCAATGCAGATTTGCTCTTGTCACTATGCCACTAGCTAGCCACTAGCCACTATGTGTTGAACTTGAAATGTGTGATAATATACAAAAAGACAATGTGGCAAGACAGCAGTGTACACTCCTACTTGCAACCCCGCAAATCAGACCTAGGGTCACTGAAAGTCAGAATAAAAACGCAAGGACTGCATTAGTTTTCACAGTGACTTTGTCTTCTTTAAACAGAAACTGAGGCTATCAGAATGATTTGAAAGGTACTATGATCACATAAAAATCGTACACGTAGTGGCTTTAATATTGTCCTGAAGAATCCATTCGTCCATCCACTAGCTATACCTACTTATCCTTTAGAGGATCCTGAGGGGGCTGAAGCTGATCCTAGCTCACATTGGACAGGTTGTCAGACAATCACAGGGCATCCTGAAGAATATGACATATTAAATTATGTAGGCATCTTAAAGGTGCAGACAGTGTAGAATCAACCTTCATTAACCTTCGTTTTTGCTCTTCGTCCTTTGTCTTGGAAATTTCAGATGCCAAGCTGAGATAAAAATATGATTTTAAATTTCAGATAAATCAATAATTTCAGTTAATTATTTTTTTCTCATAAACTTAACTTAGATTTTTTCTCAGGTTATTCTTTTGTGCTTAATTTTTGGCAGCATTCTCACAAATTTAGACATTTTATATTGAATATTAACCTCAAACATGCTATGCTAAGGAGCTGTTTGCTTTTTTTCTCCTGCCATCCTAATATGCCATTATTGAATTAACTATTAGTTTTATTCTTTGCAAAAAATATCAATTTTCTACAAAAGAGAGTTTAAATACCAATTGCTATTGATGTATTTGCCTGGACTGCATGTACTGTTTGTTTATTACATGTATGCATCATAAAATATAGGTCTCTGTATGTTTTGGTTGCACAGGCTAACACGACCATGTATGTTTTTTGTACGTACTGTACGCATCATTAGTCAAGTGGGTGACCCCCAGTCCCTGCTGATTTTCCATGCTGACTGTGTTGAAAGCTAGTCCTCAGCCTCTTATTGATGCCACATGCTGAGAAGAGACCTTTCCAGTCAGCAGCCATAACATTTCCTTCTTCAAAGACTTTGGAGAAAGATACTTCCACCATTTCTACCATTTCATATCCTCTGAGCCCTGTGAGAAGTAATCCTAGTTCTTCTGTTCGGTTCTGCACCTTGAATTGCCGGCCACACCACACACCTGCTTCAGAACATGCTAGCACAATGCTATAAGATGCCGTACTCAGACCAATTAGCTGACACCCTAAACTCTCTTTAATTCAATAACAAGTACAGAGCTGTGAGCACTTAAGGTTGCCCTCTGAAAGGCCAATTCGCAAAAGCGAATGTGAGTGCACACGGATGGCCACACACGGAATCAATCCACCCCCTGGAATAGGCTGCCGTTTTGAGCTCACTCCATAATTATAAACACACAAAATCTGTAATTAGCTTTTGCGGCTGCTCCAGGGTAAGTGGTAGCTGTGTTTACCCTAATCTCTCTACTCATCTCCGTTGACTTCTGCTGTGCTCCAGGTCTAACTGGTAGGATATTTTCTCAAATTAGTGCTAATGGTCTTTCCTAGTGTCAGAGCGATGAGCACACGTTGGGGTGACGGGCACGGGCGTCAGCTTTTTCCACCATTCTCTCTGCCAGCATGGGCAGTGGAACTGGCTGCACAATGAGAGATTCATTGCATTAACATTTACATCCAATTAACAATAGCCAGATAACGCCACTGTGTCTCTTTATTCCCCAAACCAAACAAGTGTGAACCGATGCGAGGTCAAGATGCTATAAACATAATTGTTCAGCCCTCTACCCACTGCTTGTGCTCCTGCCACTTTCCCTCCGGGTCAGTGTCCTATACACCACCAACACCGACCGAGTTGCTCTTGGAGTGCCACCTTCTATTTCTGCGCTTTGCACCAGAGCACAGACTCTCAACATCCTGTTTCTCAGCATGTGTCTCCTTGCCAGCCCTCTCCTCCGCTGTTTCCTCCAGGGCTTGGCAATGCAATGGAGAAGTGATCCAGGAGAAAGAGTCGATTTGACCTTAGGATGAATTACAGCACAGCCGTACGCCCCTTGTCCAGCTGCCTCTTGCTGAGCATAAGGATTGTGCTGCTGCAGAGGAAACTGAAAAGACACACTGTTCTTACTTGCAGAACAAATTGTGCTATCTAGGTCTAATTTACATCGCCGATACAACCATCACTAGGGAGAACAAGTGGCAAGAGAGGAAACAAGATGAGAGAGTCTTTACTATTAGACAAGAAACAGAAGTACTGAAAGAGTCAAAGAATGAGGGTAAGAAATCTATATAAATATCCACTTCAGCTAATTGTTTAACAAACTATGACTATGTCTCTAGAAAGGTGGTGGAAGGCGATGAGGTGGCAGCGCTTGATTGACAGGCCATGGTCTCCGGTCTCGTGGCTCTATATTGGATGACCCAGGCTGATTAAAAATGCAGTATGCAGGGAGAGGAATAGGAAGGGGAGAGGAAGGGCCGGGGTCAGGCCAGACCGGAGCCTCCAGGACGGGATGATAAAAGGCAGCAGTGGCGCCACTTCATGGTCACTATCTCCACCTGTCCATCTGCAGCAGCTACTGGCAGCACTCAGCCTTGCAGAGGACGGCAATGTGCAGCACTGCCTTGGAGAGATAAGGAAGAAAGAGACACACATTATACAGTATACTCACAAACAGAGGAGATGCTGTAGTACGATCTGGCTTAATAAAAGCAGTCTCGAGCCAAGTTTTTAGTGTTTGGGGAATCCTCTATCTATAACTGAGGCGGAATCACAGGATTCCTGTCTGTGTCTCCAAACGAGCTCATTTATCTATTAGGTGAGTGTGTGAATGGGCCCTTTTTCTTTTGGCCAAAGGTGTTGGAACTGAGTAATAACAGAATGACTACTCTAATCCCTATCATAACAGTGTCTATACTTTGATGAATGTGAGGTTTTCACACCCTCATTAGCTACATTCCGACTTTTTATTCAGAGTGAGTTTTTTCCGCGTATTAATGTTTTGTCGGGGTGATATTTATCTAGCTGTCCGCAGTATGTTTTCAGACACCTCTTCCCCTCGCCGCAAAGTTCCTCTGGAGCAAACAAACCGGTGAATAATTTACCACCTGCATTTCTGGCTGGCTCCTTTGAGCCTGGCGATGATGGCAGCAACAGAGGCTATGCTTTTTGGCCATGGCCCTCCCCTCCCTACCTGTCATATAATGTGCTAATTGTGGAGACTGACTGACTGGCTGGCTCGGCTGCTCTCTTGGGACTTAGAGGCCCATGACAGACCAGCCACAGTTGCCTCGTCAATAGATCTAATTGCTCCGAGAGAAGGGCCAGAGTGAAGGCTTTGGAGCATCAGGCGTTTGGTAAAGAGAAACCATGGCGCCATGACTGGGTCAGTAATCAAAGAGAGGCAGAGAAAGGATGGGGTAAGTGTAGCGCTGGCTGAATGAAGGAACTGTCAGTCAAATACGCCTTGAATGATATATAATGACTAAGCTATCCCAGTCTGTCAGTATGCCAGCACCTATCTGCCAGAGTACTACTCAAAAGGGGAAAGCGAGAAGAGAGGAAAGTGAGAAGAGAGACAGGTGGAGCAGTCGAGAGGGAGCCTAGCAAGTGAAATGTCTGGCAACCCATGCGGCAGGTCAAAGTAGAGAGAGGAAAGATAACAAAATGAATCTTTAAAAAATAAAAATGAAAGAGATGAAGGTGAACAGAACGGACAGCCCAGACAAGACGGCTATCCTCTGTCCACTGCGCAGCCAGCTCCCCAGATCTATCAGATTGTTAGCCCCTTATCTATCTCTGGAGATCAGCCTGTCCGGCCCCTGGCCCAAGGCCCCGGGAGGTCGGGCTACATCAATACCTAGGCAGCCTTTGTTCTTGTTCTGACTCCCTGCTTCACTGCTCTGGCTAACAGGCCACTGGCTACCGGCCTTCAGCACAGCAAAACACCACTCTCCACAGTCAATAAAGACTGTGACACAGACAACTCTGTTCGTCTGCAGTGTAGGGAAGATCGTTTTTCTGCTTGTGTGGGTATGCAAGCACATAATCATCAGGGTGGTTATTAAAGAAACACACACAAAAACAAATCAGAGTTCATTCATCCTATTGTTTAACAAGGCAGTTATTATTATGAGTTGGCTGGAAATCATATTTTATCAACTATAGTTTATCTTTGACATCAACCATCATAAGCAAATAGCTTGTGAGTCATGGCTCTACAGTTTTCTTCCATTGCTGGTCAAAATACATACACAGAGACACATAACGAACATAAGGAAATCTGCATAAAAATATCAGTATATATTATCAGTTTTCTGGAAAATCAGTTGAACAGCAGTTTTTGGATAAAATGATTGAAGTCCTGATACTTGATTTACAGTGCCCACAAGGAGCTAATACACCCAGAGATATTCGATATAGAGATACCACAATATGAATGGTATGGAAAAACTCTGATGTTAAACAAATATCGTCTCATGATATTGTCCAACCCCATGTCAGGGATTTATTTTTCATTAACACCAATTACTTTTTGTATGTATATTTCTGCCAGGTAGTGTGTAATAATTGTAACACTAATGTTGTAAGTCTACTGTTTACAAAGCAATCATCACAATGAAAGATAACAACTTCATAGAGTTGTAAAAACCTTGTCTCATAATAATATACATTGCTGTGCAGTTGGCATTGGGTACGCCTTCAAATTTATGGATTTATTATTCAAACCGGCCTTCTATATTTCATCTTTTACCCTGTACCTGAATTAACCACCCCCAACAATGCAGCCCGGTTTTTAATGCAGTCCAATATTTGATCCCAATAGCGTCACTATTTTTCCATATGATAGTGATGGTATGTCTGGCCTGCAAAAGGCTGAGAGTCACCATTTTCTTCTGTCACTGTAATTCTGAGGTCTTTCATTATCCAACAGTGCATAATTGGAGCCACAAAGGCCTTATGGCATGTGGTCAAAACTTTCAGTACATTCTTCCAAAATCGCTGAATATCTCTCCTAGATTTTACACATTCTTCTACAGTAGTTTATTACTATTGAATTGATGCACGTCCTTTCCCGTAATGACGCCATTCTACTCACTTATTCTCTGATGTTTCTTTAAATCCATCGATAGCAAAACACAGTCCGTTCTACTGCGCCTATAGCCATACATTCAGACTCCTTTCTTGAGTGCCGTGCAATAAGTTTGCACTTAAAAATTTGCTGTCTGTAAAATTGCATTGACGCTCTGTCTCTTAAGAGCCAGTAATGAGCGTTGTAAAAGCAGGAGGCCGAGTGGCTGGCTAGCCGGACACTAAGATGGGTAGATATGACTGTAACTGTCGGGGTCAGTCTGGCTCGTTACATGCACACTAATACACACTAACACACACACACACACACACACAGGGAGGGATGTCTCTTTGCTTGACCCATGGGGATGGCCACTAGCTCCCCACACCGGAGCCTGGCTGTGACTCTGGCCATTGAAAGCCCCCCTCCCCTGGAAACATGATCCAGCCAGTCCAGCAACTGCTTCAGGACATCAATAATTAATTAGAGAACAGCTATTGGCCCCAAGGGTCAGAGAGCAAGGAGAGAGAGAGAGAGAGAGAGAGAGAGGGAGAGGGAATGGGAGAGGGGGGGGGCAGTGGGAGTGAAAGC
>VMKM01000480.1:0-137500 GCA_008360985.2 Macquaria ambigua
GGCAGACAACCTCTCTGTGGAGTTTAGGGTGGGTAACTGCTCTAATGGAAGCGCAGAGAAGCGTGTAGGACTGCAGCTCTGCCTCCTGGTCTGGACCGCAGACTGTATTAAGTCTGTGGTCTGAAATCTGAGCTGTCATGGCTTTGGGCCACTAATAAATTCGGCCAGATTTCTAGATATGAGAGCGGCTCCATCCAAAGTGGGATGAATGCCATCTCTCCTAATCAGACCAGGTCGTCTCCAGAAAGTCCGCCAATTATCTACAAAGCCCACATCATTACCTGGACACCACCTCGACAACCAGCGGTTGAATGATGACATGCGGCTATACATGTCATCGCTAGTAAGATTAGGTAGGGGCCCAGAGAAAAAAAAAAAAAAAAAAAAAAAAAGAATTAATTAATTTCATAATAATTTATAAACATAAATTAATTTCTTCCTGGCACTTGTGTATTGATTAATATCTTATTCTACATACACTAACACAGGCTGGTCACCTGTCAACCAATCTCTATATGGCACTGTAAGCTCATTCCTGAAGCCTAAAGTCATCTACAGCAACTGGATCAACTCTGCTCATTTTAGAAGTTCCCAAGACATACCAGTTGGGAGAGACATGAGAGAAAGATCACCTTCTTTATATTTTAACATGTACTTCAACTTACATCATACTCTTTTAAGAGTTGATCTGTAGATTCCCCAAGGTACACCATCAAACCCCAATGACAACATCTCTAGTCATGTTGTTTGGAGCCTGAAATGACAAAAATAAACATCATTCCAGTTAATGGTGTAAAAATCATCCACTGACCTAAAACTTGTTAAAGCTGCAATTCTTAACACTAGGTGGCTTATATTGATGTTAAATGAACCCCTATCAAGGATCCTTGATGTGCTGTTTCAGGGACCAGTCTAAAGAAGTGTGGCAACTGGTGCCAAACGAGTCAGATGTTCAAAGTTACTGGTATACAGAAAATACACTGGCGGGAGCAGACTTCTAAATATGTATCTAATAAAGTGGCCACTGAGTGTACAAACTATTTAAAAAGGTATGCAATTATTTCATACTATTTTTATAGAGAGAATCACCTGACATTACCTTCTGTATATTTAATTAATAAGCAAATGATATTCCAGCAGTTTGATCACAAAATCCCTAAAATAAAATATTAGCAAACGTAATACTCATTGAAGGATACCTTGAGTAGGATAGCCTGCATCAGCTCAGAGCCTGCACCATGTTCTAATTACTGACCTCAAACCAGCATTCACAAACGCAGCTCAATGTAATCTGTCAGCATGAGCTGCAACCACAAAAACTGAAAAAGAGTGGTTATGCCATCTGAATCTCCTGCTGTGGCCCCATTGAATTTAGGATTAGCACAACACCAGCCAGAGCGTGCACAAAACACAATAATAGACTTTTGATGAAAATAATGCCAAATTAAAAAAAGAAAGACTGAAGAAACAGTGCACTTTGTTTGAAAATGTAACTACAGAAAACCTACTGATCTTTCTCCCAAAATGCACAAAAGCTGAAAAGTATACTCACCTCTGAGAGCAACAATGTTTGTTCCTAAATTTGAGGTCTCTAAGCTCAGCTACTCACTAGCTAGCTTGTTAAAGTGGGGGAGGGGTGGAAGCGCAGGCTAAGGCCAGGAAAATTGTTAAAGTAGATTAACTGGTATCTTAAAAGGGCATTATATGGTATAACATTATACTTGGGGAAGTCACATGAGACATTGAGCCGACCTCTTTTTCAGTCCTCGCCATGCTTTTAGTTGAATCAAAGACGAAGCATACTGACTTCGGATCACTAGCTTAATTTTGACTTACTAAGTTTGGTAACTTGCAGTAACATAAAACAACTGCTTTAGCAACTTGGTTATAAATTGTTCGTTAACTAACAATAATCAAACAGGTCTTACCTTTAGGAAAACGGCAGTCCCCGAAATGTGTGGCACTGCAGATGATAGCATTCAACACAATCATTCCCTAGAAGCTGGTATGGAAGTTGGGCCCCCTGGGTCTGAACACCTGCCTTTGTAACTGGATCTGGACTTTCTCACAGAGAGACCCCAGACAGTACGCATTGGGAACATCACCTCCGCAGCGACCACACTCAGCACTGGTGCCCCCCAGGGATGTGTGCTCAGCCCACCGCTGACAACCGGAAGTTAAGAGACAAATCCAGAAGTTGTGATGCCTCGTCGGCTTTGTTAATTTTATTTCATGTCATGTCCTAGTTGTTGTTTTATGTCAAGTTGAAGTCACTCATGTCTAGTCTCGTCCTGCACTTCCTGTTTTATTTTGTACTAATCCTTCCCTCTCGTTTCAGACCCTGACTTCCTCCCTTTGTGTGATTTTCCTGCCGTTGTGATTGTCTACCCCGCCCCTGATTGGTCTCACCTGTGTTCCCCTACCTCATGTATAAATAGTCCGTGTCTCCCCTTGTCCTGTGCCAGTTCGTCTTGTTTCTGTCCGTTAATGATTTGAGCCAAGCGTACCAGCGATTCTCCCATGCTTCAGGTTTTGCTACAGTTTATGTTAAATTTTGATCCTCCTTGTGAGCGTTTTGTTTTGTACTTTGTATTTCCTCTTTGTGAGCGTTTTTGTTTTGCACTTTGCATATCCTCCTCGTGAGCATTTTTTGTTATATAATACGTTAGTAAAAGATTTTGGAAACTTTATACTTTGAACGAGTTGTGCATTTGAGTCCTCCTGTTCTGCGTCAAAGTTCGTGACAGAAGTGGAACAAATGAGAAAAGGGGCGGGCCACATAAGGTTAATACCCTCATTCTATTTCTGTAGTCTCATTTATATTTATACTTTTCTATTTTTTAACAGTCTTGTAATAGCTTTTGTTCTTTATATTGCACTACATGTTTGTACCTTGTTTTTTGTCTTGTTTGCACTCTTGCACCTTATGTGTAGTCTGAACGTTGCATCATTCATTCTTTTTGTTTTGCACCAGGGACAAGAAACTGTATTTTGTTTCTCTATGTACTGTACTGCACTGTATACAGATGGATCACAATAGTCTCTCTTATCTCTCTCCTCTGCATCGTCTGCTTCGTCTTCTCTTCCCTCCACCCATGACCCAACTCTGATTAACAGGCCAAGAACTTGTGTATGTGTGTGCACTTTCCATGATTTCAGGTGGTCTTGAGTAGATCTACTACTCACTGAAAGAACACATTAATCAGTAGGAGTGGATGTTTGCTGTGTTCATTTGCATCTGATTTATTCTTTTAGTTTATTATCTGTAGGGGGTTAGCAGGCCGTTGGATGCTTACATTAGCAGCCCAAATTCTGCTGCTTGAGAGAATACCAAACATCAAAGTAAAAGTCTAACTTCAAACAATTTTGCATATTCCACACTTTTTGTTTGTTTTTCTGCTGATGGAAGATTGTGAAAATGGTTATGGTCAGTGAGAAAAGTTTCCTGTCGCTATAACAATTGTCTAAAAAGGCCCCTTACCTTCAGAGCTTTGCCAGAAATACAGTTCAAAATGGAAATGTTTTGTTGTCTAGCAAAAACAAGGCTGAAGTACAGTAGTCCTCTCTGCTCCTGTTTGCCTCAGGAAGTCAACCTCGCCTGTGAAGAACGGTTTATTGAGAGGCTTCCGTCCAAGTCAGATCTTAGTTCTGGCGTGCTCTCTCAGTGCTGGGTGTATGCCACGGCCCTCCAGTGATTCTCTTGTTTGGGTGTCTATGAAACACTAAACGAAGACCTGATGGGGCAGGACTGTGGAGCTCCTTCACAATACTGAAACAGATCCAATTTCTGTTTGCTAAATCAGGGATGTGAGGCAGTTGCACATAAACACAGGTTAGTTCCAAGTATTACAAATACAACTGATCCATCATGTATTGCTCATATTTAATCAACTTTTTACATTTGTGCTTGAAGCCAACTGTGTTGAGCATAACAATGAAGTGCAGAGGAATGGGTGGTAATGGGTTTTCTTCTGAGAACGAAAAACACCAAATAGCTGGTCTTTGGATTCACATGAACCATAGTATTTATCCCTGGTTTGTGTGAAGATTTATCCAGACCTTTAAAGATCCTGTGATGTGTGATGTGATTTGAACATTTCAGATTTTGGCAACACTGAGATTAATTTACGAAAGCAGTACAAAGACTGCACCACCACCCGTCTTGTCTCATTTAAAGCACACTGAGAACTGGTTTAATCTGTTTTATTACTAACCTAATTTACATCACTCAGAACCCACACAGCTCCCTCTCGAGACACTAAAGGCATTATACTACTTTTCTCACATATGCAGAAGTACTGTGTAAAATTGGTGGAGTTCCCCTTTTAATGACTCTTCTTTCTGATTGAATTAAGAACAATACAACTTTGTATTCATCTTTTGCTAGTGATGATTTTTGTTAGGAATAATTACTGAAGGTGATGATTTATTTTACCCAACTTTTTGTTTGACATGAAATCACATTTCAATACTTGGAATTCAAATATAATTGCAGAAATGTTTGCAGTTACGTCAAACATCAGCAGTAGTCAATCAGGTTTTGGTGTGTTTTTCTGTGGCTCTCTCTCACACATTTAACAACCAAACAAGGAGAATCCTATTCAATAATCTGCTTCCCTTCTCTCCCCACCTGTATGTATAAGGCTGGAATAATAATTCGACAAAGATACATGTAAATGTCTCTGTGGATCTACACTGTGGAAGGGTCTTATGGGTAACCGTAGGTTGTTGAGGCTTGATTAGCATGTCAAAGGGTATTCTGAGAAATGTAGGAAAACACAAGGTTGCTACACAAGGAACTGAGTTGAGTCCAATCAGTGGAGTGTTTTTTGATTAATACATATACATTTGAAGAGTAATAACTCCAAACACCATTTAATAAAACATATACTTTATTTCTTAGAGCAAGTCAGTCATTACACTAGTCACTTCACTTTCATCCAATTGTCATTCCACAACAAAATTCATTCACAATCAACACCAATGTCAACAAAACCACAACAAGCAACCAAACAGCAATCTTCAGAGGTTATGGTATGCATGAAGCCACAAGTTTCAACTCCTCACACAGGAGCAGACACACTAGCTTATTATACTTGCAGAAGGTTTGCAACATCAGGTCTAATACCGTAGCCAGTTCTGGAAATGGAGGTCAGGTGAACATAGTATAGTTTATGTCTAAGGAGAAAGCAGTTGTTATGATTCTCATTACATTTCCAACAAATCATATTATCTGAGAGCTTTACAGATTTCGCCTTTTGTTATATTCACTGATATAATCCAACAGAGAGTGGGCTTAAAAATGAATATTGTGTCAAACTACTCCCTTCATGTGCAACACAATAATCTAAACTCAAAGGGTCCACTTAGTAGCTTTTCAGAGCTTTCAACCATACGGTTAAAAGCTCTGAATGGAGCGAATGGAGCTGGCTCAGGTGTCATCATGTGACCTTGTGACTTATTATTTTTGATTAGAAATTACTTGATATCCTCCCCAAATCCAAAGATTCAAAATTATGTTTTAGAAAAGGGTGCAGTATATTGATTCTTCATTTTCCTGACAACAGATCTGAATCAATCTGACAGCAGCCAATCACATTGCAAGAGCAGGAGGAGAGGATGTGTTTGGCAGAACAGACCAACAGACAGATATCTTGGATTATCACAATTGGACATGAAAAAATTCAGGTTTAGTTGGTGTTGACCATTGCTTTCGCTGGTTTAAATAACAAATGTTGCCAGCAGCAAATTATATCACCTGCAGCTAATTAATATGAATTCCTTTTGTTACTGGCCAAAAGGCTCGAATTGCTATTGTCTGGTTAATGTGCTGTTTGCAAGTGGGTGTCTGTTCTTGGCCAAAGATCACTTGTGAGGTAAAAGAAACACGACTCTGTAACATCACTCGATGGCTGTGAGTGGACGGTGTGGTTTAAAGTTCAACAAGGCCAACGGAGTCTTTAGTAAAACGATCTAGCTGCATCAAGTCAATTTCAGCTGTCAGAATGTCACAGTTAAACTTTATTTCATATGAATAATTTACGCTCATGAACTTTCAAGTTTAGGACTTGGTTTTACTTGACTCAGAACTTGTTACCAGTATTAAGGAGTAGCGGCGATGTATATAGTTAAGCCACTAGTTTAACTAAATATCTCAGTAGCGTCCGGGTTGTGTAGCAATTTTCAAAATCATGTAATGTTTCCAGTAGCAAGCTGTTTTCCCACTAAGTAGTGGGGTAGCACAACCAAATGCTATACAGCTACATTTCATTTTGTGTTGAAGAAAAAGTGCTAAAAAATGATTGAAAATGCCTCCCACACATGCCTCCCAGTCTTCTGGTTCAGGAGAGAATGCAACTGGGCTGGTTTGACAATACAGAGCAGAGAGACGTGGGAACGGCAGCCGACCTGTCCTATTCATTTACTACATTCAACAAAATGTAGTGTTGCTGTACCTTCATTACTTCCAATCAAGAGCCTGTAGCTTCAGGAGCTATCTTCAAAGCAGCGTCCCCAACCTTGCTTGTGACTTTGTCCCACCTCTGGTTTGGTGTTGGATGTGAATGTCCTTCTTGATTTTTCTGTGGCCGTCCACCGACTCATAGTCGATGATTTAGGTTGATACCAATGCCGACTGACCACGTCACGTGACTGATGTTTGTTTGTGTGTGACCTGAGCAAGCTCCATTCACTGAAGAAGACTTTGAGATGTGGTTGAAAGCTCTGAAAAGCTAGTAAGTGGACCTTTGAGCTTAGTTTTTCTTTGTTACACATACTGTTCCCATAGGCCAAGAATGAACTTCTATGCTCATTCCCTTCATAATAATAACATTTTCCATACACTTTCACTGCACTAATGTAAATACATGAATTATTCTCATAGGCAGAGCAGAGGACTGAATTATAATCTGAGATTAAGTGCCATAAAGGAAATGACTTCACATGAATCTAAATAATAAATCAATCAAACACAAATGTCTAAAGCAGATGTGCATGTTGAAGTAAAGCTGATGCAGACAGGGCAACACATGGAGCTCCCAGTGGTCTTCAACCAACCATTCCCTTCTGCTTAACCCAGGAAGGGCTTCTGGACTGCGGCTCGACCAGTCTCTTTGACTCCAGTACATTCGGTCCACCTCCGAACACGCTGCAGTCCTGATGAGTTCAGCCTCCTCCTCTGCTCTCACACAGGCAGGTCATCGTAGTAACCAGGTCCGTTTTATCCAGCAGCCTGGTGTGTTTGGGCCTCCCTGATCTGTGCAAAGGATGGTGCAGCGTCTGGGGAATCGTGGTGGTCTACGGCCCCACTGTCAGTCTCCTCTCCAGCCGGTCCAACTTGGCCAGGTTTTCCTTCAGAAGTTTGGAACCAGGGCTCAGAAGTAGGGCTCGCTGGTAGTACATCCTGGCTGCTGCATAGTCTCCCTGCACACACACAACACACACATTACAAACAATGTGTTCAATCCACAACTACCTGGGGCTGATGCTCTGTCAAAAGTTTAACTGCAGTTTAATTCAATTTAAATTAATGCCACGGAGGAAACAAATTCATGACTGGTAAAAACGAGTTGAAAGCATGACATTGCTGGTGTCCCAAATAATGAGGAGTTCAAAAAGATAGTCTGGAAAATGCTAGATTGCTTCCAAGAGCCTGACAGGAGTGCGAGTATGTGACTGATAGACAAGCTACACAAATGTGAGATTTACATTATGCTTTAATGGAAGTATTTCCTGTTTTACTTGTGGGATTACTCGATCTGGAATCAAGTAAATTACATGACTACATGATCTGTGAAAACCTTGAGAATTAACATCCCTACTAAATACCAGCTCATCATATCTGACGCTTAAGTTAAACTTGTTGCAGGCATGATCTAACTAATGCTCAAGGTCACAGACCTCAGTATAAGAAAATATTTCTACAGCTAAGATAACATCTTTAACCATGTATGACCTTATGAAGACAACACTACCATACCTGTCAAACTCGTGTCATTGTGTAATTACATTTAAAAGGTGTCACGTCTCCATTCATTTTTGATGCCAAAAAAAAAAAAAGGGTTACTGATTATCTTAGACAAGGGGTTTTCTGAGTCTGACACTGTTTACATTTTGGCAAATTGGCACCATTAAAAGTATGCCGAATTAGCTATTGGCAGTTCCTGTTTGCAGTGTATTTATGGATGTATAGACAACTATAAGTGGATTACTTTGATACTGACTAAAACTTAAAAACGTGATGATTCTCAGGCAAGTTCTGGAGTTAAACAGAGATCATGATAAGGAATTGTGGCAATTGAGTGCTAAGGGTTTTAAAGTTCTTAATTACCTCCACGAGCTGTGTGTCATAGCCGCTGCTGACCGTGTTGGTGAGCGTCCAAATCAGCGGGTCAAACTACAATAACTAACTTAATGCTGCTTTTAGAACACTGGCATGTACCTGGGGAGATGCGCCTCAGAGTTTTCAAGTGTCATATGCTGATTATAATAGTAACCAGTACCTTCAAGGAGGAGCAATGTACGCAGGTGAGTCAATTGAATTGGTCACCCCAGGCTGTAAGTCATAGAAAAAAACCATACATGTGCTGTAAAATTGATTCCCACTGCAATTTTAATGTAAGCAAATATATTTAGATTATTGTTACAGCAGTAGATTGTAAGGAGACAGAGTTGTTATTCTATGGCCAAAATGTTAGACAGTATGAGGTACATTTGTATTAAAAGCATAGACCGCTTTTTAAAAATTGATCATTAAAAGTGCAAACAGACCTTAAATAATAAAACACATTGTATATTGTTCTAGTGGTGTTTCTAAATTATTTCCTCAGCAGTTGATATGGTCAGCTGAACTAGAGAAATCTGAAAGCTGCAACCAATTTTTTTAATTACAGTTTTCTGAGACTGCAGCATTATTATGCATCGTTCCTCTGACTCACCTGTGTCATGATCCCTAGGACTCTGTGTTTTTTGTCTTGTTGTTTCCTGTTTTATTTTGAAATCACGGTACTTGTTTTCTTGTGTGCCTTTTATTTCCTGTCTTTGTTCTGTTCCCACCAGTTTTGATTAGGTTCACCTGTTTTCTTACTCACCTGCCTGTGATTCCCTCGTTTAGTACTCCTCTATAAATACCGGTCCCTTTCCTTTGTTCATTGTAGGTTCATTGTTGTCGTCAGTTTCCTAGTTTCGTGTCAAGTTTTCCTGCCTGATTCTCAGTTTTCCTGGTTTCTCTGAGTTCCGTGTTCTTGTTACCTGTAGTACCTGTTGCTAGTCTTCTCCTCTGCCAGAATCACCTGTAAGTTTATTTTGTTTACATTTAATAAATCCTTGGACTGCTCCTGTCTACCTGCCGTCTGTCTGCGTTTGGGTCCTTCCCCTGCTGCCTCCATATGGCTCATCGTAACACTGAGATTATAAAGTAACTTCATCTTCATTTTAAACTCCCCAAAGCTCCGGTTTAGCTGAACTTCTTCTAAACCTCAGCTAAGCGACACAGCAACAGCCCCTTGACACCAGCCACCAGTGAATGGAAGTATTTTGTAATGAGACCAATTTTCTTGTCTCTGATTGGTTTACACGCTTGATCAGAATCTAAACCGTTAAGTTATTTTCTAACTGAACAAACAACAACAACAATAAGGATTCTCACTAACAAGCTCCAGTAATGATGCAGTATGGTAATGATGGAAAATGAGAACTGTGGATAAGGATGGCCAGAATGTTTATGTTCTTGCATGTTTGTCAGGAGATTAATGTTCTCCCCTTTGGTATTTTTGTAAGAGCCTTGATGAGGTAAGCATGTTCATTGCTTTAAAGAAAATCCAACAACTCAAAACTGTTGTTTCACCGTGTTTGCTACCTTAATGTGCTGGATCCCTCCCATGTTCATCCAGGCCTGGGACTGGTCAGGTTTGAGTTCCACAGCCAGCTTGTAGCTCTGGTGGGAGAGAACAAAGACTGTTGTCAGTGTCATATCTCATCAGACCAGACAGTCACATCCTTCCACTCAAGGAACAACAGGGTTTACAATGTGTTCTGGTTCCAACTGAGATGCTAAGGTGAGAGCACATCCAGGAGACATTGAAAATCCAATCATCCAAACCACATTTGAAGGTGGTTCAGGAAGCATGTGACTGTTAGTGTTTCCTGAGCACACTGGACAACCATCTGCATAAACGGAAATATGTGTACATTTGTGTGCCAGTGATGAAAAGTGCAACTCAAACAAGCTTGTGGGGTGAAAGCAAAGATTGATGTAGAACTGTTTGGTTTTTTTGCAAAGGTGATGTATGCATTACTTTATATACGAGGTGGAGAGGTGAAATCTGACCACAAGTGGTCACTGGAGACAGATTTGAAGACAGACACATGACACAGATGCAGGTGAGACTGCAATCAGTCTTACTGTATCTCTGGATAAACTGTAACTGCATACAGATAACCAGAGCTGTATCAAATGAAAATGTTTTTCATCAGCGATTGTTTCAAAATGGATCAGTGAGTAGTAATGGATCTGTCTGTCTACACAGGATGTGTTCAGGGACAGTATTGAGTGTAGGTCACCCGAGTATTGGCAGCACTCAGAGCCCAACGCACAATCACTGTAGTTACGCATGTAAAATAGAAGAAAATAGACTTGAAGCATCTATTTTAGCATTTAGCGTGAATAAAACGTGAGCTGTTCCACAACCTGTGCAGATAGCTGGACTGATTAAAATAGAAGTGGATGTGTTCTGTCAGACATGTGAGACATGCCTACAGCTGATCAGGGTTTTGCTGCTCGTTGACTCTGACAATTCAGATGTGTTTTTCAGTTATCCATCTCACTTGCATCTGTCAGAACAGATGCGCTCAGTGCTTGTTACAATAACTCACACCCCTGAATCAACCTTACCTATTACAGTATTCATTTACATATTATTCATGCTATTTACTTACTTTTATTTACAACTTCTAATTCATTGTGCAGCCCTGTGTTGTAGAATGACAATTAAATGTACCTTGAACCTTGTGTCATCAGCTGCAGCTGTTTACACTGTAACACTGTCAGACCACAATGGGCAAAATGTTCACAATTCTATGTTTACAGTTCTATACAGTATGGAGCTGAACTTCTAGTGCACTGGAACATTTCTGACAAAGAAGGAAAGCACAGGTGTAATTAATACGATTATTAATAGCTGCTTTCCTTCCATTCCAAAGGACACTAGTACTGTGCATGATGGTCTGGTCTTGGTTCTACAAGATTGAAAGGTAAGTGGGGATACGTACGATACTCTGTTCTCTCTCTCTGTTCTACATACAGAAGACCATGAAGGTTAACCGTGATCTGTATGGAATAAATCATTTGATTTCAACAACAAAGTTGTAGCCCAGCAGCACTGGAGGACTGGAGATTCTATACCCACAGAAGCTATGCTAAGCTTTTATGAATTCACTTTGAATTAAAGTAAAGAAATACAACTACATACAAATAATACAAATCTCTGAATTTTGAAAACCTTATGAGAACAGTTCACTTTCTGACCGCTTTGCTGTTTCGCTTTGATTTCTTTTTTTTTGCTGTGGATTTTTGGTCTCGTCATCACACCTCTTTAAACCAAGCCTGAATGCTGAAATTCTATTTTCAAGGCCGATATATGATATGAGTAAACAGCAGTGGAAACAGTTTGCAGTATTAAAAACCCTCGACATTTGCACCTGATGTATTTATGTTTCTTATCTGCAGGGATTAGGGCAGGGCTGTGGATGTTTGAATCTGCATTCAGACATTCTGCTCTGAATGCTGAGACAAAAACACAGACATAAAAGTCCTAAAATAAACCAGTTTAAAACCGCACTTCAAACAGTTTCTCAGGCTGCTCTCCTTTGTTTGTTTAGCTCCTTCAGGACTGTGATACTGCCAGAGAAATAACATATCGCACTATTATCCGTAGTAACTAATAAGGCAGTTTCCCTGCACAAACACTGCTCTCTGTAAAGCTGCAGTGACCTGAGATGACCTCCTCTGCACTTCCTGTGTTTCCTGTCTCTTTGGTTTGTTTGCTTTCTCTCCTCTCAAGCCTTTTTCTCTGGAAGTCAATCAAAGCCTCCTGTGCAGGAGACGTGCCTTCCACAAACTTCCTTCACAGATGAAATCTGAGCCATGGGTCTTCACACAAGTGTGCCAACAGATCTATTTGAACTGTAACTCCCAAAGTGAAAGTGAAGGGCGGCGGGCCGAGGCAGTCCTGCCTGAAAGTAATCGCAGTAATAAGCTGGATCTGTTATGTGGTTGTTATGTGGTTATGTTTTCTTTTCATTGTTTTCAATTTATAATTTCAGTTTGCATTTACAAACATTGTTTTCGATCTGCAGTTGAAAGCACTAACCCTAGCCACCTGACCTCCTAACACAAAGGAGGGAAATCACTGGGGCTCAGACCTGACCTGGTTTGGCTGTTTTTTTGCATAACGCAGGCTCTGGTTGGATTATTTTCAAATTCTCTCTCTAGATAGACAGAGCAAAGCCAATGTGTTGCATTAGCCCGGCGATCTAGCAGCCAGGATATGGAATATTATATTATTCCAAAAGGTGCACTTGGAAACAGGGTTTTACGTATTTTTTTGTGAAAATGAGTTTGCAAGCCTGTGTCTGAATGCGTAGACTTACAAAACAAGTTTGCAAAACTAAGCTTACAGATACAAACCCCTGTTTTCAAGTACACCTTTTAGAATGATATAATATTCCATACCAGGAATGGATGAATTAAAGCAAAGAATTGCAAAAGAGGAGCTTCTTAAAATCCCCAATGATTCAGGGAAGACCATTTTATTTGTGGAAAAAGCCTTTCCAAAGCAAGTATATAACTTTGTCATTGAAGAAGAAATAACAAAAATATAGCTTTGGGTCTCGGTGAGGTTAGGGCCTCAAATTCAGCAGTACTTGGTGGGTTCAGGTCCGAATAGCACAGGTACAGGCAGAGTTCGGGTCTTGTTTTTAGCCCCATGCAGAACTCTACTCAGACTCTGCCAATTAAATCAATTATATGCATGAAAAGCACTGGGTACTAACTGCTACTATCTGTGAAAAAAATCCCCCCCCATCTCCACTGAGAAGAAAGTGTGTTAATAGCTGTTTGGAACAATATAGTGTTTTATTACTTCACTGCTTTGCTGGGTTTTCACCATGGATGCATTGGATTTCATCTTAACATAACAACCTAATAGGAGCAAACACATCTGAAAGGATGATGTGAAGTGTCCCACACCTCAGGCAGGGTGTGTCTCCTTAGTTCAGCAGTAGTGAACTTTACAGGGAGTCAGACAATTTCTATGTCACAATGCCAAAATCATTCCAGTACACCAGAAGTTCACCTATTGGAAAGGACATCGTCATCACATTACATATATTTAGCTGACTCACACTGACTTACAATAAGTGCATTCAACCATGTGGATACAACCCAAACATTGGGGGGACAAGCAGTTCTGAAGAATCATACTAGGAGACTGAGCTCTGAGAGTCACTTAGGCACAGTGTTGCTTTGAACATAATGCTAATGTTAGCATGCTAACATGCTCACAAACAATGTTAGCATGTTGATCTTTAGTAGATATAATGTTTACCATGTTCATTATATTTTAGCATGTTAGCATGTTAACATCTCCAAATTAGCGTTAAACACAAAGTACAGCTGAGGCTGATGGAAATGTCACAGTCTTGTAGTTCTTCTGTTTCATTTGTGCCTCTCACACTGCTGTAATGTAACACAACGATTAATAAGTTACCACAGTTGTTAAATATGTTGCCTCTTGCTTTGAAATGACCAATTTTTACCTTAAATTCATGTCAGTGCTCACAACTTTCAGACTGAGGGAGAACATCTGGTAACAAATGGACTATACTGTATGTCTTCCTGTATGCACTGACATTTGTACTTAATTAGTGCATGATTACTCAACTCTACTTTGATTTGTGAGCTTAAGGAGAAGTTTTGTTGTTAAAATGAAGTTATTTGCAGTGGAATGTGCAAAAATGGCCCTGTCTGTAAGTTAGATCTGTTTTCACCTACAAATGTCTGAAACATTAACTGGGTTATCATTCACATACACTTTGACATGAGCAGTGCATGTAATTTGCTTCAGGCCATGTTTGCTAATATTACTTTTTTCTTCACAGAATACATTAACCGGGGAGCCAGAGTGCTGATCAGCAGCCACAGACTTTAGAAAACCTACACTTCCTTAAAGCAGAGAGAGAGAGAGAGAGAGAGAGAGAGAGAGAGAGAGAGAGAGAGAGAGAGTGAGAGAGAGTGATACATTCATGCCAATAAAGCAAATTGAACTGAATTATTATCTTATAATAATAATTTTAAAAAGTTTTAAAACACACACACACACACACACACACACACACACACACGGATAATTAAATTAAATGAATGACAAACCAAACCCAATATAATAGTTCTTGTTTAAGTCAATGTTTTCTTTTACTGTATGAGTTTTTCTCATTTGAAATGTAAAGCATTAACTATGAAATAATTTTCTGTCGCTTGTTGGAATATACAGGGGCTCCGGTCCCCTGCTTTTGGTCTGAAAAGCAGAAACCCAGAGTTCCTGAAGGAGATTCATGATGTAGATATTGTTGTCCTTCAGGAAACATGGTGTAAATGTGAAGTTTCCACTGGTTGTCCACTAGGTTATAGAGAAATCATAGTCTCTGTGTAACATCAGAGTTACACAAGGCAGGGACTCAGGGGGAATGGTCATCTGGTACAGATCTCAACTAACCCATTCAATAGAATTAATAAAAAAGGGTGAATTCTATATCTGGCTAAAAATTAAAAAGCAAATGATCTCAACTGATAAAGAGGTTTTCCTTTGCCCTACATACATTCCCCCATCTGAGTCACCCTATTTCAATGAGGAGAGTTTCTCCATTCTAGAAGGGGAGATTAATCAGTTCCAGAACCAAGGAAATGTCCTCATCTGTGGCGACCTGAACGCTAGAATAGCAGACAAACCAGACACCATTGACACTCATGGGGATAAACATGTACTAGATAGCAACATCCTTCCCCTCCCCATATACCCCACCAAACACAGCTATGACAAACTGACCAACACAAATGGGACACAGCTCCTGCAACTCTGTCATACGCTGGGTCTGTATATAGTCAATGGTAGGCTAAGAGGGGACTCTCTTGGAAGGTATACTCACAGCTCATCTCTTGGCAGCAGCACTATTTTATTTCCGACCTCAATCTTGTGTCTCTTAGAGCATTCACAGTCAGCCCCTTAACACCTCTCTCAGATCACAGAAAAATAACCGTCTATCTGAAGAGAGAACAACCCAATCATGAGGCAAACCAGCCCAAAGAACTACACTATAAATGGAGTACCAACAGCATGGTAAACTACCAAAAGGCAATTAGCAGCCAACAAATCCAATCAATCCTGGACGAATTCCTATCCTTATCATTCCCCCTCAATAATGAAGGTTTAAATTTGGCCGTTGAGAACATAAATTTTATATTTGGTAAATCAGAAAAATTGACAGGTTTAAAGAAAAAGAGCAAACCAAAAAGATTAAATGACAACAAATGGTTTGACAAAGAGTGTAAAAATCTAAGGAAAGACTTGAGAAGGTTATCCAATCAGAAACATCGGGACCCAGACAACCAAATGATACGCCTTCATTATGGGAAAACACTAAAACAATACAAATATACCCTAAGAACAACAAAGGAAAAGCATATCCGAAACCAACTTAACGTGATTGAAGAATCAATTGAATCCAATCAATTCTGGGAAAATTGGAAAACCATAAACAAATCAATGACTGATGATTTGGCAATCCAAAATGGAGATATTTGGACAAATCACTTTGCAAACCTTTTCAGCAAAATAACTAATAACCCAGAGCAAAAACAAATTCAAGGAAAATTTCAAATTCTTGAATCAACAATTAAAGACTATCAGAATCCATGAGACACCCCGATTACAGAAGAATTACTTGAAAAAAATAAACAATCTAAAACCCAGAAAGGCCTGTGGTGCTGACACCATTTTGAATGAAATGATAAAATACTCAGACAATAAATTAAAAATGGCTATTCTAAAAGTTTTCAACACTGTCCTAGCTGCAGGCATTTTCCCAGATATTTGGAACAAAGGCCTGATCACACCAATTTACAAAAATGGTGGCAAATTTGACCCAAATAATTATAGAGGAATCTGTGTTAACAGTAATTTAGGAAAACTGTTCTGCAGCATTATAAACAGCAGACTAATGCACTTCATTGAGGAACACAACACCCTGAGCAAAAGTCAAATTTGATTTCTCCCAAATTACCGCACATCAGACCACATCTTTACCCTCCACACCCTAATAGACAAACAAATAAACCACAGCAAAGGCAAAATCTTTGCATGTAGATTTGTAGATTTCAAAAAAGCATTCGACTCAATTTGGCATGACGGCCTTTTCTATAAACTAATTGAAATGGGTGTCAGTGGTAAAACATATGATGTAATAAAATCTATGTACACTAATAACAAATGTGCTGTTAAAATTGGTAACAAGCAAACAGATGTGCTTTCTCAGGAACGTGGTGTGAAACAGGGCTGCAGTCTGTCCCCTACTCTATTCAACATTTATATTAATGAATTGGCTAAAACACTGGAACAGTCTTCAGCACCTGGTATCACCCTACATGACACCGAAATCAAGTGCCTGCTGTATGCACATGACCTGGAACTAATGGCTCCTACTAGGGAAGGCCTACAGCAGTACTTAGACCACCTGCACAGGTTCTGTCAGACCTGGGCCCTGACAGTCAACCAAAAGAAGACAAACATAATGATATTTCAAACAAGTTTGGGTATCAGGATCACAACTATACATTCTATTTGGAGACAGTTGAACTAGAACACACAAAAAAATTACACACATTTGGGCCTAAATATCAACACCACAGGTAGCTTCATCATGGCTGTGAATGACCTGAGAGACAAGCCAGGAGAGCACTCTATGCAATTAAAAGAAAGATCAAAATAGACATTCCAATTAAAATCTGGCTAAGAATCTTTTATTCAGTCATAGAACCCATTGCTCTGTATGGCAGTGCAGTTTGGGGACCACTCAGCAAACATCTAAATTTTACAAATTGGGACAAACATCCAATCGAAACACTTCATGTGGATTTCTGTAAGAGTATATTACACCTTCACAGAAAAACTACAAATAATGGCTGCCGAGCAGAATTGGGCCAATAGCCCCTCCAAATTAAAATTGAAAAAAGAGCCATCAAATTCTACAATCACTTAAAAACAAGCGACCCTCAAACATTCCACCACAAAGCCCTAAAACACCAAGAGATGAACCAGGAGAAGGTTCCCCTCAGCCAGCTGGTCCTGAGACTCAATTCCCCTCACTTCTACCGACCCTACAGAGCCTCGGGACGGCCCACAGACAATCTGGCCCAACCAAATTATAACATGACAAAAAGAAAAATACATCACTTATTGGAAAGACACCACAAAAACTCAAAGTAAAATGGAGTGTTATTTGGCCCTAAACCGACAGTACACGGTGGCAGAATATCTGACCACCGTGACTGATGAGACATTGAGAAAGACATTGACAAGATACAGACTCAGTGGACACAGCCTGACCCTGGAGACTGGTCATCACAGACAGACCTGGCTGCCCAGGGAGGACAGGCTGTGTTCACGGTGCACACAGAAAACTCTGGAGACAGAGACACATTTTCTGCTACACTGCGACAAATATGCAGAAATTAGAGCATCATTCAATTCAACACAAATATCACAAATTTGAAACAGAATTTGAAAGGGATAAACTCAAATACCTATTAGGTGAAAAACAAAATTGCTGCATATTAGCAGCTAAATATCTGGCCTCCTGCCACAACCTGAGGGACATCCAGTGAAACACCTCCAGATTAAATCCTGGTTGTTCTTTCTGTTCAGTTTGACTGTTGTTTTTGTTGTTTGTTTGCTTGTAAACAAGTATACATTTATTATTAACTGTCATTATTACTTATTATAACTAATGTGTTTATTATTATTATTGTTAATATTTGTTTGCTTTGGCAATATACACCGATCAGCCATAACATTATGACCACCTGCCTAATATTGTGTAGGTCCCCCTTTTGCCGCCAGAAAAGTCCTGACTCGTCAAGGCATGGACTCCACTAGACCTCTGAAGGTGTGCTGTGGTATCTGGCACCAAGACGTTAGCAGCAGATCCTTTAAGTCCTGTAAGTTGCGAGGTGGGGCCTCCATGGATCGGACTTGTTTGTCCAGCACATCCCACAGATGCTCGATTGGATTGAGATCTGGGGAATTTGGAGGCCAAGTCAACACCTTGAACATGTTGTTGTGTTCCTCAAACCATTCCTGAACCATTTCTGCAGTGTGGCAGGGCGCATTATCCTGCTGAAAGAGGCCACTGCCATTAGGGAATACCGTTTCCATGAAGGGGTGTACTTGGTCTGCAACAATGTTTAGGTAGGTGGTACGTGTCAAAGTAACATCCACATGAATGGCAGGACCCAAGGTCTCCCAGCAGAACATTGTCCAAAGCATCACACTGCCTCTGCCGGCTTGCCTTCTTCCCATAGTGCATCCTGGTGCCATGTCTTCCCCAGGTAAGCGACGCACACGCACCCGGCCATCCACATGATGTAAAAGAAAACGTGATTCATCAGACCAGGCCACCTTCTTCCATTGCTCCGTGGTCCAGTTCTGATGCTCACGTGCCCATTGTAGGCGCTTTCGGCGGTGGACAGGGGTCAGCATGGGCACCCTGACCGGTCTGCAGCTACGCAGCCCCATACGCAACAAACTGCGATGCACTGTGTGTTCTGACACCTTTCTATCAGAACCAGCATTAACTTTTTCAGCAATTTGAGCTACAGTAGCTCTTCTGTTGGATCGGACCACACGGGCCAGCCTTCGCTCCCCACACGCATCAGTGAGCCTTGGCCGCCCATGACCCTGTCGCCGGTTCACCAGTTTTCCTTCCTTGGACCACTTTTGGTAGGTACTGACCACTGCAGACCGGGAACACCCCACAAGAGCTGCAGTTTTGGAGATGCTCTGACCCAGTCGTCTAGCCATCACAATTTGGCCCTTGTCAAAGTCGCTCACATCCTTACGCTTGCCCATTTTTCCTGCTTCCAACACATCAACTTCGAGGACAAAATGTTCACTTGCTGCCTAATATATCCCACCCACTGACAGGTGCCATGGTAACGAGCAATGTTCTTCACCTGTCATTGGTCATAATGTTATGGCTGATCGGTGTAAGCACTGTCTTTTCATGCCAATAAAGCTCATTGAAATTGAGAGAGAGAGAGAGAGAGAGAGAGAGAGAGAGAGAGAGAGAGAGAGAGAGAGAGAGAGAGAGAGAGAGAGAGAGAGAGAGCAGTACCTCAAAGGCTCGGTCCAGCTGGTTCATCTCTCTGAGCTGGTTTCCTTTGGAGAAATACAGCTCTGCTCTCACTGTAAGGTCACTGGGATTCTGCTGCAGGGCCCTGTCCAGAGCATCCAGAGCCTGGCACAGACACACACAGTCAATACACACTAACACACACACACAAAAATGAATATACACAGAAAAGAGTTGGCCGTCTTGCTGTTTGAGTGTACTTCCTGGCACGTCCGTCGCGAGTCACTGCTGGTTCAGAACAGAAATCACAAAATGCCCCCTTTAGTACCTGCTACATTGAACCATGAAGGCCACTGAAGGTGAGAGGGGTGGGGGGAAGACAAGAAGAAGCAGATGGAATTGGAAGTCTGAACTGATTTAAAGCAGAGCTAGCCAGACAGAAAGAGGAGGAGGATGGAGATCAAGAGCATGATCATGTATTCCTGTCTCTCTGAGAAAGAGCAGTGTCAGCTTCATCACTGCCACACAGACAGACAGACAGACAGACAGACAGAAAGAAGATGGGACAATTAAAGAATTAGGAGGCAATCTGTGAATGAGTGTGTGAATTTAGGTAAAAAGCTGTGTTATTGGGAGCTACAGAGGCATGGGACACACCGACTGACCAAACACTGATGTTTAGTTTCTGCTCCTGGAATAAAGCCCAGAGGCTGCACACTGACTCACAAAGAATAAGGAATACGCTGGGGGAGAACATTTCAAACACGACAAATTGTGTACACTGAATGTACACATTATATCTGTGTCTGGGTGAATTCAGATCAAACTCATTTTCTCTTCTTGTTTTCTCTTAGTCTACAACAAATACAAAGGAGAAGTTTGAGAGGAGCAAGTAAGTTAAAAGAACACTTTTGGTACATACGATTATATTGCCCTCTTTCTAAGAGTGAGATTATCAGATTGATATCAATCTCATGTCTGTGCGATAAGTGCAGAGCTTGAGTCAGGACATGGTTAGCCTAGCTTAGCATAAAGACTGGAAGCAGGGGGGAAACAGCTAGCCTGGCTCTATCTAAAGTTCAAAAATACAACTACCAACACCTCTAAAGCTCAGTTACCGTGTTGTGGTTCATTTGTTTAATCTGTACACAAACAGAAATGAAAAATGGTTTTAGAGAGAGTTATGTGGTAGAACTATTTCTTGACAAACACCAGTGTATCCATCCACCCAGCACATCTGTGCAGCACCTCCTGCTCTAGTGCGGGTTGCCAGATACGGTTGATAACCAGAGGACATGGTGTGGGTCTCTGTACAGGCATGATACTTTCCTTTTCTTTTCAAACTTTGAGAACAAAGCCTGGTTCTGCTCGAGGTTTCTACCTGTTAAAAGGGAGTTTTTCCTTGCCACTGTCGCCTAGTGCTGCTCATGGTGGGAACTGTTGGGTCTCTGTAAATATAAAGAGTCGGTCTAGACTTGCTCTACTCGAAAAAGTGCCCTGAGATAACTTTGTTATGATATGGCGCTATATAAATAAAACTGAATTGAATTGAATTGAACATCTTGCTGCTAGCATTAGCAATAGCTTACACACCATTGACTGACAGTGAAACTCATTGCCATGGTCAAGTGTTGGAAAGTAACTAAGTACATTTACTCAAGTACTGTGCTTAAGTACAATTTTAAGGCCCTTGTACTTTACCTTAGCATTTCAGTTTTATGCTACATCATACTTCAACTGTCACATATTCAACACTACATTTCAGAGGGAAATATTGTACATTTTACTCCTCTACATTCATTGGATAGGTATAATTACTAATTACTTTACAGATTAAGACTTAACATACAAAACATATGATAAGTTTGTAAAATATGATGTATTGTTTTAGATAAAACTATTCAACAATATATAAAGTAGTTCACATTAGCTCCACCCTGACCAGCCAATGCTGTTTACATGTTAATGCATCAGTAATAATGACCAAACAACACAATATATAGTAACATTCTGCGTAATTACAGTACTTTTACTTTTGAAGGACATTTTACTGGTAATACTTTTGTACTTTTACTTAAGTAAAATGTCTTTAACAGAGTATTTTTAAATGGTGGTATTTCTACATTTACTTAAGTAAAGAATCTAAATACTTTCACCCACTGTTCATGGTAATGACATGACACATGGCTTCTTGTGATTGGAGTGAAAGCAAACGCAGAAACTGATGAGGGGTGTGTATGCGCATACACATACACACAGGCGGCTCTGTATGGCATCGCATTTGCAACATGTGTCACATACTGCACATACGCGTGCACTAATAACTATTTGGCACAATCACACTGGCACAGCTCAATCACAAGAAAATATATTCTTACATTGGACTACACTTATATATACTATATATATATATATATATATATACACTTGATAGAACAGAGTAGGAGGATGAGTGGCAGCTGAACGCCAGCAAATGGCTGCTGGTCTGATGTACAGCGGAGGTGATTAGTTTCCACGGTAACTGTTGGACGGGAAACCATCTCCTGCTGAGAGATGATCATTCCTGACTGCAACAGACACAAAGGCCATGAGACACACACACACACACACACACACACACACACACACACACACACACACACACCTCTGTGTAGTTGCCACGCTTGCTGTAGATGGCAGACAGGAGGCGGTAACATTCGATACAGCTGCCTTCTCTGGATATGATGTCCAGGGTCATCTTCTCAGCCTCTTTGGTTCGCCCAGCCATGGCTAAAACCTGAGACTGGGACAGAAATACAGTGTGTGTGAGTGTGTGAGTGTGTGAGTGTGTGTGTGTGTGTGAGAGTGTGTGTAACAAGACAAACAGTTTCATCAGGGTTTGGCTAAATGTTCGAGGCCAGGCAGATGTTGTTTTGGTGATTTTCCAGGATGTGGCAGTAAACACACACACACACCCAGATGTCCTGGCATTCCATGATTCAATGAGTGTGTGTGTATGTTCACCAGAGCCAGCCAGATGTCGGTACTGTCTGGCTGCAGGGCGGTGGCCTCTCTGTACACCTGCAGGGCCTCCTCATAGCGGCCTGTGTTGTAGTACAGAGCTCCGAGTGGAGTCAGAATGTCCACCTTCCTCGTCACCTGCAGCGCCCTGCAGGCAAAGGTCAAAGGTCACCAAGATGGCTTTTCATGATGGTGGTTCTCTTTAAATACAATATTTTAGGTGTCATGTACAGTGATAAAATATCAATGATCATGGTCAATACTGCATTTCCCTTAAACCCTGTTGCTTCTTGAATCAAACAGCATTCTGATTTGGGTCCCCCTCTTCCTGTTGCACCTGGCTGGAAGCCATCCAGTGGCCCTCTTGGCCTCTGACCTACCTGACCTGTTATCTTCACTGTAATATATATTTACAATCACATCATAAAATGTATGCATGCCTTCTGTTTGTTTCAGTTATATATATATACATATTAATACTAGATATTATTATAAATGAATATGAAAAATGTGGTAAGATTTTTACATATAAGGAGCCAAGAGGCAGCGCTGTTGTTCATTAACTGTTTGGTAACAACAAATATTAGATGTCAACTCTTATACCAAAGTTGATCTTCCAAAAGGAATTCTATCTTATGTTTACAGAGACATGAACGGCACCAGTAAATTACCAAAAGGCTGCCGAGTGAAGACTGTTCTCCCAAGGATGACCATGGACGCTGGCCAGCAGGTCTCGCCCAGCCAGGGCGTCCTCACATTTCCAAAAATGTGGGAGCACATTTTGCAAGCAGGCATTACTTTGAAAAATCAACCACATATTCCAAATCTGAATGGTTCATTGCACATGTAAAAAAAAATCACAAAACTTTATTTGCTGACAAAGTAACAGCTGTAGAATGAAAGTTAAAACAGTTAGGAGCCTGAGTCATAACATAGTGCACAACAAGTACAGACAAGAACACAGATTGAGAAAGACTCGCACTGTGTTTTTAGTTTTTTTAGTGCACTATATTTACCCTTCACCATTTTATGAGTGTCTGAATTCAGAGTGTGAACATTACACACTTTTTGGTGCCCTCAAAAATTCCAACAACTACAAAAAAGTACTTTTTGCTCCCACAACACAATGTGTTACCTTTTTGCAGATGTGAAAGCTGTTGTGTGACTCTACATCTGTCAGTGATTATGCAAAATGACGATGATCCATAATTGTCCAAAATCTTGATTTACTGCTCACTATAGAGGAAACTACTACTGAGTGTCTGTTTCGTAGGGAGTAGTGAATGAGGGAATGACTTTTACATGCAGAGCTAGTTACAAAATTCATCAAATGACAATTAATTGATGTTAAAATATTACAAGTAGGCTTTTAAAGTACTTGAACCTGAACATTCACTGTAAATGTCCCCTTAAAGGAACACTCCAACATTTTAGGAAATATATGTACATACTTTGCTTTTTTGCCAGGAGTAAGATGAGAAGATCAATATTAGTTTCATCTCTGTGCATTCAGGACAGTGGTAGGTTCAAGAACAATGGAAACTGAATTTGAAAATCAATATTAAAGACTGAATTATTAGATGCTGCACTGATTTTCTTTCTGTTAATTGACTATTACTGTATTTCCCATATGGTTGGGGTGTGATTCACTTATGTAATGGATTCTTTTTCCTTCTGTAAATGCTTTCTCCTTCAACTTTGCCAACTAAATATGATCCGGATTAAACTAAAAACTGAAAATGTTTGAATGAAAAGAATAACTATTAAAAAAAAAAAAAACAGTAACAGGTACCTATTTTTTCTTGTCCCTCTGAAAAGTCAAAGGTCACGGTCAACTCCATAGCAGCAGACTTATAAAGGCTGCAAAATATTTTTGCTCCAGGCCACCCTGAGTAGAAGCCTAACTTGTGCTGCTGCTAAAATATGATCCTTTCCTCACCTCTTGTACCAAGACTCAGCTTCTTTGTTCTCATTGGATGATCGGAGCAGGCGGCCCAGGTTCACCATGGCAACGTAGTGGGCTGGTTTGAGTCTAACAGCTTGCTGGTAGTGAGCGGCTGCCAGCTCCCCTTCTCCTGGAGGAGAGGAGAGAGCAAAGAGGTAAGAAAGGAAGCAGGAAATGAATGAAGGAATGAACAAGGGTGGAAGAGAAATAAGGCAGGAATTAAGAAGGAATTAGGAAGGAAATAAGGAAGGAGACAAGAAACATGTACATGAGGGAAAGAGAGTTAGATACAGCATATGAAGAAACAAAGGATGTAAGGATGTGAGGCAGGAGGCAGATGGAAGGAGAGGTGGAAGAAATATCTATTAAATGCTCATTTATATTCTAAAGAGTTCATTTATTCAACATATTCAGTGTTTATGATCATAACAATACTACTAACAATAACATAAGCATTCATACTAAAAATCTGGTGAAGACCAGTGTTTTAGATTGATTTGCTACCTCTCCAGCAGACATTGCTTTGACCTGAAACATACTGGAAGTACACAAACACAGTCACTTAAAATTACACAATCACATTCACGTGTTGTTTTGTTGTTGGAAAATACTTTACGTCACATGGAAGTCTTAACACAACAAATAGTAAGGAAGACGTTTGCGCTTTGCAGCTGCCGGCACTGAGGCAATACACTCAAAGTGATTGATTTTAAAGTCAGACTAAAACTAAAACTGACCCTATGTAGCCTCTGTGGACTATTTTCGTGGCGGCACAATAATCAGCAGAAGCAGCGCTCTGACAGTTTGGTATTTTCCTGTTTTAATTGGCATCACAAAATAACGTTTCTTATGGTTAGAGCAGGAAGTCAGAACATCAGTCTGCATTATCTATAAATGAATCACAGGTGATTCTTCCAGTATCTGTTGTCCACAGCTGCTTTATACTGTATGAAAAGCTCCAGGTCATTAAATCCCTGCAGACACCTGAAGGAGGACACAGCAGGACACGCATGTTGATAAATCTGCAGCCGCTGATTTGAGAAGCATCAGAGTGCAGTGCCATTACGTCCACTGTGTTTACCTTCATTAAATCATGTGCAAAGGACACCAGGCTGCTCCAAAATAACCCCATCCAATTATGTGCACATCAGACAGGTCTGTTATATCTTGATATTCTGCTTGTTTATACGGAGATGTTGGATAACCAGGGCTGCTGCATTTGTTGTTGTGCTTGTGCAATTAAAATAGGGGTCTATCAGTCTAAACAAGTCAGTTTCCACAGCTGAAGAGTGACTATTTGTTCAATTCTGAGCAGGTTTCTCAATCTACCGGCCCACTAGACAACTTCATAAGGCCCACACATTTAGAATTAATTGTTTCATCTGGCTCACAAATTAATTTCTTAATAATAATAATTTTTAATAATTTAAAATTGTTGATATGTCCCATGTCTTTTTGTCTCACATTTAACAAAGCTAACTGCGCATCAGAAATATATTTGCTAGGACCAACAGCACTGATTTATCACAGTGCACCTGACACTCAAATGCTTCTTTCTAACCCTAACAGAGAAGCTGACCTGGAACAGACACTTTCACCACAGGTAAACATTTTTTCATGGATTTTTATGTCACTACTTCCTGTCTAAGTTACAAGGAGATGAGACATGTGACCACACTCCTCCACAAACATTCTGATGTCACAATGGGGTCAAATCACCTCCTCACAAATCTCTCTCTATGTACAGTTTTAGAGTCAAAGCATTGCAATCACATGTTATGCTGCTGGAAAGACAACAAGTAGTTGTGAACAAAACAATGTAAATTTACAATACAAATTGCCTGCTTTCAGCAGTCCAGTCCCAAAACTTGGGTGTTTTCAACAAACACATACACTCAGTGGCCACTTTATTAGGAACATCTGTGCAAGCTATTGCAATTCAGTACAGCTCTGCCAGAAATTCTACTTTACATAATGTTTATAATGTTCACTTTTTGCTGACATTGTAGGGAATGTGTAAATTTAATGATATGTTTATTACTAAGGTCATAGTTAAAGGTGCTCTTGCACTGGACTACATTATATCGAGAGGTGTTTCTAATTTTTATTTACATACATGAGGGGGTCAGAATATTAGAAACCCCTCTGAATATAATGCAGCACAACACCATAACTAACTATGACCGCAGTGCTAAAATAGACTCCTTGTGATGTCATTTCCACTCACCCTCACTTTCACTTTGATTAAACAACCAACACAGTTTGATTTTGCATTCAGGTTTATTTGCATCTTTTGACATGCATAATTTCTAGATGAAGCGCACACAGTTAGTTAATTTTGTATTGTCAAAACTGAAGTTCTGTTATCTTAAAGTTGCATCAATATCATTTTCTTTCTTTTGAGCTCCTGTGCTGCTGGTACAATGTATAATTAGGTAATAACAAGGTAATTTAGTTATTGTATTTTGTTCATGTCTGTTAAATGGTTTGGCCAGCCAGTATATATGTTTCCCTCGTGTGTC
This sequence comes from Macquaria ambigua, assembly GCA_008360985.2. Lineage (NCBI taxonomy): Eukaryota > Metazoa > Chordata > Actinopteri > Centrarchiformes > Percichthyidae > Macquaria > Macquaria ambigua. Next base: position 26,869 of record VMKM01000480.1, read on the forward strand.
ATTAGTTAGGTCAGTTAAGGCATCCAGTTCTGCTGAAATTCAGTTTTATATATTTTGGGTTCAGTTCTGTTTTGCTGACCTCTTTTAGGGGCCAGTTTAGTTAATTTTGCTTTGCCTTTTCTCATTTTATGGGTAAATAAAAACCCACTCTTTTTTAAATCCAAACACTGCGTCCTAACACACCTCTGACAAAAAAACAATAGATGAACATTATAGGCATCTTAAAAGTAAACTTTATGGCAGAAGGACTGCATTAGATTGTACAGGTGTACCTAATAAAGTGGCCACTGAGCGTAAACGTGCAAACAAGCAGTTCTTTCAACTCCACATGACGAGAATATCATTATTTCAAAACATCATGCAGACTAATTGTTCACTGACACATTAGATCTCTGTAGCCAGTTTTAATTCTCTGGCTGCAAGATGATTTTTATAGCGTATTGAATGGAAGTTAAATCAATGGCTGTCTGGGAGGTAGAAAATCAATCTAAAAACTTCAGGTAAGCTTAGGAAAATATGCAATTTATTGTTAATGTGCCAAATCTGTAGTCAGGATTATATCAGCATTACCCTTGTGATGGATCATCCCATCAGTCAAAATTTAAAAGAAAGTCAGTATGAGATTAATATATAGGCAGTGGTTGAATCTTTCGTTAAGGTAAACCTATGTATGTCTATGCAGTACAAGACGATGGTGTTAATAGGAGGCTGTGTTTATCCACCAGCCCCGGGGCCAGAGAGCTGCAAGGTTCAACTCACCCGTATCCACCAGAAACACTCCGTAGTTATTGTGCAGGTCGGAGCTGTCCGGACAGTTCTCTATACCTTTCAGATACACTTCATTGGCTTCAGCAAAGCGTTTCTGTGGGAGAATGCAGATGGAATGAATACAAGATTTAAACAGGAATGAACTAGACCAAGGTTACAGGAAGCTGGAGTGTGTACAACCGAACAGGCTTCTCTACTGCTGTTTTATAGCTGCCTGCAGAGAGACTAACCACTATAAGAGTCTATAGCTAAAGTTAATTTAATTCAGGAGTTATGAAGTAGTGATGAGTTACAACACGCCTCCAGGAACGTAAGTCAAGTGTGGTGCATACTGTATGTGTGTGTGAATGTGAGGAAGACAGGGAGTGTCTTCTTTGTGTTTCCCGTATTTTTCACCTGCTCAGCATAGAGTGATGCCAGACTGGAGTAAGCATCTGCAAAATGTGGCCCGAAGCGTATGGAGTCCTTCAGCAGAGTCTCAGCCTCTTTCTCCTTCCCCTGGGACCTGGAACACAGCATCATCATCATCATCCTGATCATCATCATCATCATCAACAACAACAGCAATGTTATCACATGTTCATCATCATCATTATCATTTTCATCAACAATATCATCATCATCATCATCACCACCACCACCATCATCATCATCATCATTAGCAGCAACATTAGCAGCAATATAATCACACTCTAATCATCATCATCATTAGCAGAAATACTCATCATCATAATCTCACTGTCAATGTCACAGGTTGTTTGAGAGGAAAGTAGAGCTATGGATGCCTGAGAGAATGTAAAGACCAACTTTCTGTTAGATTGTGATGGACAATGAATGATGACCATCCCTGAAGTATTATGGTCTGTGTCTATTTAACCTACATTAAGTGAAACCAACAGCAAGCTCACGGTTGTTAAAACCAGAAGAGGACGGGAGCCAACCTGAACAGGGTGGCACCAACCACACAGTCGAGAGGACGACAACCGCAGGGAACAAGTGGAGTGATGCGGGTGGCCAGCCGCCTCACCTGCGTTTCAGTAAGGCCAAGGCATTCAGGTTATGTTGTGGCCTGTTAGTAGCTGGTACAGCTAGAAGACTCAGTGGTAATTAGATCCCCTAGACCTAACAACAAATCATTTTACCAGTACTACCTTTTGCCTGACAATAGCAGCAATATTTCTCATCATCATCATCATCATCATAATCAACATCATCATCCTCAGTAGAAGCAAAATTGAAAAATGTACACAGATCATTTATTCATGTCCACAAAACAAACAAAGCCCAAATACAGACATATAGAGTGTGGATCGATGGCTCAGGTGGTCTGTTTGTTCTCACATCTCCACTGATAACACAGAGATGGTAATAGAGCTGAGCCGTAATAATGGACTTCATTTCAGCTTCTATTATTGATGTAATTTTCTATTAGCACCAGCAGAGCTCAGGGCAGTCTACCCTGTTTGACCGCAAAACAAACAAACAAAAAGACTCCAACACAGCTGTATAAAGAGCTTGTCAGATTACAGTGGTGGTGTCAGGCGGTGTCATCACGCGAGTGTATGGCGAGTCATTATTTTTCAGGCGCTACAGCCTCCGACTGCAGTGACTAATGCCACTATATCTTCAGCTGACCATGCATTCATTCTGTTTCAACATATCTCTCAATTCTGTTTGTGTCCACATTGACACACCATGACTCCAAGGCTCTGCATCATTGATGCAATGAATCATGGTCATTAAAGTTTAATAATGACTTGTTGATTGTGAGCAACAATCTCCAGTTTAATCACAGACCTGAGAGCAATCCACAACAAAAACACTCTAGGCAGGGTGGTGATTTTCAACTGAGATTGATATTTCTAGGGAGACACTGACATTTACAGGGTTTCTCCTATGTTTAGATATAGCAATACAGTGGAAACCTATTATAGTGATAACGCCTGTCTGGGTGCGGATGATTATTATAACCATTTTTTCTTTTTCTTTATTTCTCATGCAGATTACCATCTAATTGACATTTATATATTTATTACATGAACATAAAGTAATGACACAGACAGCTTCTCTATTTACTGACTTTTATTGACTGTTTCAAAATACAGTTCAGCAGTTTCAAACGCTTTTCAAATGACACAAAAATTACAAATTAAATGACTGTACTTAGCGTTTACCGCAGCCTGCAGTAAACACCAAGTTTGGCTGCTGCATCTCGTTTTTGGCAGTTTGTCATGAGCTTTGAGGAGACAACGTTCTTCATTGACTTTCTTTTCCCCGTCATGATTTCAGTGTCAGCAGCCAGCCGGAAGCAGACAGGTTACCGCCAGGGTAATCAAGTATCAGGGGAGTAAAGTAAAAAAAAAAAAAAATAGAGTTACCGTAATTTAAATTTTTCTTTCTCCATATGTTGCCATATGAAAAGACCCAACATGAAGCGGACTACTATAAGCGAATTATTTAAACAGCATTTGTATAGGAATGATCCTGAGCTTTTTGATCCATATAAGTGGTTGATCACTGTAACCGCCATCACTATAAACGGTTTCCATTGTACTCTCATACTCTCATCATCTTCTTTATCATCAAATTCATTATCATCATCATCATCATCATCATCTTTGTCATCACCATCACCATCAGTCCAGCCCTACCTGTGTCAGTCTGAGCTCACTGCAAGTCTGAAACATGCTGCTAATGAGAATGTCATGCGTTCTCTTTGGCTTTCTTTCTGGCAGGGGTTTTGTATGGTTTTCCATATATATTTAATTTATCATATTATATGTTTGAGAGTGCTACTGTATGACTGTGAATATCGCCATTTTCTCTTTACATGTCCATTGGCTTTGTGAATTGATGTTATCTGTGCTTGATGTCTTAGGTCTTTGTTTCAAAGTCATGAACAAGCCAGACATGAGTTAGTGGGCTCTGGTCAGTCTGTTAGCCTGGCTTTCACAATAAGCCCTGCTTTTCTGAGCCTTGTCTGGACTTTTGTATCTAACAATGAACGATAGAGGAAAACTGTAACACCCATACTGGTCAGGGCGTTTTGGATATTTGCCCCGGCAGTGTGTGTATTGATTTACAGAGATAGACAAAATGTACTGATTTACAACACATGAAGGAATTGAAATCAAACTGTCTCTGTTCTCCCATCTTTATTTTTGGTTAAAAACAGAGGTAATCGAAAGACGACTGAGTGATTGAAGATGTTTCTTTCTGTTGTTGTGAACATTAGGACTGTCTCCAGCTGTGGCGGTCACTGTCAGTTGTGGGAGCTCTTTGAAAAGCTCAGAAAAAAATACTTTCTTTCCGCTAGAACTGTTCTGAAAAAGTTGCTAACATGATATTAGCAAGGTCTCCAGCTGTGATGAGTGTCTTCAGTTTCTGTCACACAGTCAAGCTTTTGTGTGATGATAGGTGGGTGCTGTCACCGCACATAGCTTTTCAGTGAGTGTGTGTCTTACTTGAGGAGGTTTCCCAGGTTGAACAGAGCTCGGTTATGCTGAGGGTTGGTGTCCAGTGCTTTCCTGTAGTAGCGCTCGGCCTCCTCGGGGTTGCGAGTCAGAGTGCCGAGATTGTTCATGGCACTGGCATGGCGGGGGTATAACCTGAGAAGAGGGGAGAAAGAGGAGGAGAGAAAATAAGGAGACAGGACAGGAGAGAGTCCTGTTTCATTTATTGAGACCATTTTGTATAAAAATGCAGATTTTTGACTTTGCCTAGGAAAATTAAACCTGTAATGATAGATTTTTTTTGCCAGTAGATATGTTGAAATGTTGAAAAAAACAGTTCCTTATTTACACATCCAGCAGTTACAGAGCAACATGATCATTTGTGTGGAGGTGTGGAAAGTCATCTGTAACAGCCAGTCTACTAGCTATCTAGCATGGAACTGATCACTGTCAAACTATGTTCATCTTAGGAACCACTAATGGCTGCACATTTCCAGAGGGAAGCATACCATAACATGATCTTGATTGGACTAAGTACCTTGTGACAGTGATAAGGATTATCTTCAGAGCAAATTGTGCTGATAAATCAGCAGTGAGTGTGTGGAACCTGCAGCCAGCAGCCTCTCTGCTGACATTTACTGCTGCTCTCCATCACTGCTACAAAAGACCTCTGTGTAATTGAAATACACTTTTATAGTTAGTGCCCATAATGGTGACACAAGCCTGACAAGAGGCCTGGGGCAAAGAGCGAGCGGGGGCCATGGCAATGCTCTTTACTGTTTCTATGGTAACTTTGCTCCACCCTTTTTAATGAGTTGGCATTTCACTGTGCAAGAGGAGCAGCTGTGGAAATATCTGAGAGAAACCTGCACTGATCACCAGAGTCACTGAGAGCCTTCACGTTACACTGTGAGCTGCTTGATCAACAATCTGAGAGCTGAGTGACCAAGGAAAGATCCACTTAGGCTGTCAAAACCATCAGTCAGATGTCTGTGCTTCCCCTTCCCACTGGCCTGCAGGTCTGCTGCTGTAGGCTAACAGTCACAAACACTGATCATTTCACTAAAGAAAGCTAGATGGGACGGTCATTCATTGGCTATCTTGAAAGTCACTCATTCATGTATGCTAACTTACTGGTTATCCTTTGCATTGTCTGGTTAGTCCCTTGGTGTAAACATGGAAACAGGATCAATATTTGTCATATTTGATTTAAAAAGGAACATAACACGCCTCATTCAAAAAAGTAGTAGTAAAGTAAATGTGGTGACAGCACAGAAGAGTCTCATATTCAGACCTTCCCACCATCACTTGTATCACAACGTAACTGAAAGAATGATACAGTCACTGTTGGGAATATAATTAAAGCATGATTCAGCCTGATCATTTGCAATACATCCGTTTAGTGTTGTGGTGATATCAACACGTGAAATCTGACACTAAAATAAATCAAAACCTACATTGTAGACATTTACAGCAGGACTGTTAACCCCTCGCACCAAGCATGAATCTGGCTTCAGAACAACACCTGACCACAACCCCCACGTTCCCCCACCATTCTCACACTACCACTGCTAGTTCTATTACCAGGGGGTGAACATGACGTCACCTTGTGTTTTGGGAGCATTATGATTTTTCACAGATTTGTTTTTTCAGGGGTCTACAAGGCAGAATTACTTGATTTTATCTGGATAAAGGCACAAAGACAAAGGCTATTGAAATGAACACTCTACCTACTGATAGTATAATAAAGTGACTGTACATATCATTTAGTAATAGTAGACTGTCCCAAATAATCTGTTGTTTCCCTGTTTTGGCATATTCTTTCTGTGAAGCACTTTGTAACTTTGCTTTTAAAAGTGATATACAAATAAAGGTTATTATTTTTAGATCCACAGAACTCAATTATTACTGCCCTGTTGCCCTCACATCCATAATAATGCCTGAAGAAGCTGCTGATACACACCATCCTGCCAATTGTTAACCAACAACTGGACCCCCTCCAGTTTGCCTACAAGAGGGTACAGAGGATGCTGTGGCCTGCCTGCTGCACCTCCTACTCCGGCACCTGGATTCCCCAGGCACCTTCGCCAGGATCCTCTTTGCGGACTTTAGCTCTGCTTTCCATCATCCAAAGCCCCCCCACATCTGATCCATCTCCTTCACAATTTCCTCATTGACAGGAAGAAAGCTGTTCGGGTAGGCACAGCAACACCACCTGCACTCACCACAGGGTTGTGTGCTAATCCCGTTTCTCTACACGCCGTGCACCAGCCCGTCGGCCAAAACCACTTACCTTAAATAGCCTCAATATCAGCCCCCCATGTCGCACCCCATCTCCTCCTACTGCTGTACCAAAGTATTGTTCAACCCATCCTGCTCTACTGCTCCACCAATTTCTTCAGCATGCTCAAACTGGGTCAAACTCACAAGCATAACCAACACTGCTGCCAAGATAATAGGTCTCCCCACACCCAACCTCTCAGAGCTCAACTGTAAGGCCATCACACGCATTGCAAATACAATAGCACATGACATCACACACTCACTCAATCGCCACTTCACTGTACTGCCCTCTGGGTGCAGGTACAGGTTCCTGAGGTGCAGAAGGGCTCGCTTGGGCAAAAGCCTGGTACCAGCAGCCCTAAACAGCATGACTCGCGGAAGGGAACTACAAGTCTTGTTTTCATGTTGTTGTTGTTGTTGTTGTGTGCTGCTTGTGTTGCACTTCATGTATTTCTGTCCATCATTGTTGTGTGCTGATGTGTGTAAAGTGTAATGTTGATTGGCGCTCTGAAAAAGAATTCTCCCCCGGGGACTATAAAGTTTAACTAACTAACTAACTAATCTGCTTACATCTGCTAATATGTCACATAAATGTCTGAAGGAGATTTAAAGAATCGACTCATTGGCTTCTTTCTAGTTTGCTCATTATGTGTCCTTGTCTCCTTGCTCTTCTGTACTGCAGCCTATGATCTGGAAATCAATCAAACGACGCCATTAATGAAGTCATCCTGACCCCTAAAATACATAACTGAGGAGACAGGGAACCTGGTCAACGATCAACAGAGTACTGATTGAGGCACACACACATAAAATTACATAGAATACAAATAGAAAATAATCAAAAAATGTAAAATGGGAATTTAAAATGTGATGGATTTGAAGGGATCTCTGCCCTTCTCACTGCACTGCTCCTATAGAAAAAAAGAAGGAGCAGAAAAGGAAGTGGGGACTGCTTAATTAAAGTGAGAGGTCTGGTGGGTTTCAGGTTATTATGAGCTGGGATGTGGTTTGGAGCTGGATGAAAGCTCTCTGCTCGGGGTTTGGCAGGATGGCAGGCTGGATTAGCAGAGACTCGTTGTGCTGTGGAGCCCCCACACATTGTCAGCACACACCTCTGCTGCTACAGGAAGACTGGAGAGAAGGGAAAAGGAAGGTGGAGAAGAAGAATGGAAGCTAGAAAACAGAGAGAGTGGAGAAATGAGAGAGATGAAGAGATAGAAAGGAGGAATTTAGAGCCTGGGAATAAAGAGAAGGAGATGCTACATGAATCTATTAAAAAAGGAGAAAAGAAAAGAAGAGAACAAATGGCAGTGAAAGGAGAGAATGGTGACTAGAGCTTATCCAAAGCTTACAACAAACAAATTAGAGTTTTATGACCACAGATTAAGGCTGAACAGGGAATCCTTTTTATATTAAAATCTGGATTTTTGTGCATTTAGTTGGCGATTTAATGACAACTGTCTCCAGCAGGTTTACTCAGCTGTAGCTAATTGAAGTTAATTGTATGAGTTGGCCAAACAACCAAAAATAAACTCTGTGTTTTGACCCGGTTATTACGCTCTCTGTATTTGGTGACTGCACTATTTACGCACAACCACAGATGATTTCATTAAAGAGGACACAACACTCTGTGTAACTCTGATGTTTGAAAAAGTAGACAGTGGGCATTTATCTGATAAATTCAGATAATGAAAAGCAAAGCTTACTTAGAAGTTGACTTTTCTTTAGACTGACCTCAATAACAAGCAACTATACTACTATAATCATTTTATCTGATTCTAAATATATAAACAAGATGTTTTAGAGAAGTGGTCTCAGTCCAGTCACAGACATATTCTGGAGCTGTTTGTTTGTGGTGGGAACGTCATCTGAACGAGATCTGATCCAACTACAAGGTGTACTCACAGCTCCTGTAGCCATGTGCGCTTTGCATGCTGGGATGTGAAATCAACAGCTGCTAGCAGTTAGCCGGAGACTGAATCGAGATCTGATCTGGAAATGGCTAGCAATGGAGTATGTTGCCTTCTTGATATTTGGGCAGATAGACATGTCGCTACTTTCTCACTCCCGCCCCGGACACATCTAACCAATGAGCAGAGAGAACCTTCTCACATAGCATTTTGGTTTGCTTTAATGTCTTTCTGTGTGAAAAGAAACTGAGCAAAGGGGAAACTGCAACAAGCTTACCAAGGCCCTTAACTTGGCTAAACCTGGACCAAAATGAACAGATTTAATAGTCAATTAAACAATTAGCTAATAACTGATTACCAATCTACAGACAATTAATCATCAGTGATTTTGATAATCAATTTGTTTTTTTTTGTCAGTTATCAAGCCAAAATGTCAATCATTCTCTGGTTCCAGCTTCTCAGATGTGAGGATTTTCTGCTTTCTCCGTTTTATATCCTTGTAAATTGAATATGTTTGGGTTTTGGACTGAAGACTGAAGACAAGAGAGGTGTGAAATTCTACACATTATCACCGATAAATAGCTGCCAGATTACAGATGAACTAATCTGAATAAGGGACAGAAGGTGAACCCATGAGAGAGGGCAAGCTGAACCACATTTCAGTGGTTCCTCAGGAAGCCTCTCCAGTTACAGGAACAACTAATGAACACTCTCTTTCATTAATGCAGCCTGTGTGTGTGTGATAGATGAACAGAGCACACGCTCTGAGCTGAAACAAGCCATTACATGCATGTAAGCATGCACCCAAAGGTGTGTGCGAACTGGCTTCCATGTATCTTAAATGTTGTAAGCACATTAATTGGAATCTATAATCTATATTAATTGCACTGAGTTTAATCATGTGAGAAACAACAACCACATTTGTCAGCAGTAAAAACTAAACAGTATACACTCTAAGTACACTACAGTATGATACATTTGATAAAAGCCAGTAAATGGTGCATGGTTTCTTCAAGGTCCCATGAAATAAAAATGCCTTCTTTTACATGCAGTGACCTTGAGTTCCTGGCCATCCATTATGTGCCAAATGCATCTCTCCTATTTTTATAACACTCTACCAATTTGTCTTCAAAATGTTCAAGGATACATCTTGTACTTGGAGATGTAAATACAAACTATCTAATTCATAAAATGTGCTAATAGTTTTTAAGGCAAAACTCGCCCATCATATAAAACCATTAGGTGTAACTTTGACTTTTAAGAATAAGGCTAGCATTATTCTAGATTTTTCTTATTGTCATCAAATCCCATGAAAAGGCCCAAACCAACAACATGTGAGTCTGTCTCTCAGTACTTTCTGACTTCCTGTCTGTGGCTCTCAGCCCCAGGCCCACTGACTCCTACTGAAGACGTAAATCTTTAAAAACACCTCACAAATATATAGTGTCATTTTTTTGAATATTTGGGGCAGCAGGACGGTGTATATGTGATTGAGTCCAAATAAACTACAGTGTGTGTGTTCATGGTTAACACTTTTTGGAAAACAATGGAGCTCTAGGGCACAGAGGAAGAAGAGATATCAGGCTTTGATACACACACAGTACTTGTTAGTAGATTAATTCACTGTTGGTTTGACTCTGCACATGAGATTTGATGACAATTAGAAATATATACAGAATATTAGCCTTAGCACTACCATTTAAGTTTATTCATTTCAAAATGAGTCCGACCTGAAGTTAGCCACATGCCAAAATCCTGTTCCAAGTGGAACCATATCAAACAATGTTATTACAGTCCAAAGCCTTTTCATGGTACATTTAAAACTCTTCCATTGGACATGAATTATGTTGCTCATGGGTATGTTTTTCCATTTAACTGAACCTTTACTTAACAAGCTAGACAATTTAGCACAACTGACAACAGTCACCAGTGCAAAGCAGACTTCTGCTAACACTATAACATTAGTTCAAGCACTGTCAATTACAAGTAATCGTTATCTTAATAGCAGAATAGGAAACCAAACCTGCACCTGTACTTATCAAGTATCTCAGAGTAGGAAATCAGTCCAAACTGGATAAACATTTACAGAGAGATGCATTTTTAGTCTTACTTTTGGTCTAGGAGTAAAAGCATTTGATCACCTTTCTTAACTTAGGAAAAGACTCCCGTCTGTGCTGGTGTTTACTGTTCTCCAGAGGAGTTCTAAGCTGTCAGGAGCTGCAGGAGATGGCATTTTGCAGGAGGAGAGGTGCTATGTGAGGACAATGAGCTTAATAAAAGATACCTTTTTGGATTGAATCATTTATTGACAGACCTTGTGCAGGATGCAAAAACGCAGGTTCTCAAAACCTTTCAGCTATATGGAGAATGTGGCTTTGAAACAGTGATTCGAGTCTGTCATAACCATTCATTTCTGAAGTAATAAATCAAACCGATCACTTGTACAGCTCCTCAGATATTGCAGATTAATTCATTTCCCCACAATTCAGCGAAAGGTTATAAAAAAACAAGCTGCTTTAAGCTTAACTTTAGCGCAATTCCTAGGAGCCCTGGTAGTTTAACTGCTGACATTACGTGCAATGCTTTTTCAGTTTAGCCTTTTAGGACTGATCAGCAGCACACAGAGTTAAAGTTCAAATAATTTGACCATTGAGTACAGTGGAGAGGTGTGCAGCATTAATTGAACAATGGGTTTTTGTAAAATGTGCACAGAAACAGCCACAGGACTAAACCACAGTGGTACCACCATGAGAGGTCAGGTTTGAGGTTTGAATGCTGAAGGGAAACTTTGACTTTGTGTCTTTGTCATTACACAAGTTGCTGTGTAGAATTTGAACAGTTCTATTAGCAGCAGGAAACAGCTTGGCCCACATGTGTGACTTCAAATGACTTGGATTAGTACAGTTAGAGAGCTTTAGTTCAGAGTCAGACCTGAGGGCAGTGGTGTAGTGGTGAATGGCCTCCTGGTGCCGGCCGCTGTCTTTCAGGAAGTTGGCGTAGTTGTAGTGGACTTTGGCATTGTGAGGCAGAGTCTGGATACCAGAGCTGAAACAAGGAGGAAGAGCGGTATGAGGTGCAAAACCACTGTGAGAACAAAAAACCTTTTCAGGAAAGGAAGTCTGCCAGTGTTTTTAACTGTGTGTACCTCCATGTGAACACACATTCATTAACAATAAAAGACCTCCACCCACATGCTGTATGCACGACACACACTCAGAATCAGTCTTCCAACATTTGCAGGTCTGACTGAAAAATGGAGGACGAGAGAGACAGATGTCATCAGATGGACAGATAAATAAGGCTAGTCTGACAGTCAGATAACTAGCTGAACAACATCATGTAAGTATGTAAGTTCATTGATTTGGTTAAGCTAATTACAACACACACACACACACACACACACACACACACACACACACACACTCCTCTCCGCTGACTCTTCAAAAGGGGTTTTGTTGTTTAGTCACAACACTTTGTGTCGCTGCATGTACCAATTGCACATAAACAAATCCTGACATTTTGTCATTATCACAAACAAAAACAGCCATTACAGAGAGACAGGCAGCCTCCACACTGCATTTACACTCAGCATGTTTAATATAATATGCCACATATGAGCTCAGCTCTTAAGCTGTATTTGCACTGTACTAGTGCAGGGCTTTTCAAAGTCTTACGCTGTCTCACACCCCCCTGTTCCACTGTGGGCTACAACTTGAGCCCTGTTTTTTAGCCTATATTTATTTACACACTGTTTCTCACACCCATGGCCCCCGAAAGGCTTTCACCATGGGTGATCGTTTTGCCTCCAGGGAAGCATGAGTCTGCTCCAGGCTTTTCAAAAGGTGTAGGTGACATTGTTTCAGTAACAAATAGTTTTTTTACAGGGTTGGGTTGTTAGCACAACGTCTAACTTAAGAAGGAAGTTTTGGGTAACTTTTTGTCTGGCCAAAATCCACCCACCTGTCTGCCAAGGCTGAACCTACCAGGACTTTAGCTCTCCAGATGACATAGCCTTCAGGGTCACTGTGACACATAAACCTTCCAACCACAAAAAGGTAGATACACACAGTAATATATAATTCAGGCTAGTCCTAGCCCTCAAAGTTTGCTTGGAGCATGTTGAAAGTTAAAATGTTTCTTAAAAATGTTATGCATGTCATCCATCTCATTCAATTTTCAGATTCCACACACAGCGAATTGTTGTCATTAGAGTGCAGGGACCACACACACAGTCTCCCTCTCTCTCCTTACCGGAAGAGGGCTTCCCTGGAGAGCCAGACGTGGTTCTGCTGGACGGTCTTCCAGGAGAAGAGCAGGAACAGCAGCAGCATGGAGACACTGAGGACTGTGGTGCCCCACCGGCCCACCACCGAACACAACCGTCCCAGGCCATGAGCCACCAGGATACAGTAACCCATACTAGAAGAGGAGAGGGGGAGGAGGGAGGATTGAAGTGAGAGGAAGGGAGGGAAGAGGGGCAGGTGAGAGACATAAAAAGGCAAAGGTATGATCCATGAGTTCTTCTCGATCTGTTACTGCAGTCCTACATCCTCTCAGTGTCGCTGTCACCACTCAGAACATGCCTCTTCTGTCTGACATAATGTAATGTCCCCTGCTGGTGCCTTTCACCCAAATCACTTCAGGTCCCATGGGTGCTCATATTTTCACCATGGGCGGCTGCTGTGGCTTCCAATAAAAACACAACATCTCAACCACTTTCCCCAAATCCTCTGACCTGGATCACATGGTAAAAAAAACACACACATCCCCTGTGTCATTGTCACACACACCATCCAGCTCTTTATTGTCCCACAAGAGGAAATTCTTTTTGCAGCACGGCAGCATAGAAACGCAAACACAGTAAAAACACACTAAGACAATTGAAGACATTAAAAGTGCTGCACTATGTACGCAATTCAGAATAAAATAAGATAAGCCTTTATTGATACCCAGAGGGTAAATTCGGGTGTTGCAGCAGCAGCAGCACAAAGACAGAAATAAGTACAGATGAATAGAGAAAATAAAAAAAATAAAAAAATAAATAACTATAAATATTGTGGCATCATGAGAGCCTTGGAATCTTTATAACTGTGTGGGCAGTGTTGAAGAGAAGGCAGGTCGAAGTAGTTTTCATGAAAAGATAGCAGTTTGTTTAACAGTCAACTGAAAAGTTGAAATCTTACAGGCTTTAAAACTGAAAGTATCACGTCCACCAACATAAAAGTTCTTAAAGTCTAGTTCAAGCAAGTCCATGCTCTAGTCTCCCCTTTTCTCTCTCAGAGCAGGGCCTCGTGACATCAGCCAGCCACCTCCTTGATTGCTGGCAGCTGGCTCTTGGTGCTGGTGTTGTTGTAGTTTTGGGGCAGCACTCATCTTGGTTGTAGGCTGTTGCAGCCACCTGCAACCAGGAGCCAGGACGTATCTCCCATCCACGACACACCCTCTCATGATGCCACAGTATATCAAATAAAAACAAGAATAGAATAAAAAGACAAGAGCAATTAAACTCAAAATGACAAGGCAAGTAGTATACATACAGTACCCACGACCAAACTAATAGTGTAATACCAGAAAAACTACCTGTTTTGAGTGATGTCATGTCAACAAAAGGGTGTATGAGAAAAGCAACGAAAGCTACAAGAAAAACAAAATGCATGTGTGGTTGTGTGTGTGAGGTGGCTTAAGGCAAGGAGGTTTATTTTCCATTCTTTCCACACTAGTGCACAGTTTTCATCCAAGTGCAGATACACTGAAATAGTGCGCCTTGAAGGAACAACAACATAAAAAAAAAAGGATGGAGGGAAGAGAAGACACTAAGAGAAAATATCAAGCTAGGCTTAGACTCGCATGACTTGAAAATGGTGATGAGCCTGAAAAAAACAGCTCAGTCCAGAGAGCAAAAGATTAGAGTTATGAGAGAAGATGGGAGACAGAGCTGTCTGTCTGTGAGCTGTTTAAAGTCTGTACTATAGGACACTGAGAAACAGAGAGGGGGGAAATAAGTGTCCCTGGAGGTTTGATGGTGGTGAGTACTTGCAGGCTGTGCACTGACGACCATTGGTCAATTCATTTGTGCTAATGTTTCTCAGAAATTTTTGCTTAGCAAAACTGTGGAGTTTGTCAGCAAAATAATAATCAAGCGAGACTGCCTTATACACGTGGATGACACTAGTCCACTTAACATGCATTGAACCCACACTGGACACATTAATATGGACTGTCTCTCCAGACTCCAGTCTGCAGTGTAGTTCCAGACACTTCACTGAAAACAGAGAAATTAATTAGAACTAAATGACACGCTAACTAAACAATGTTAAGGTGGTCTTTTTAGAGAGTTGGTTAAATGGTGTTTAAATGTCAATATCATTGAATTATTTCCATTTCTAATAGAGAGCTTAAGTCATGATGTCACCTGTGATGTTACTTCTATAACTCAATGTAATCTCTCATTCAGCATTTCTTTTATCTGTCTTTCTGAAACAATGACGCATGTTTCTGGGCTTTACTTTCCAGAGTCCAAGACAAATCGCCATACACTACAGCAAGTTGCAATAAGAAGTTGAAACCTTTGTGATTTTAACACATTTAAATGCCATCGTAACTTTGTGTTGTCCATATCCATAAAACTCACCAACACTCTCTTCTAAAGTCATTTCCCTCACAACTCGCCCATGGACTCTCCTCTTCTGTCCAGCCGTGACATTTAACGCGCAATGGTCTGGTGCTCGTAGGAAAAAGGGTTTGTTAAAGCCCGGGGAAAACAGAAATATTGAATAAACAACGATAAAAGATTTTTTTTTTTGATAACGCTTTTTTAAATCTAAACTTGAGCCACGCAACATTTGGCTGAGTAAGTTTATTTTTCAAGGCTGGATTCTTTTTGTTATTTACACTATTACAAATGTCAATGGGATTTGAGGTTTTCTTACTTCTGAAACAGAAGAACGAGAAAAAAATCTACAACAAAGCTGACAGCAAATAACCAGGGAATGTAGAAAAACACAAAGGCTAACTTCAAGAGAACAGAGCAACTACTTCTGCCTTTCAGGCCTCTTTCTCTCTCTTTCTATACTCTTTCACACCATCCTATTACTATCCATCCCTAAATTGGCAGGTAGACATTAACTAGCTCAGACACCTCTGTCACTCCCTCTCTTCTTCACTTTGTGTCCTGTCAGCTGTGTCAGACAAACACTGTGTGCAGTCATCAGTCATGCTGTCAGTGATTGGGTCTGATGCTGTTTGGATGTGCTTGTGTGCGACTCACTGTGTTTTGTGTGTTCTTGTGTATCTTATTTCTCCTGCTATACAACATATATTGTGATCTCAATGTGGAGAATTATTGGTTATAAAAATGATTCCCAGGCTGTGGCATGGCTACGGTTCATTATCCATCTAGTTATCTCGGGTAGAGGCTGTCAGTGTACCGTACATTTTTCTTTTAGCCCATTCATTCCCAGTGTCCCCAGGTAAGATCTGTGGTGGACGTGGTTGTTTGAGACTACCAGTATTAAATAAGAGGTACCAAAACCTGATACCTTGCCAACACCAATTGGGTCGCTAGGAGTTGCCAAAGTCAGAAATCTTCAAATCCAACAGGAAGGGGTTTTAAAAAATGAGCTGCATAGATTTGATCATTTCCATTTTTTTTAAATGTGCGTTGTTTTACACATTTCAAACAACGGGAAAAATAAGATCATCAGAATTACCATATGTAAAACCCCTTTTAAAGAGTTGTCACTAAAGCACACAGCAGTCAGAAATAGCAACAGTCAGAGCGAGAGATGCAAAGATTTGTCATTTTAAATAGAGGTCAAAGAAAGCTACTTGGCTTACAGCTAAACAAACTGGTACACAAATATCCATCATTGTCCAATTGCGCAGTCAGTGTGGTATTGCCATTCCCAACATGGTATCTGTGTCATCTGGCTTGCTCATCCTTAGTTTACGTGAAAACAAGACAAGGAATCCCTGTTAGCAAAGTAAGACCTACAGGATGCACTCTCTTAAATCTCTCCCCACACCAAGACACTGTGTGCACAACAGCAAGTTTTCCATTTAATAATGAATGCAACATTTCTTTACTTTTGTTTCATTTGGGTTGGGGGTTGCCATGAAAGAAATTCTTATCAAGGGGTGCTAGGGTTTAAAAGAGTTTAGGAACCACTGCCCTAGACCACCAGTACACCCAAAGTTACGAGAAATTAAATCATTTTCTCCAAAAATACACTGTACTGCAAATCCTTAATCCTTATATTTAAATATTTCCCTTTCATCCTTGTGTCATGTATTTTGTTCAAGGCAATTCCGAACAGTAGATCTATAGATTAAGCAAACGTGAAATTCAATCAGATAGCAGATTCCCATTCTGTATTTCCATGTCCAATTTTTTTTTAAACGATATCCTCAATGTTACTTCACACAGAAACACTCTCCCTGATAATATAACCTATGATCCTATTGGTTTATGTTATGACCACCAGTGTTAGTTATTTCATCTTCATCTCTGAGAAATCATGTTGTCCACCACTTTGGCATGGTAGACGGCTCTGAATACTACAATGCCCATGACCCTCAGCCACCATTGCTGTAGAGCTAGTCAGAATCATTGCGGTAGTGAATTCAAAATGCTTCTTTGTTGTCACAAAACACCCATAGTTGCCAAATTCATCCTAAATTGATTCAGAATCCAAAAGTAAATTGATTTAAGCTGCAGATTATAAATCAGTTTTCTCAGCAGCGTAACCTTCCAATCTTCCACCAGCCGCTAGCTGTGCAGGAAACTGGATTTTAAGCTCGGTGATTGGATATTTCTTGCAGAATTGCAACTTGGGAGTCATACTTAACTTCTCCCTGAAGTTTTTATGTACACAGGCTTGTACCTTCGACTTTCTATCAAAGAACCTGATCGTTTCTAATGCAGTTGTCAATCTTTTGTACTGACGGAGAGTTTTCATGTCCATCCAACTGTGATTCAGTTTGTCAACCATTGTCTATGGGATCGCAGCGCAAAAACGCGAATAAAACTTAGAACACAAGAATAACATTCAGGTTGTAGAAAAATATTTTCTTTGAGTATAAACTGTGGTCAGTATATGATATATTATCAACAGCATGCTCACAGTTTCTCCTTTGTTTAGTAAATGTTTAATAGAACATGATGACTTTATTCAGAAAGCAGTTGACTACATCCAAATTAATTCCTTTTTATGTTGAATAATCATAGGTCTCTCTGAGAGTACAAGGAATTCATCTTTATAAACTGCCAGCATTATACTGTTTTCAGAACTGAACCGCCTGCTGACACAGAACTGTAGAGGCAATTCATACCACTGAAAAGGGATTTTGTAGATATGTGTTTACAGTAGTGACTGAGTTATTACAGAGACAAGGAGTGTAATAGGGGCGGCTGTGTAGGGGTGGTAGAGCGGGTGGTCCACTGATCACAGGGTTGGCGGTTCGACCCCCAGCTCCTCCTGTCCACAAACACCACATATCGAAGTGTCCTTGGAACATGATGCTTTAGACCTGTCCACTGAACATCATGTGTGCAAACTGTAAAGCGCTTTGGATGACAAGGCTATATAAATGGGAATTGTTGGGTCTCTGTAAATATAAAGAGTCGGTCTAGACCTGCTCTATATGAAAAAGTGCCCTGAGATAACTTTGTTATGATATGTCGCTATATAAATAAAACTGAATTGAATAAATGCAGCCATTTACCATTTCATTTTGGAGATAAAGTGTTGATCAGGTGCACAGGCTTGTGACTGAAATAAGGATCAGGTGAGGGTTCTGGTCAACTTCAGGCATGAAGTGTAGAAAAGTTAAGGTTAGGGTGTTAGGGAATCAGCCAGCAGAAAAGGTCATGTGCAAATGTCTGGTTTTTCATTTAAGGAAAACTGACAGAGTGTGTGTGTCAGAGTGTATTGTGGGACTGACAGTATCACGCTCTCCACTGAACCATGACAGCAGTCAACTGCAAAGTGTTTTTCTGCCTCCAGTGAAACATTTCCTCTGCTCTGAGTTGTTCTACAGTTAAATGATTTCCTTTACAACACAGACTTCCCTGTCTCAGGGCTGATGAGCCGAAGCAGCAATGCCACTGATGCTCATGTGTCACCATGGAAACGCAAAGGCAAGGTCAGGAGCCAATAACACTGTTCTGTAAGTACATATCTAAACTGCACTGTCATAATCTGCTGTCTTCTTTGCCTACTAATACACTGTTGATAGAGTTGGACTCGTCCAACTTTGCTGTGTTGTTTCAGAGCTGTCTGGCTGCTTGTAGGTCTGCACTGGGTGTTATTAATGCCCCCAACTTTTACCCTTCTCCACCCTGCAGGGTTTGGAAACCTATCTAATGGAAATCACTGCTAATCCTGCTGCTGGTCTCTGCAGACAACTCCATCGCTGTAAGAGAAACTAGCCCGTCCAACTGAGGGGGAGGGGATTAACAAAATGAATAGACAGAGGAAGATAGAGATGGAGGTAAAGGACAGTTAGAGGATGGGAGGAAAGGAGGCACAAGGGGGGGAGGAGGAAGACATACTCCTCTTTATGTCTTCTTCCATGTCCAATTCCTGTTTTACAAAGTGTCCAATCACACAAAACAGGTTAAGCAGCAGATGGCAACATCTTTCTTTAATTTAAAGATGTGTTTTGCGTCCTGCTGGTATGTTGCTGACTGCCTTCAGTTCACTACCTGCCTTTTCATGGAGGCTTTAGTTTGATCTAATAATCAGAAAAAAATTCAAATCAGAACAAAGATGTCACAATTAAATTTGACCAATTCTGAAAGAAACTGCTATCTATTTGAAAAGAATGGTAAAAACAAAAAAACTGTTATAATGAATCTGACATCCATTCTATTATGCATTGCTGTGGTGCATGGATTATCAATGAGAAGAGCCAGTGTTAGCAGTGTTAGCTAGCTCCTGTTGGCTTGAGCAACCACAGAGAAACACTCTTTGTCTTTTGAATCAAAATGCAGCCGAGGTAACTCTGAATTAACCAGCTAACATTAGCTGCTGCCGTCAATACTGTCTTTTCTCTTTAATGCCCAGTAATAATCCAAGCTCCCAATCCAGTCAGCTAGTTGGCCAGCTTAGTAGGTAGCGTAGGAGAGGTTAGTTACCTTGTCTGTGCACTGTGTTGTGTTTATTCACAGCAGCCTCTAGTAGGTTGATTCAGAATTACTTTGACATTGTTGTTGCTCTAGCTAACAGGAGCTAACTGGCTAAATTTGGTAGTAGTTGTTGAGCTTGCTTCCTTAAGAAAGACTGGAAGCATGTGATTAGCTGAAAGATAAGGTGGCAATAACTGGTGACATCCAAGAATATATTAAGGAGAACTGGATATCACATTCAAAGATGGCACCCCATTCATTCCTATGAAAGTTGCTCACCGGGCGCATATACAGAACAAGTCTCCGCCGGCGTCCTCAAGCTTCCGTGTTTTTGGGCCCATAAAGCATGTTCACTACAGACCTTCTCCAGCCGAGCAGGCTGACTTCCTATTGGCTTTCCACACACATGAATGGGATAGAATAATTAAATCATACTCTTGCTCTTCAAGACTTTCCAAATGTTCTATGATATATCTAATTCTGACAATACAAAGAGTAATTCCACAGTGTTTGTGTGTATTGGACAAATTGATATTTTGACCAAATGATGGCTCTAGATGAAAAGTCAGGGGATTACGAAAGTTATTACAATTCATCCTGATTGGAACACGAATATCTTTCAAATGGCAATCCATCCAAAAGTTTTCGAGATATTTCACTGAGAACCAAAACTGTCAACCTACTGGTGATGCTAGAGGAAAAGTCCAGGGATCACTAAAGTCAAGTAAGATTCATCCACTGGAAATCATGAATGTCTGCATAAAATTTCATGGCAATTCATTAAATAGTTAAACATCCCTAGAGACATACAGCTACCATGGCAAAATATTACATTATGAAATAAAAGAATCAGAAAGTAAGTAAAAAACATAAATAGAAAAACAAAAAAATGTGCTATAAAAAATATGAACAATATGTCTGGTTCGAAAATCAAAGAGCTGTACAGTTTGAGCAGGAACGTGCAAAGGTTCCCAGTATGAAGTATAAAGAATTGGCCGCAATCTTTCCTGCTCGCCTCGGGGTCCTGGAGGCATATTTTGACTCTTTAAACTTGTCCCTATCTCCACTCCTGAACGCTTCTTACTTTTGCAACCATAGCTGTCTGAGTTTAGCTGTCAGCCAGGGTTTGTCATTGTTATAACTCACCCTGGTACATCCTCACAGAAGCTGATGTATGATGTCACACAGTGTGCAAAATACGGGGGGGGTCTCAGGGGTCTCGGACCCCCTAATTAAAAACTAGGACCCCCCGACACAAAATCAAATTTTGAGGGGGTCTCAAAATTAAGCTAATTATTTACTATTTATCTGTATTGTAAAATTTATTTTCATGTTTAAATATTGAATGGTGAGGAGCAACACAGAAAATGCGACTGATGACAGTGAACAGGCAGCTGATGTAGCCAGCAGCTGCTGTCATGGTTACCAGTGCCAGTTGTAATTCTGCGGCGCAATAACAGCTACACTCTGACTCCGCGGTTCTGCTCCTCTTATCCATATTTGAAAAACCAGATTGATGTCTTATGTCCTTATTTATCCACGGTTTTAAACAGTCCTTAAATCTTGAAACAAAATAATAAAACATGGGGTTTGGAATAAAACTTAAAAATAAAACTGGGCTGATATTCATGATGTCGCTGTATAAACTGTGAATCTATCAGAACAGCTCACCGGTGTCAGAAAAGCACACAAGGTCAGTTAACAGTTTCCAAAAATGAGACGAGAAAAGTGGGAAATAAATCCGCTGAAGTTGTTTCCCTGTTAACCCTGAGGCCACTAGGGCCCCCACTTGTACAATGTTTTGTTATAATCAATTGAAAATGGAAATGCAAGGCAGATTCCGTAATGCTTCTTTTTTTCATGTAATTGTGATGCATTACATGGAACTGTGCAATAGTGAATATTTAAATATATCAATACTTAATGTGCATAATAATCTTACGTACTAACTATCTGGAGCAAAGGCATGTGGCCCACTGTCCTCTCAGAGTTGAGAGGAAAAGAGGTCAGAGAAGAGAGCTGGTGTTCGAACGCAGGAAGCAGCAGAAGCCTCTGCTGACAGTGACACTGCAATTAGCCATGCAGCAGGTTAAGTGAGCGCTGAGTGAGACCAAGTCAGGGGATTTCTCTGAGCTCTACCCCCTAAAGGCATCGCCTTTTAACTAAAGCCCCCTGCTCGGAGGGAGGATTCACTGTGAGAGTATTTGTGTGAATGTGTATGCGAGAACCCAGTGGGCCCTCTAAGCCTATGATTCATGGGGAACATTTACACACTTCACACATCACAAAACCGAAAGGATAAACCACCTATGGAATCCGAGATAGAGAAAAGAATTTTAAAAAACAAAGCTCTCAGAGACGATAATTTAGTCTGGAGTAGAGGACTTGACGGGAGATGGAGACGGAAAGAAACAATCACAGAGAATGAGATAAAGATAGAGGGACAAAGGGAAGAAGAGAGGTGGAGAGATGGGAAGGAAACAAAAGTCTAAAAGCAAGGAATGGAGAGTTTGAGGCAGAGATGGAGAGAGAATGACAGCAGAAGTCAACGACAGAGGGAATGATGGAAAGATTAACTGACAAAGAAAAGGAGGACAGAGTGATTGAGAGCAGAAAAACAAAGTAAGTAGAGACTCTCCAATGAGAGTGCAGAGGCTCTTGACTTCAGAATAAAGCGCAGTAGAGAGTAATACTGCTGTGTAAGAGTGTGTGAGGACACAGGCACACACCAAAGCACAGCCACAGTGCTCGAGGCGAGGTGAGTGCTTCTCACCTCATTACATCTTTCAAATGATTAATATCCCAAATTACTAAAAAGGTTAATATCATTAGTGACTGAGACTTATTGTACAGCTGAGCCAGTAAAATGCTGTGATCATACAGACATACTTTTCATGACTTTTCACCATGTGTATTTTATTACTTTAATTACGTTCATTGCGTTTAAACTAAAACTCTGGTTTATTACTACTTGGGTCTTATTGTCGTAGTTCATCATATCTATCAGTAATAACATTGTACTCAGCAAAGTAACTGATGAGATCTGGAAATATGTATTATATATATATATATATTTGTATATATATAAATTTGTACATTCGTACGAACGTGGGGGAAAAGTTAATACTGTATTCGAACTGTAATGGCCGGTCAAAAATATTGACCTATCAGTAAACTAGTAATATAATAATAGCTAGTAATATTATGTTGTTGGCTATGAAAACGGAGGACACTAGCGAGCAAAGCCGTCCTGAGCAAAAAATCCCGACACCAAAGATGCTGAGAAACAGTGTGTGGAAGTATTTTGGGTTCTACACTCAGCTTCAGCAGGACCCTTGCCAGAAGCTCGTAAAAATGCCATCAACGATAAGATAGCAAGATGTATATGCTGGTTTGTTTACAGACGTAGGTTGTAGCAGCAGTCACCTTGTGAGACTTTGGTCCTAAATACAAACTTCTTGTAAACCAGACAGTCTCATAGACAGGTGTGTGGGATCATAAACTCAGATTGTGAAAGAACCAAAACCTTTGCATACCGTCAATCACTTGTACTCATTTTATTTGAATGAATTTTACTTGATGAAGGTCTAAGGACCAAAAAGCCTTAAATAAAGTGAGTACAAGTGATTGACAGTGTGCATTCTTTGCTTCTCTGAATTTTGACGCAGTGGACAACTTTTGCCTGGGACAGGCAGAATACCATTAATGGGGGCTTAAGGGGGGTAAGTACGATGTTATTATTACTACCCTTATAGAAAGGGTGGCCAAAACCTACGAAATAGCAGGAGAAGTGCCCTAGGCATCCGAAGTTTGAAAACTAGTTGTAAATCCTTTCTTGCTATAAGAAAAATAGATCTAATGTGGCAATCTGAGATAAAGTGACTTAAGAAAGATATATTTTGTGTTGCACAATGTGTATCCAGTGTGATCAGTGCCCACAGAAGGATGGAGAAATTAACTCAAAGACCAAAAAAGATTTTTTTGGTTAAGATTTGTTGAAAAGTTGATTTTAAACCAGGACCAACCATATTTTTCTCAAGAAATCATATTTACTTACTCTTAAAGAAGAGTTGGAGTACAAATCATACACAATAAATATATCAATGCAGGTACATGCATTCACTCGACCACACACACTGACTCACCTAGGCATGTAAAGAACCCTCTCGGCCACAACAAATCCCACCCTGAAGAAAAGGTTACTGGCAGGAATGAAGGGAAACACCAGAAGCAACATTCCCACCAACACCTCCCTGCTCTCCTGTTTCTGCAGAGAGAGAGAGAGAGAGAGAGAGAGAGAACGAATGAGAGAGAGAGAGAGAAAGAATGAGAGAGAGAGAGAGAAAGAATGAGAGAGAGAAAGAATGAGAGAGAGAGAGAGACAGAGAGAGAGGGGAAGACAAACACAGATATATGAGCACATTCACAGAAAACAAACCTGATATTAATTGTTTTAATAAACCAAGTCAAAAGGCTCCAAGTGTGACCGCTTCAAACAGCATGGCTGAAAAGCACATTCGTTATGAATGGTAATATGTACCATTCAGACTCTGCCAACACACACACTTGTACACACTGATACATGCACGTTCAGCAGCCGTGACCAATCTGTCTTAAATATTAACAATCATCCGTGCAGCTGAGAAGCAATTAAGGCGATCAAATTACAGTTAACTCCTTTTTCTATAGAGCCCATATCTGAGGGCATTCATATTTCATAATGCCCACAGCCTCTGCCTTCCCTCCTTCCACGTTATCCACTATCCACCATGGCTGTGTTTATTTGAACAAACAGGCCTCTAATTAGCTGAGTCAGTGGCCAATCACTGGGTTCAGTGGATTGGCTCATTAGCAGTAATGAGAGCAAGAGAAGTGTGAAGTGCTGATTAGTGTCGCTCCAATCAGAGGCTTGTTCTCCTGTCAGTGGGCTCATATATACCTATATAGAGTGATACTATAGACACACAATGAACAAATAAACTCTGAAAACACTTTCAGATACTGATGTGATCCTCAACTTGTAATGGCCTGAATATTATAGAGAAGAACACAAACACACTGCTGGCTGCTGATGT
The DNA here is from genome assembly GCA_008360985.2 of Macquaria ambigua. Classification (NCBI taxonomy): domain Eukaryota; kingdom Metazoa; phylum Chordata; class Actinopteri; order Centrarchiformes; family Percichthyidae; genus Macquaria; species Macquaria ambigua. The sequence continues at coordinate 51,485 of VMKM01000480.1, forward strand.
GATCTGACACTGATACTACCATAAACACTATGAACATCTACAAACATAAGCAGAGAGCTGCTGGCATCATAGACTGGTAATGGACCTACAGTAATATCACAGACAGTAATGCACACACTGAGAGTTAGTGATATGACAGCAGACTGCTAACAGCCTGAGTATCATCTACACAAACAAACTGCAGCGCACTAATTATGATTGTAGATGGGGTAATTGTGTACAGATATTATTGACAGATGAACAAATATAAACTCACTTAGCTACACTAAAACTGGTTCTAAAATTCCCTTTGTGCATTTACTGTCCATTCAGCAGATATGGCGGCTACAGAGTGCCACAACAAAAACTATTTGTGTCCACAATTTGAATTGTTTATTACTTCATTTAATGATAAATTGATAAATAAAATAATTAAAAAATACAATAAAAACAATATAATAAAATAAAATAGTGCCATCCATCCATTCTCAACAGAGAAATCCCCCATCCGACCCCCCCCACACACATTGACATTACACACAGAAGCTTTCCTCCATATTATCCTGCATACAGACATATTATTGATTAGTGTACCTGTATATAATAGTCACGTTGACTTTGACATTTCACAATAGTACCCAGTGATACATGAAGTAGAATTAAGTTGAGTAAAAACACTAAATCATATCAATATTTAGGCAACAAGTTAGAAGAGAAAGACACTTATGAGTCTATTCTGGATGGGTGTGGCCATTGCAGGGAGTATTGGCACCTCAGCAATAACCGAGTCAATTCCCCAGGTAAGTAGTCAAGCAGAGGAGACCGCATTTCAGTAAAGGACCTCTCATTACCCTTCAGAACTGCACTGATTCGTTCATGAGGGAGGGGCCTGAATATTTCCCTGTACCACAGTGTGGCAGTAGGTGGCTTATCCTTAACCCAGTTAATCAATACATAAAAAATGCATTTTCTGCCAATAATAGTAATTTGTCACATAGTTTGAACTGTAAATGGCTTAGAGTCACCTCCTTTGAGGGAAGGCCAAGAATGAAAATGCCTGAGTCTCTCTTAACCCTTACCCGAAAGATGCCACTCAGTTCTTGAGAGATAGTACCCTAAAATATTTTAATCAATTTACATTGCCAAAGGTAATGACAATAGGTTTGAATCTCTCTTTTACACTTGTTACATAGAGGTGAGGCCTGACAGTCCATCTTGTTTAGTATGTAAGGAGTTATATGTAGATGACAAGTAAGCTATTTATAAAACTACAATACATTAATAAAGAGTAGGGTGGATCCATTTTTGTTAATTAGTCATCAGTTGTGAGGATCGATTAAAAATGTTGTTGATTTTCATGATGTCTTAATAAAGAAGAAGCTATCAGTCATTATTCCTTACCGGAAAATGTGCATCTGTACAGGCTGGCCACATTCTAAAGAATGAATACTGTGCATACTGAGATCCAATCACAATGCAAGCAGAATTGAGATTTTTATACCAGATGTAAAAAGGCCTGTGATGTCATTATCCAGATAACATATCCAAATACAGATTACATGTTAATACCTGGTAGAAATGGAGTCTAAGTGTCACATATCTATCTGATAAATACTTGGTACCTAGGATGACTGAAAATCAAATGGTTTTTTCCTCCTACTGTCAGTTTTAATAATCTTTTCTTGTCCTCAGGTCCCCCTTTTGAAAGGACATCAATAAAACAATAATGCAATAAAAAGGTACAACATTCAGAGCTTGGTAAGAAGTCATTATTATTGATTTCCTACCAAACCCTTGTATTATGAAGGGAAACTTCCCCCTCCTCTTCATATTGTCTCCAGCACTTATTTTGTCTTTACCGGTGTTGCTGTTGTCCATTCTCTGTTCATCTATTAGTTTCTGTTAGTATTAGTTAATTTCTGTTTTCTATTGGTTCCTTTAACCCACTTGTTTATCTGTTCATTATACTTTCCCCTGTTCATCAGTTGATTTCTCTGTTCATTATTTAGTTTCTTGAATCTTCTCTTCAACTCCCATTTCACTTACTAGTTGCCTCATGCATCTATTAGTGTCTTTGTTCGATTAGGTTCTCTACATCTGCTACTTTCTCACTTCAGCTATTTGTACATCTTTTCCTCTATTTCCCTCTCCATCTGTTTATTGTCTGGTTCATTGGCTCATCCATCTGCCATATGTGTTACCTCAAACACTGCTGGTCAGTTTTGATGAAACAATATTTGTATATTTCTGCACATATGTGTTGCTGAAGGACGCAAGAGGAGGGTTGATTGATTGTAGGGAAAGACTGTTTCTTACTTTGTCAACAGATGCATTTGAGGAAGCTTCCTGTTGATGTCAGAAGACTTGTCATTGGTTACTCATACATCCATCCATCTTCCACCGCTTTGCCAGGTCTGGTTAGCGGTGGCAGCAGGCTAAGCAAGGTAGTATAGGTGTCCTTCTCTATAGCAATGTCCTCCAGCTCTTCCTGGGGGATATTGAGGCATTCCCAGGCCACATGGGGCACATAATCCCTCCTGAGATTTCTGGGTCTGCCCCAGGGTGTCCTCCCAGTTGGACATGCCCAGAATACCTCCACAGACAAGCATCCAGGAAGTATCCTTATGAGATGCTCGCACCACGTCAACTGGTTCGTTTCAGCATAAAGAAGCAGTGCTTCTACTCCGAGATCTGAGCTCCTTAACTTGTCTCTCGGGGGACCCCAATCACCCTGCGAAGGTAAATCATTCCAGTTTTCGTTACACTATTCTTTCCGTCACTACCAACATCTCATGACCACAGGTGAGAATTGGAATGTAGATAGATTGGTATAACAAGAGCTTCAGGCTCTGCTCCCTCTTCATTACTAAATCTGGTACAGAGTCTGCATTACTACAGATGCAGCACCAATCAATCTTTCATTCTTGCCTTCCATGTTACCCTGACTCGTTAACAAAACCCCAAAATAACTGAACTTTATCCCTTGGGACATTCAATAAATCCCTACATACATCCCTACATTTTCCAGCAGAGTACCATGGCATCAGACTTAAAGTCCTTGTTCAAAGGTTAATTCAATTCAATTCAATTCAGTTTTATTTATATAGCGCCATATCATAACATAGTTATCTCAGGGCACTTTTTCGAGTAGAGCAAGTCTAGACCGACTCTTTATATTTACAGAGACCCAACAGTTCCCACCATGAGCAAGCACTAGGCGACAGTGGCAAGGAAAAACTCCCTTTTAAAATATTTTAACAGGTAGAAACCTCGGTTACTTGGTTAAAAGCCAGTCCAATCACCTCTAAATTCATTTGGATTTCTACTAATTGATGCAACTGTCTACTGAGCCAAATTTGCAACTAACTACTAACTTCCAATGAAAATAATGAAACACAGACACCTGTCATGGTCCCGAGGACTCGTGTGTGTTGTTGCGCATTTCCTGTTTTATTTTGAAATCCCTGGTGTTGTGTTCTTGTGTGCCCTTTACTTCCTGTCCTTGTTCTTTTCCCGCCTGTTTTGATTGTGTTCACCTGTGTCTAATTACCCTCCTGTGTCTGCTTCCCTCGTTGTCTCTGCCCCTATATATACCAGTCCCCTGTCTTTGTTGGTTCATTTCATGTCTTGTTCCTGGTGTTTCCTTGTGCCCGTTTTGTAAGTGGATTTTGTCATTTAATAAAACCCTTTTTCAACTGCTGGACCTGCCTCTTTATCTGCATTTGGGTCCTTTTCCCTGCTGCCTAGTTGGCTTCTCATGACAACACCATCACTGTGGTTTCTATTGGAGGTGGGGATTGTTAATTGTAATTGCTGGCTACCATCCTAATTGCCTGGCATGAAACTCTACTCTCCCTTGCTCACCCTCTTTTCTCACCTCCCTTTGTTCTCTAACTCTTCATGTCTTTAAAGGTGGGGTAGGCAGTATTTCTTTGGCATCATTGGGCAAAAACGCCATATTAACCGTGCAGCATATTGTAATTCAAGTGGTCTGAGAGCAAACCTCTACTTCAGCCCCCCCTCTTGGCTCTGTTTTCAGGCTTCAGAAAATCTAGTCCATGACGGTAGACTTTAGCCAATCACAGGTTATTTCAGAGAGCCGGTGCGTTCGTATTGGCTAAGCTACAAGAGCAGATGTGCATGCACGTCCCTTCACACAGTGAAAACCTGATTCAGTGGTGAAAAATCCTGCCAAAAAACCTGAAACTTGTGATACATTTCCAACACCTCCTTTGCCTACAGCAGCATATAGTACATAACAGCATGTCCCGGCTCCACACAGAGCTTCAGGCTCATTATGTTTAATGACATGACGCTCCTAACGACGAGTGGCAAAGAGGCATGATGACAAACAGTGGGGAATAACTTTTGACAGGGGACAGTGGTGTGTGTGTGGGGTGTACTAGCCTCTCTTCCCACTGCTGGACAGCGTTGCAGCTGCCTCTGAAGCCTGGGGTGCTCTGCTCTGCGGCCGCGAAGCGCTAGAGGGTCGTCTTTGAGAAGACAAGTAGAGGCGGGAGGGACTGCGGTCTCGGTGAGGCTCACACCGTGGAGAGCGAGCCCTACAAGGGATACAATTTCACAGCGGAACTGGCTCCTTCTGCTGCCGGTCGAAATTGTGGGTTTGGTGGGAGGGGCTTAGCGGAGTGATACGAGGCAGCAGAGAGAGAGGCGGAAGGTTTTGCCTAGATTGCACAAACTTTGCCTACCCCAGCTTTAAATCTTGCTGTTCTGTCATTATTTTCTTTCTCCATTCAATCCTCTGCTCCTCTTTATTCTTTATTCTCTTTCATCACTTCAGCTATCATCATAGATAGATAGCCTCTCTGATCCTTTAGACCAGGGGTGTCAAACTCAAATACACAGTGGGCCAAAATTTAAAACTTGAACAAAGTCGCGGGCCAACATTGAACAAATGAACCTTTTAATATGGACCCAAACAAGTTTTGCTTTAACATTGAATATGGAACAAGCAACGCTTATTACCATACAATATATAACTTAATAGTGCAGACATGCAAAATCGAATTTCAAATTTAAAAAAACACATCAATGGCATTAATTTATTAAATAAAATTTAAATAAAAATCGTATGCCTCTCTTCTATTTGCAGCCTTCTGATTTAAATATCAAAATAAACTTTTTCCACAGGCTGATAAATTTAAAAATAAAATAACAATAATAAATCAACCATTCAAGCCCATGCCTTGGAGTAGCAAGAAAAAGTGCATAAAGAAAACGTTAATTATTGCTCAGTTTGCTACACACTGATCTAATCTGATGTGCCCAAGCCAGATACCTGGCATCTCTTCTTGGATACTAGTTCATCAATGTCTGGGCTCAGGCTCTGAGCTCTCAGTATCGAGCGAAGGTGTTCAAATTTGGCCCGCGGGCCAGAGTTTGACACCTATGCTTTAGACCTTTCTTTTTGTAAATAAATCATTGAACTGATCCTGTCTGCCTGCCTCTGTCTGTGTTTGGGTACAGAGTTATGTCCAGAGATCTGAGAGTGGACCCAGCTGGACCCAGGAAAAGAAGACAGAAGCTGAATGAAGACCTGCTGCTCAGACTGGAGGCTATGCAAAACCACAGATGGCCTTGCATCACACACACACACACACACACACACACACACAAAACTAGAGCATGCTGTAGCCATACAATTCTTGACTTACTATGCGGAAGTTACTGCCAAATTCATCCAGTGCACTTCTTCCTTGCCAGTTTCCAAACACAATTGTGTGTATGAGATCCAGCAGGTCAAGGACTTCTTTCTACAGAGCACATTCTATGTTTTTTTTGTACTGGGTGTTGTGGACAAAAATGGAGCTTGATTTAAAGTGCAACCTCACCCCTCCTTTAACACAGGAAGGAAGTTAAAATAGTCCACTGAGGCTCTAGACTTGGCGTGAGGTCGTTAACATCCCGTCAGTCACATCGTGGGGTCAAGGGAGAGGGTAGGAAGGGGCACGCAAATTACTTCCTGAGGTCGCAGTGGGGTCAGCAGTGTGTGTGCTTTGTACAGAACTAGACTGCAGTGAGAAAAGGTCGCAAGGGTTGAGAAACATTCATACTCACAGCTGAGGAGGTAGAGTGTGTGTGTGTGTGTGTGTGAGAGAGAGACTGACCTTTAATTCATGAAACATATCACCAACAAAGAGAGGACGAAGTGTGGTGACCTAAAAACTCTCTACACACCAATCACATACATTTCTTTCTCTGTATCCCTCTGTCTCCCACACACACATGCAACAATAACAATATCGGCAGTGCTGACAGCCCTCACAGGTACAATTAACATTTAAATACAACCCATCACACGCTCCTTTCCCATCCTGCGGCTCTCATACTCATAAAAGACAGACTATCTTTCCAGAGAGACTCTATGTTGGCGGTTCGCTCTCAGCACTGCTACAGGCTCTGCATGATTCAAACACCTCACCTGAAACTCTATATAAGTGTTGCCTGTAGGTGTGACTGTGAGTGTAAATATTTGTCCGTCTCTGTGTCCTGCGATTGACTGGCAACCAGTCCACAGTGTACCCTGGCTCTCGCCCAATGTCAGCTGGGAATGGCTCCAGCCCCCCCCCCCCCCCCCACCCCACCCCCCACGACCCTCTGAGGATAAGCGGTATAGATGATGGACCTAACATAGGTACTAGGTTAATAAAATCTGATTCTAACTGCAAGAGAATAAATCTGATACACATGCACAAGCAGCTCTCCCTTACGGCTGGGCCACACCACCGACCTGAGCAGCGGGTGTGCGTTGCGGAACCTCTTGCTTTTCATTTCGATGCCCATGTTAACAGGTTAGAGCAGCCACACAGCCCACGTGAGATGCGGGTGTTCGGCGCAGCTCATCTAGAGATTCGGAATCTCGCCTATTTTTTCCACGTGACGCACACGGTTCTCAGCAAAAATACACAGTAAAAATGATCTGTTGATGCTCATATTGACATAAAACCATAAAAACAGTACACGTTTCAGTTTCAGTTTCAATATCGATATCTGTAGAATATGTCACAGACGTGAAGAAAATCGAAAAATGTTTTTTAACTCCCCAGTTACAATTGAGCACAAGCCTCTTAACCTTTTTCTGTCTAAACTAAATATAAATGAAATGTATAATGAAATGAAATGAAACAGTCTATTATTGATGGCCATTATCAAAGGCAAACTCAATGTAGAAAGATAGGGCTGGCAGTAGCAGTGACGCAGCAGGAACGTTCCCTGTGTGGATTCCACATGCTGTTTTCGGTGACTTCTAACAGAAGATCGGACACTGTGTCTGTATTAAAGGAATGGTGATTGAGTGGCTGAATCCAACGGTGGTGGAAGAAGTATTTAAATCACAAAAGTAGCAATGCAATACTACTGTATAAAACTATCCATTACACATAAATGTCCTACATTCAAAATTTTCAAAAGCAACAAAATGTACTTAAAGTATTGAAAGAGATAGTACTCATTATGCAGAATGTTCCCTGTCAGTGTTATATTATTGTATTATGGGATCATTATGTTTGATGTACTAATATGTAAGCAGTACTTTAATGTTGTGGTTGGTCAAGGTGGAGCTAATTTTAACAATTTCATACTTCATTCATGTTGTTGCAGTTTGTTGTTTGACTTGATGATTTGTGGATTCCACAAGTCTGCGAGTGCTGGGAAGTCTGGACATTTGTACATGTACATTAAATAAGAAGATCAGTACCAATCTGTACCAATGTGTGTTAGGTATGAAGCTAGAGCCAGGAAGCACTTAGCTTAGTTAGCAAAAAGACCGGAAGCAGAGGACAACAACAGAAGCCTGAATCCATTTTTTTGAATATGTTAAGGGGGCATGTTCAAGCTAAAGTGGTGTATAAAATTGCTCTCAATAGTCATCATGAACATATTAAGGTTATATTCAGGTTTTATGTTGTGTCAGAGCTTTACTCTTCAGGCAGTGCAGAAAGAAGTTGCCTACTGTTCCTAAGATAAGTTCCAATTCATAGAACAATATCCATGTCCAAAATGTTCTGGGAAAATAAAGTGACTCTGTTGTACATTCAGAAGCACAGGGCTCTCTTTCCTGCTCCACTGAAACTCTGAAATTATTTTAAATATTTTGACTTCTCAGAGTGCAAGGCACACAAGCATGACAGAATCATGACTTTTTCATTGCAAAAGGAAAAGTTCTCCAGATCTCCAGAATAAACAGCCTGAGAAGAAAGTAGCAGCAACACCTGGCAGAATTTAGTGTAACCAAATGATATTGCCAAGAAACATTCTGTTTGAGAAATGTTTTCTCCCCAAAACTGCAGCACAGAGAGAGAGAGAGATAAGCAGAGATGAATTGTGGGAAAAAGAAATAAGTCTGTAAAGCGCTAAGGGAGGACAGGAGGTATTACAAAGGCTTGTGCTGACTGAGAGAGTGAAAACCTCTTCGCCACAGACAACACACCTTTGGAAAATACACACTGTATATACACAAACACACACTTCTGTTTTTCAGTAACCACTAAATTACACACACACACACACACACACACATACATATATATATATATATATATATATATATATATATATATAGTTGTATGATAGTCTAATTGATGCTATGTCTATGTGTTTTTAACACACAGAGGCTTGACTGGGTGGCTCTTTTCAGCACACTTGCCTTTAATGAAGCACTAATTAAGAGTCCCATTGGGATCTGAAAGCGCACTGATTAATAGCTCCTTAAATACACACTGTGCTCTTTAGTGATACACTCAAAAAAAACAGAGAAAGGATGAGCTGTCTGAGAAAGTGTCACAAAATGATCACTGAGCATTGTGGATTACTCTATCAAAAGGCATTTGAAAGAAGAAATCTGAGTGAAGAAAAAGTTTAACAAGACTGCTCTAGATGTGTTTCAGCCACATTTTTCAGTCATGTCACACACATTAACAAAAACTCCCAGGTACTTTGTTGATGTGGGGTTGTTGCTTCAGGTACTCAATCACATTTAATGGCTACATTTTGCACCGTTGACCAGTAAAGTGCTGACCTTTGAGAAGAGCCAGAGATTCCAAAATGGAGAGCACTAACAGGGCTGTTCCTGAATCAGGATGTCAACTATTCATTTGTCATGTGCTTGTGGTTCATGCTTTTTATTAATTTATAGATATTTTTCGTTTTTATAAAACACTCAACATTATTACTGATGTTTTTCTTTAATACCAATTAGCTACAAATATAAGAAATACATCATTCACTCACCTGCTCACTTAGGGTCAGTGCAGCGCACCTGCAGCGCAGCCTACACGAGTCTCATGTTTTACTTGTAAGACCTACATTTTAATGCCTTTGTTCATCATCTGTGATGTGAAAACATCAGATTTCCACACAGTCAAAGAAATAAAAAGTGTGTGTCCTGGTCATAGTTCAGTTATAAAATCCTAGCACACCATGGAGCATCTCTGCTGCTGGGCTGCTGACAGTGCTGTCAGCCAAAGAGTCACTCTCACTCAACGGCAGCAGAGGAGGTTGTACCAGCGTCTGGTTCAGAAGTTGTTTAGCCGACTTCTCTGACAGTCACCGGAGCTGAGAGTGCTGGAGCAGAGAACAGAAACGAATCACACTGCTGTCCGTTTTCATTACCCCTCTCGGTTTCCATCACAGTTAGTTTTGTGGTTAGGTCATTTTGAGACAAGACTCACTTTGTGTTGAAAAGTGGTGGGGACATAAGGGCTTCAACATATGCGATTTTAGGCAATGTAATGGGGGATCGCTATGAGATAAGAGTAGATAATTATGCCGGGTCGGGAAAACAATTGCATAACGGTGCAACAAAAGGGCATAGCTTAGGCTGCCACAGAGTCAACAATATGAAAATATTCAGCATAAAACGCACAACAACGTCGACCACACAAGTAACAGTCATCCATATGCATCACTGGACAATGCACATTTGTTTCTTCTATATTTTTCTTATTGTGCAAATAAACCTCTCAAAGAGTAGTCATTCGACTGACAACAAGCAAGTCTGGGTCTTCACTGATGACTCGAGTCATCGACTTTTATGGGTCAGCCCTATAAGCTATTGAACCTAATTAGCTGTGTTGCACCATCCACATCCTTTTATTTAACCCTTCTCTGTTGGAGTATAAACTCCACAAAAGAGTCATAGATTGCAGACAATTATAAGACAGGAGCCGATGGTACAAATACATCTTTTTGAATGAACTGTGTGAACTTATTGTCCCATTAGCGACCGAGCTAGCAGTCGCTAACTGACAATAGCCATTCAATAATTATTTATTGAATAAAATTATATACAATCCTGAAGCAAAAGTCACGGGGGAGTAAACGGCACAGAAAAAATAGAAAGAAGCTCATTGAACTATTATGACTGACTAGCGCTAACGCGGCTGGCTCGCATGTTAGCGGTTAGCTCACCAGTTAGAGTAGCGTACTAACTAGTCCTACGAGTAGTCCCTGCATCACCAAGCTACTAAGACCAGATATTTTGACATTTGTGATGTGACCAGGCCTTTATACACCCATGACTTTGAAGGCTTATAATACACCAAAACACTGTACAATGGTTTATAATAACTTGACACAGGATTTTACAACTCACTGTATAAATCACTTTATCCTCTGTATCGATGATCACAAGGTGCTGAAGTGCTGCTTTTGCTCCGCAGCCGGTGTAAAAGTCAAAAACTCTGATGGTGGCTCCTAGACGCTGCAGTGATCTTGCATCTCACAATATGCAACATCAGTCAGGATTTAAGATGTAATGTTTGTCCTGAGGGTGGTGCTAGAGGAAAGGCCATGCAGTCATTACAATTACAAGGGTTCATCATTTGGGAAGCATGAATGTGCTCATCAAATTTTCATGGCATTCGTCTATTTCTTATGCACAAATGGTCATTTTGGCCTGATGGTGTTGCTAGAGGAGAGGTCAGGAGAACACCAAAATAATAAGGAGTCATCTTCTGGGGATCTACCCCAGTTCCAATAACATTTTTCCAATAAAAAGTTACAGATATTTCCAAACACACTCATACCTATTCTGTTCTGTGTACTATGCGGCCTAATTTTAGGGTTAGAGGTTAACCCTAACCCAGAAAATGCTACATTTCAGAAGCTTTTAACTGCCACTGTACCTTTCTTGATGTAACCATTTGTTTGAACCTTGTAACTGAACCTTATCTGGAATGTTACCAGCTCTTACACCTCTTCCCTTCTCTTCAAATGATGCAGATGGATGATGTATGAGGACAGACAAGCATCAGGAGGCAACACAGTTCATGGGAAATACGGTCTTAGGCACTTTCCAGCTACTTGTCACTTCTTGCTCTTACCTGCAGTGAGAAGAAGCAGTGCAGGCAGAGAGCGACCATCACCACGGCCAGCAGCACGGTGGCCACGTTGCGCACGTCGCCCAGCGACTCCACCAAGGGAATGCTTCCCACCTGCCAGTCGTAACACAGCACGATGGGGGCCAGCAGCAGCCAGGCATTGAAGGACAGCAGGTAACAATAGGTCAAAATCCTGGGGAGAGGGGGTAGAGAGAGATGGAGGATGTGGAGAAAGAGAGAAGATGGATGTGAGTCAGATAGATGGAACAGAGGAGGGAAGGAAGAAGAGAAAGAGACAAATTTGAATCACACAGCTATATGTTATCAATTGTCAAACCTAATCAGAATTTCAATCAATCATAATCATCCTGTTTATCTCAATACTAAAGTGTTTGGCAGTTTGCCTGAGGATAAAATGAACAGGAGGTTGTCCAAGGTTAAATATTGATTGGGAGTAATTTTCTAACCTGACATTTAGAGCCCAATCAAATAAGCCTATACCAAGTCACACAGTGTATTGAATACTAAAAGCCTGGGTCGTGCTGCTGTTGTGTTTGCTTTGCTGGGGTCATCTTTTTCCTCCCCCCTTCTCTCAGTGGGTTCGAGACCTGCATGGCTGTCTGGAGTATTGTATCTGTCTAATATCTGTCCACATCTGTGTGGCAGCTATCTGCTTCAGTTAAAACAGCCAGGACAGGGTCAGACAGAGAGGCACTTGGTCTGGTACTCTCTTTTGGCTCCGCAATGTCCATGTCTATAAAGGCCAGTTCAGACCAAAGACTCACGATGAGACGAGTTGAAACTTAACACTACTCGCAATGTTCTGAAACCTGCCAGTTTACATCAATGCGACTAGATGAGGCGGTGTATCGTTTCCACAGCAACGACTCTCTGTACTTCCGTTCTAACTGCCAGCGTTTCAGGCTTTTTTTGTAGCTTGATATCATTTTTAGCTTCTTAAAATGTGAATGATTATGACAGCTACAAGCTGATTAGCTGTTGAAACAGGTGACGCGCCCTATATTCTAAAACCAGCCGCTGGCGACTTGACAAGCTGGCGGTGCCATCAGCCAGTGCTATCAGCCGGCTTGAGTCGAGCTGAGATGGGCCAGATCACACTGCTGCAACTTTTCCCTGAAACGTTCTACCACATTCTGTTATTTCGCAAAGGTTAACATCAACAGGAATGATGAGTTAAATTACAGAAGAGAGTCTTAAGACCATGTCCACACTAATGTTTTCCGTAGTAATAAGGACGGATCCTTGAACATGGCCAACATACTTCCACTTGCCACAAAGAATACGGTGGTAACGCACCATTTAATTGTTTGCTGCCCACTGGAGGAAGCAGAAGAGATTTCCATTGTTTAGGCAGTTGTGGGTGGAAATCGTTTGACACAGCATTTTCAAATTTACCCAGACATCCTAGAACTATAATTGGTTTTCACAAGGTACAAGAAGGCACACACTCATTAACATTGAGTCAGACAGCTCCGTGGCTGAGGAACATGACATTACTGCCCAAACTGGTTTCCTTCTAGTCTTTAGTCAAGAGGAATGCATTTGTAATGTACTGCAAGAGAAATGGCCTTAACTGTACAGGCTAGAGAGTACATTCTATTTAGTCTTCAACTGTCAAGTTATCCCTCTCTTTTACCACATGAACACAGAGCTGCAACAACCTTTAAAAAGGTAAGTGTTGCCCCAAATCTGTCACCTTTAAAACCAGGGTAAAACTGTTATGGTCTCTATTGCTTTTAAATGCACTGTCCTCTGTCCATTTCTCTGTCTTTCATCTTTTTTATTTATTTTATCCATGCAGATTTTTGATTTAACTGTTTTAAGTGCAACACACATCGGTGTGCCTGTCCAGGCATGAATTGGTTTATGGATGTTTTTTGGCGTCAGATGTGAATTCCCTCCTTGATGTTTCTCTGGCCATCCTCTAACTCCTGGTCGATAAGTTTAAAGGGGTCAAAGGTCATAGACCAGGAGTCAATGGACAGTTGGAGAAAGATCAAGGAGTACATTCACATCTGACACCAGAGACCATCTTTGAACAAAGACAGGGGTTAGCATCTCCCCAACTGTTATCACATGACTAAAGTTCCGTGGGATGTGGTATGAAGCTCTGAAAAGCCAGATAGTCAGTCTTTGAGTTTACATTAGCTAGTAATTTTCCCACCTTTTGCTGGCCTATTAGTATTCTTCTTGGTGCGTCACCGTCACCAGCTGTCTAACTGGCCTGTATGCACTACATAGTATGAATGTGCATTGCATCACCTGCGGGATTGTGTGTGTACATGTGTGTATTTGTCTATGTGCTAGTATTCACAAGACAAAACAAAATGGGGACCCAGTCTTTAAACATAACTCCATTACACCACAATTGGTAAAAACTCCACAGGACGCCTTTCAGTGGTCTTGACTAAGGCTGCGTTCAGACCATCTTTAGCCCTGCGTGAAAAACGCAGCCCTCTCATTCATTTTAGTTTTAACTGAGCCCAGTTCAGTGAAGCACAGGGGGTGCCAATGCAGGCTCCAACAGAACAAGGGAGAATCGTCAGGCGAAAAGCTTGAACCTGGCTCAATTTTTGCTGCAATGCAACTTGACGTCATCTGGCAAGGCGCTGCGTTGGCCAATTACATGCATGCAAGCGCACTTTCCTTTTGGATTACTTTATAACAAGAACCTTCCTTTTCCTGATACCTTGCAATCGTCTCAATGAAAGATAAAATAGTTGCCGGCGTGAAAACTTTCCAGAGTTGTAAAATCCTGTCTCTGACTTCTGATAAGCCTTCCGATTCATGGATCTGTTACTCCAACTGGACCTGGGTCATATTTCATTGAGTTAGAGGGGCCTGAAGCAACATGCCACCACCAACGCAGACCCCTGCATTGTCTTAACAAAGAGCTGATTTCAGTCTGAAACCCGACTAAAGTCCTGGTACTGTATATATACAAAGGGCCAAACCATTTCTTTATGGAGCTGGCTTTGTGCACGGGTGCGCTGTCATGTTGAAACAGGAAAGGGACAAAAACAAACTGATGCCACAAAGTTGGAAGCACACTTTTATTTTCATTTAAATTATTTTATCAATGTATGCTGTTGCATTAAGATTTCCCTTCATCGAACTAAAGGGCGTTGCCCAAACCAAAAGTACAGAAATTGGAAAGGGGTGTCCACATGGCTTTAGCCATATAGAACATACTAATATTAGCCAGGTTTGACCATCTTGTTTTAATTATCGGGAGTCATTCTTTCATCTGCCATTATTAGTCCTTTCTCACAACTGAGTCGATTCTCCAACAAAACGAGGTTACAGCACAAAAGACGTTGAGCTAAAGTCCTCATTGATTCTGATAGAGGCCATGTTGGACTGAATTCTGAATAGTCAGGCTGTAAAGCCCAGCCGCAGGTAAGGTATTGATTTCCTCCAGAATTATCAAACGGAGGACTCAACATGGCTGTGAAGCCATCTGCAGACGGGCTAGAGTGTGTGTGTGTGTGTGTGTGTGTGTGTGTGTGACAATAAAAACATGTCAGGAAGACGAAAAGGAGTTAGCGCTGCTCCTCCCTCCCTCCCTCCTCTGCTGTTTCGCTTTGTTGCACCGACTTCTGTTCAGATTGGCTATTAAAGAGATTGACGGCTGGAGAGAGACGCAGGAGACAAAGTCTAAAATAAACACTGGCTCGGGTCAATAGGCATACAAAGACTTGCAGAGGTTGTCTTAAGCTCTCTCTCTCTCTCACACACACACACACACATACAGAGATAAGGCAGCCCTCCAAGGAGATGCTGACAGGCCGTTTAGCATGCAGCAGAATGTACTCCACCTGCCGTCATCTGATGGGTCTGGGCCATAAATTCAATTCCCTTTCCCCACTTTGCAAGGCTCTCTAACCACAAATAATCACACACCCACACACACACGTACGTCCACATGCACACACTCACACTTCAACAGAGGCTCACAGACAGGAGAAGAAACAGAAAGTAGAAAAAAGTAGTGTGGGATCAGGGTGCAGAAAGAGAAAATTAGTCATTTGTCAGGTGAGCCTGAGTCTCGTCTGATGGGAAGAGGATCTGGGCTTCAGGTATGAAGCAGCACTCTCAGCTGTTCTTCACCTCCTCACACACAGAGAGAGTAGAGTAGAATAGAGTGGGGTGTGCTTATTCAGAAAACTTCTACAGTGCTGGATCAAAAAACAAACTGAAGGCAAAAGTCAGACTGTCAGACAATGTGACAGATGTGCACTCTGATAGCTCCCAGCTAATTTTATTTAACAGTGCAATGTTTTTCAATCTAACAGGAATCTTTGCCAGGCATTGTCAAATAGACATCACAGAGCAGAACAAGCAATATTACTATATATAGACACAAACATATTCATCACTCAGGTGGATGTGATATGCATGATAGAGAGTCAATCTACTCTCAGACCAGACCAATCATAACAGATAACACTCTCTGATACTGCCTCTACGGAAAGGGCAAAAATAGAAGAAAAAAACATTAAGAAAAATATTATACAAAAACATATTAAATCCTATACATAAAAAGATTCAGTAAAATGTAATCCATGAATCACATAAATCATCCAAAAAAGAAAACAATGACCATAGACTACTGCACTGAAAAAGGACTCTCTTTAGGAAAATCATTTGAAAATACCTAATCTTAAATCAGTCTTTATAAACTGATATTTACACAGTATTTATCGACATGGAAATGCTATTTGTTTCAGATGCTAAAAAGCTGATTTTGTTTTTTCCTTGGTGTGGAGTCTATTAAAACAAGACTTCTAACTTATATTTCAGTCTTTTCTCCTTGTTGCCAAACACAGTTATTTGTCTAGTCTTTATTTAATTGAAGAAAAACATTTTGCAATTCATCTTTTGACTTGTTCTAAGTATGTCACAGTGGGAACCATAGGAATTTTGTGAGAGCTAAGTAAATCAGGGTGTCATCAGCGTAGCTATAATAAGCAATCTTATTATCTTGCATGATTTAGCCTAGGGGAAACATATACAGGTTGAATAGTAGAGAAATCTGGGACCATAAGTCATAATTAGCTTTAAAAAGCTATTTTATATTTCTACCTGCAAACTGTCAATGTCAAACGGCCAAGACAAGAGCAGAATGGATGGAGCGAGGACACACTGGCACACAGACAGTCACACAGAGAGGTGATAAGGGAATACTGAAGGCTCAGCCAGACATCAGGGAGGAGAAATAATGAGAGGAGAAAATGAAGGAGAGCACGAAGGACAGAGCGAGGGATATGAGAATCTGCTATAAATTTCCCAGGTGGCCAAGGGAGAGGAGAGCTATTTTTCACTGCAGCTGTGCTAATGACAGATTATATGCTGTTTCACCAACGACAGACACTGACACTGCTGAGAGGACCACCAGACCTCACTACTGTCTGCTGGCACCTGCAATCCTTAATACTAACTCAAAATTATCTCATTACTAACTCCTACTGACTCATTACTAACTCCTATCTAACTCAATGTTACCTCATTTTTCTGTTAACAATATGAGTGTCCATTCACACCTTGTTGGTTTGTACAGAGAGTCAGAGGCAAGTTATTGAGATATTTCAGTCATCCAGTCATATTTTAGTCATGCTGCTAGCATGGCTAAAATAAACCAATAAATTATGTAATAAAAACCTGAAAGCACATGTTTCTCTTAGTCAGGTAGCAAGAAATTCAAATCAGTTTCTTCTCTCTCTAGTTTTATAATGTGCAGTGTTACTACACCTACATTTTGCTACGTTTCTAAATACTAGCCTTCGTAACAGAAGAGTCGACATAAAATTTACAACATCCTTGAATTAAATGAGTTTTTAATTTATTTTTAGACTGTTTATAAGATGGCAAAAAGTACGGACACATGCCTATTGTAAGTTCCCAGAGCCCAAGTACATCGTCCAAAAAATACAAATCCTAACATAAGAAAAGCTGATACCTACAAATGTTTGGCATTTTAATTGTGTTCATTACTTAAAACAATTAAGTGTTAATTGAAATTCTTGTTGTTAATTTCTGTCATTTGACTAATCAATTAATCAAATAATTTTTGAGCACCTATCTTGCGTTATTTGTGGAAAAATGTAAGCTTTCTTGAAAGATTAAATGTTTAATGTGTGTGTGTGTGCGTGTGTGTGTGTGTGTGTGTGTGTAACACTGACCTGGTAAGCAGGTGAGGTGAGAAGGAGGCAGGGTTGTCCTGTTCAGAGAAGAGAGGCATGGATCCTCCCATCAGCCACAGCCTGACTGACATGATGATCACCACCTGGAGGAAGGAGGGGGAGACACATGTCAGTACAGTTACAATCCAGCTAAATTACCTTTGATAGACCATTTACTATGTGACAATACACACACAATACACACAAGCCAATAATGAAGTCTTACATAGGGTGAATAGAGCAGGACAGCAGGACAACACTCTACTAATGAGCAAAGGTTTTCCAAACAGTCCTCATTTTCAGCTCTATTATCATGCAACAATAATGCAACTCAAAAAAATGATTGCCACAGAAAATTAACTGTGATAGATAAGTCTCTGCAAGTTGAATTCCACAGCATACTGAAATGAAATGAAACCAACGGCTCCCTGGAAGGGAGGAAAACATAAAAGTATATTTATCAATCTTAAAATCTATGTTTTACTCAGGAAAAAGGCCAACAGTATTTTTAAGTATTTACAATTAGTAGGCAACTGACTAAATAATGCAGAACCACCACTATGGTACATCATATAAAATACTCACATAGCCAGAGATGAGGCAGGCTCGTTTGATGAAGGGGCTGCAGACGTGGAGGAGGTCCCTGAGTCTGGAGCCAGACAGGTGACTGATGGACAGTTAGACATACAGAAGGTCAGTCAGACTCTATCTGCGGGTTTAAGTCAGCAGTACAATACAATCATAACTGAAATTTCTGTGTTCTCACAGGCGATATGACAGGTTTGAGACCAAAGAAAAAACATGTCACAGGGTGAGCAGGCCTCCAGTCAGAACTTGCTGACATTTTTGCACAAATTTGCTGTGTTTTGTTGCTGTTAAAATGGTCACCTCCTTCACTGTGAACACACAAACCTTTATTTTAAATGGAGAAGACCAGAGCCCTGACATTACTCTTACATTAAGGAGATAGTTTGGATTTTAAGGAATTTTATTTTTAAAAGAATGTTAGACGAATGTTTCTTAATAAAAAGTACATTGTAAATTGTAAAAAGTAAATCATCCCTTAGAGATTATGTTTACACAACCACCTGTAACTTCATGTAAAAAGGAACAGTAGTGCATTTAGCAACTTAATACATATGTAAAATGCAACATGTCATTTACTTAGATCCCCCTTTGCAAAAGCTGAATTTAATACTTTTGACATGAGCTGCTTGATCCCATAGACGTCCAGTAATTGAGCTTAACTTTCTTTTCAACATTCCTTTATGCAGCATACAAAAACAAAAAACGTATCCATGAGTTTGTCTGACAGCAAAAAGAAACCTGAAAGCTGAAAAAAAAAAACAATTACACAAGTACAATTTCCCCCCAAACTATTCCTTTAAAAAGAATCACGGCATCTGCCAGGCAGAGTGCACTACTATCTGAAGTTGGGAACTTCTCTGCTAAAAACGGTGGCTGGTTGTTAAGGAAACATTGGAAACATCACACAACCTGCTTTTTCAAATTGCAGTTGAGGCAGTGCTGCTTTTACAGAAAAGCAGAGCAACAAGACAGTCCTGCAGTACTGACATTATTGCTTAAGGTAGCAATGAATGCCAATTAGCAACGTTGTCTGCTATAAAAGAGGCCTGGCTTTCAGTACTTTGATATATGAGTTTTCAAAGCTAGCCAAACTATCCAAGCACAAACTGCAGGAGCAGAGTGCACAGAAGCTCAAATCTTTAGATTTAGTTCAAATTGTTCTGTTTCCTGGTGTGCCCTGGTGGTGTAGGGGTTAAATTGCTGACCATGTTACATCTCATTCCTCATTTCTCTCTCCCTTTTTTCCTGTCATCTCAATCCAGTCAATAAAGGCCCAAAAAAATGCCCAAAATTTGTGTTTCCTGCAGCTGTACATTCCTGTATATGGCTTTTAGGGTCTGATTTATTTCATAGTGATGTCTGTAGAAAATATATAAAACCTACGGAGCCCCGGAGTGGCCATAGAGAGAGAAAACAAATATATATCGAGGCCACGTTTTATTACATCGAGCGCTCGAAATGCTATTGCGTGCACACGAGATACATTTCGTTACCACGTTTTGGTTAATTCGTGCGCATGTCTTAATCCAAGTATACCCACCGTGTGTAAAGACGCACACAACTCATTCAACAACACCGTTAGCTATCCCCCCAAAAAATATAGGCCTTCAGGGCAGAAGGTTGGAATAAGCTATGATTGTCTGGCAAGTTGTCAGAAAACGGATTGAGGTTTTTCGGCAAACTCGTATGTGTGCCACGTTACAGATACAAGTGCCTTACGCACTGTTTCTCTGTTTGCTCTGCTTCGTCATTTTCATCTGCCGGTTCTGGAACCAGATCTTCACCTGCCGCTCCGTCAGGTTAAGCGCGCGCGCCACCTCATGCCGCCGGTCCCGCGTGAGGTACATGTTTAACAGGAACTCCTTCTCCAGCTCGAGTGTCTGGTATTTGGTGTACGGGCACCACTTCTTCCTGGAGGAGCGCGCGTAAGGCACTTGTATGCGTAACGTGGCACACATAAGAGTTTGCCGAAATAACCTCAGTCCGTTTTCTGACAACTTGCCAGACAATGATAGCTTATTCCAACCTTCTGCCCTGAAGGCATATTAGGACTAGTTAAAAACAATGCAAATATTAGAGTAAAAGTCCAAGGTTAATGCATGAACATGATTCATTTAGAATGTAAGAGAGCAAACCCATAGACAATGGAGTTACTGAATGTCTTAGAAAAAAATAAAAACATATATAAACAGCTGGCATATAGCTCTTTTGTATTTAGGGGATAGCTAACGGTGTATGAATGAGTTGTGTGCGTCTTTACACACAGTGGGTATACTTGGATTAAGACGTGCACACAAATGAACCAAAATGTGGTAACAAATTAATCAAAACGTGGTAACGAATGAATCAAAACGTGGGAATTAATTGTATCTTGTGCGCACGCAACAGCATTTCGAGCGCTGGATGTAGTAAAACGTGGCCTTTTTTCTCTCTCTATGGCCACTCCGGGGCTCCGTAAAAACCTGATGGAGCACACTGTGCATGAATTTTACTAGGGGCTGCAACTAACCAATATTTTCATTATCGATTAATCTGCATATTATTTTCTCAATTAATCACTTAGTCTATAAAATGACAGAAAATGGTGAAAAATGGTGGTCACAATTTCCTGAAGCCCAACGTGACGTCTTCAAATTGTTTTTTTTTTGTCCGACCAACAGTCCAAAACCCAAAAATTTATGGTGATATGTAACAGAGAAAAGCAAAACAAAACCCCAGAGAATGTTTTTTTTGCATTTTTGCTAGAACAAAAATGACTGAAATGATTTATAGATTATCAAACTGTTGGCGTCTAATTTTTGATCGATTAATCGATTAATCGCTTAGTTGTTTCAACTCTACATTTTACTCAGTATTTTTACAATGTTAAGGATACAAACTGCTAAAGCACAGAGATTTTAGTTTAAGGATAAAGGGGACAGTATACCTCAATTAAGGTGCTTGTCAAGTGGTTGAACAGTGTCTAATACCCCAATTTTTTGTAACTTTCCAAAAAACTGACAATCCAGGCCACTTCACGCAGTGACTGGCCAGCTGCACAGTGGTAAGAAAGAAGGCAGAGTTTGAACTTCTGTCTCAGCTCTCTTTTTTCATTCTTCACACAACTATTTCTGTCACTTTTTGTGTGTACAACCGAGTGCTACACTGGGTGACATGTTCCTTCATCACCATGAACACACACACTGTAGTTTATTTGGACTCAGTCACACATACACCATCCTGCTGCACCAAATACTCACTAGAGCACCAAATGTGGATTCATCCGCCGCTGAATATAGTCCCCAACAAATGCACTATTTCCTCCTGTTTGAGTAATGTAGTGAGCAGCTTTTTTAGGGAATTACTGAGCCCATCAATGGACTTGGAGGTGAGAGCCACAGACAGGAAGTGAGAAAGTATTAACACATTGTTGGTTTTGGTCATTTCATGGGATTTGATGACATTAAGAAAACTATAGAATAACCCCAGCGTATATTCATTAAAAATACCTGGCTGCACAAACTGGAGACACAAGTCCTCTTGCTGGTTCAAAACGTTTTATGTTCACAAGTCTGTTGATGAATCAGGCCCCAGACTCTTTCAAATTAACTTTCAGATTAATTACCTTTTTCATTTGTTTTGTGACCTCTCAGTAGCTTTGTCATTTATATAAACGTCCATAATTTACAGCATTTATGTGTCTGCTTTCCTGCAATTTTTGTAACAATGTCTACAAGGTTACCATCATTCATTCCCTCATATTTTTAAATCGATCCAACCATCCAGCCAAGGTCATCTCTGAACACTCTCTCCAGACCTCATGGTCCAATCCATTAGCCTGAGGTAGAAACTAAAGATGCAGTTCTGACTGTAGAAAAAAAGGCAGCAAGAGAATACGATGAGAGGGAGGGTGTCAGACAGATAGGTAGTGAAAGGAAAGCATGGAGAATCCATTCAACACCCCATCACTTTCAGATATTCCCCTTGTGCAGAGCTTTCAAAGCATTGTAGAGACGGTGAGAGAAGAGATCTCACAGGAATTCTACACACATTCTGTCTGTCTCACACTCTGTCTCGCCTGTTTCATCTCTGCCTCTCTCTCCCTCTGCTCTCTACTCCTTTTTCTCCTTCTCTATATTTGTCTTTGACAGAGTCTTTGCTCTGTCTGTTCTGCTGAGGTTTGCGGCACCAAGAGACAGAATGACAAAGAGGTGTCAGGCTCTGCAGATGTTTCATTCGCCTGAGTTACCCTGAAAGAGTTTGGTCCCAAAAAAGCGAGGCTGTTTTCCCCACTGACTACCATTGAAGTTCTTTCTAGAGAAGCACGAAGCACTTGATGATTTTAACGGGCTTAAAACTCACACAAACATGCTCTGAATGCAAATTTCAAAATTGTTAGTGACGTGCGCTTATCAAGAGAATCCAGGTAAAAGCATTGATCCCTTCATGAATTGGGGTATTCAAGCTATACCAGTCATAAGGAAAGAGATGTAAATATATTGACATTAATAAGTAAAATAACTATTTATAAGTTTTGAAATGATTGAGACACGGATTTGCAACTCAGTATCAAGATAAAGCCCCTTATGTATTTTCATAGTTATTTTCATGACAATTCTAAATTTGATCAATTTGAGAATTCTGTATTTGAATATGCAACTACTTTTGTCGTTCCAACAGCAAACATGTAGGAAACCAGACCCTGAAAGCTGAGATAGAGTTACATCAGCTGACTCATGATAAAGGCATATCACCCCCAAAAAAGCATCAAACACCGTGTTTTCTGTTTGAGCTGTGAGATGTTAGACATCAAATGCCTGAGGGGCTAAATGATCCTCCCAACAAGCAAACATGTATCACTCTGTGCTTTTATCCTATCACAAAGTCAAAAGACTGGCTGACATTAAAGGTGTCACATTATCATTCAGTTCTACTATCTTTCAGAATAAAATTATATATATATATATATATATATATATATATATATATATATATATATAATTTTATTCTGAAAGATAGTAGAACTGAATGATTCTGACTAGTGGCGCAAAGATGTGCAACTTTACCATACAAGAATGGACTATATTAAACATTTACTTGCACACAAAATAACACAGTATATTGTATGCAGTGAAGTACTGGTCTGGCGTGAAACAGTTTGAAAGCAACTTTTCTTGTCTTTATTCTTTTCAGCGGGCAACTGTTTTATCAACCTGTAAGTGTGGCTCTGACTCTACCTCTTGTTTGTTACACTGGGTGCAGAGTCTCTGGCAGCCAGCTCTGTCTATGTTGACCCTTCGCCATAGCTAGGCTGTGCTCACTGAGTCTGTACATAGTCAAGGCTTTTCTTAATTTAGGATTTTTTACTGTGGTCAGATAATTTGCTAATGTGAAGTCTGTTAATAGGGTCAGATAACATTTAAATGTACTTTGTGTTTTACTTTGTTTTCTTTTTGTTGATTGATAATTTGGTTTGGTCTGACTGGGTTGGTGTTGTGGTCCTGAGGCAGACCTAACATGCCCCATGTTAGGTTGTCTGGACAGAGCCTCAGGACCAGCTAGCTGAGGGGACTCTTCTCTGGCTTCAGCTCTTGGCAGGTTAGGGCTGTGTGATGGTATGTCTAGGGGTCACTAGTTTTTAGGTGATTGTAAAATGTATTTGCTCTTTTTTGCATTTAATATGAGGGGGTATTGGCCAAGTTCTGCTCTACAGGCATTGTTTGGTGTCTTTCACTACAGAACTCTGTGTGGAAAGATTCTATTATTGTTTTGTCCCATTTGTCAAATTCATGATTTAATTTTGGTCCCCAAATTTCACTGCCATAGAGAATTAACGGTTCTAATATAAATTTGATTTTTTTTTTAAACTAAATTTTAATTGGAATGTCCAATTTAATATTTCTTCTAATTGCATAGAAAGCTCTCCTTGCTTTGTCTCTCAGATCTTTCACAGCTTCCTGTGGAGCTTATGTTGAGGCCAAGGTAAGTGTAGTTTTTGTATGTTGTAATTTAGTGTGTCCAAATAGAAATAGAAACTCATTCCTCTGAGTTTAGCAAATCAAGCACCAGATCCAAAATTGAACCAGCTATCACAACCCAACCCTACTCTAATGCCTAGCTGACCATGCTAGCAAGTAAAACTACATGGCTAGTAAAAATGTAAAAAATAGTTTGCTGTATTACTTTAATAATGTGTTGCTGAGCTGAAGCTGATGAAAAGCTGCGTGCTGCCTGACAAAGGCTGTGATATGATGGCATCTTTTCTGGGTTGGATGAATAAAAATCCACCTCCCTGAGGCTGAGAGAGGCTGTAGTAAAGACACTGCTCTCCAGGGCTGGAAATGCAAAGCAATGCTCTACGTCCTTGGGAAAAACAACTCAGATGGATCAAGTCTGAGAAGATTGGTTTCACGCTGGAAAGTGAAAGAATAAGAAGGCCCCACACCCAACACATACACACACACACACACACACACACACACACACACACAGAGGGGGGAGAGAGAGGAACAGACAGATGTTATTGGTGTCGGGCCTCAACTTTTCCCACAGCATCATGGGAAAGACGATTCTGTGTATCTGCATAACAGGATGCTAATTTACCATGACAACTGTGACCGTGGCAACAGTAAAGGATGAATAGAGGGGAGGAGGTGTTGGAGGTAGGAAGTAGGACAGAAAATTGAGTTTGGCTGATTGTTTTAAAGAAAGGTCGGGGTGTCAGCTTCCTCACACGCATGAAAAGTAGACGGTGAGGGACACACACACACACACACAGATAAAATCCACTGTCCCTCTTGGAGTGGGATGGCATGTAATTTGTGGATTAAGTCCAGCAATTCAGGCTGCTCTGCCTCTCTGCTTTTTAAACTGTAGCTCATTTAAAGCCCTCAGCACTCCACTCACAGCTGAAATTCTTTACATTCTTCCCTCTGAGTGGCATTTCCTCTCTTCCTCCTCCTCTTCCTCCTCACCGTGTGCCACAGTTATTTACCCCCTCCCAGCCACTGTGGCTGAAACAAGACAGGGCTGCCGCACAACACTCCAGGCTAAAACAGTCACTGAACGGTGGAGTGAACACTCTGTAGTGGCCTCTCTACACACACAGCAGAGCTGCTCACTCTCAGCAGTTTTACATCATGATAATGACGAGATGAAAGATAATCGTGGGTAATTGTACCCAAATGGCTATACGATGTTAATTAATAAACATCTGATAAATCCCTGACAGTCATGCGTGCTCCTTAACATTTAATAACCCATATAATGTTGATGACAGATGAGGTTCAGTTTCTACGAATTTGTAACATTCAAGGATGGCAATTCTCAGAATATGTGTCAGAGCTCCATGCAGGACTGACACTCCAAAAACCTATTTGTACTCCTTTTAAATTTTATCACGGTGCAAAAATAATGCAAATTTGCCAGTTTGGCTATATTTTGTCTTCAAAATAAAAAGGGTTAACCGGTGTATGGAATTGAGACAGAGGTGAAGGTTAGCTAGGCTAGAAGGTGGCATGTTTAGTGAAAAGTTTGGCCATTTCTCACTCTGTCCTGTCCCACTATCATCTTACTTAACAATTTCCCTTCAATTTGTGAAGACAGACTACTGTGACTGAGAGCGGTATGTGGCAGTGGAAGAGGAGTGACATACTGTTTTCTTGTGCCATAAGCCGGTCAAACAGCAGCAACATGCCACAAGTCAGTCGAAGTGGCATACCACGAAGAATCAGCATAAGAGTGGCATGCCACTGGTACAAGTGCTATCACATTTGGAATGTGGATTCACATTTTATTTTGACAAAATTTCACAAATTTACTTTAAAGTTGTGCAACATTGTAATGGAAATATAACTGCAGACACACACTTTCATTTTTTCTTTTACATTTGCTTGAGATTCAGACTGCAACATCTCTGCTGTGTGTGTGTGCTGTTTTCTTCTCTCTCTCTCTCTCACTCTCTCTCTCTCTCTCTCAGAGTTGATGTCAGGCCATGCAATGTGTTATGATGTGTGATGTAGTGTGAAGGGCTGCTCCAGGGCAGTCACAGAACTGAAACGCTTCACAGCTCTCTGACACTGACAAAACCGACACTCTGCCTGCATGCTATCTGTGTGTGTGTGTGTGTGTGTGTGTGTGTGTGTGTGTCAGGCTCAAGGTGCCCTTTTTGTCATTTAACTCAGTGTGAAAAGCCTCAGCTCATCTCATGTTTGTGCACCTTACTGAACACCTGCCACATAATCCTCTATCTGAACCTGGACACTTCAGTCATGGAACTCCTGTCACTCTGCTAACAAAACAGTCACCAAGGTTGCAATTTTAGCACATTTTAGAAAAGGTGAGAAGTATTCACAACGTAATGAGTATAGTTGAAATAAATTGATGAATAAACAATCTCAAGAGCAGAGTGGAGGCCAATGTTGCAGGACTCACAGGAAAGCCACTGACACAGCAGTAAGCTGGTGAGATTTCAATTAAAAACGGACCCCATTTTGGACAGGTATATTTAATACCTTTTCATATATGCGTAATACGGTTATTGATCATAACCCATTGACTGCATTGTTTGGTGTAGTCCTGCAAGAGACACCAATAACAACTTTCCAGGCTGAGGCTATAGCATTCTCTACCTTGCTAGATGTCTGATACTCCTTAGTTGGAAGAAAGTTATGCCGCCATCTCACAAGCACTGGGTGGAGGAGGTAATATCTCATCTTAAACTTGAACAGCCAAAATACACTGCCCGAGGCTCCACCCAGAAGTCTGGCAACGGTTTCTGTCCTATTTTGAGACTGAGTTCCCTTCCATTAATACAATGTAGCATGTTGTCCACTGCAAAACCTCGTAGGGAGGAGGTATGAGTGGATAGTTGAGCAAACAAAGCATCTGACCTCGACACCATAGACTGTGGTTTGCATAACACAGTCAACGTTGGTTTCTTCTAACCATAAAGACAATATTTCCCTAACCTTAACCAAGTAGTTTTGTTGCCTAATCTTAACCACAACATAACAATGTGGACAATTTGGTCCAAGTCAGGGAGTCAGCAAACTCATTAGAAAATCACACTCTGGGAGCCAGGAATACATACACCAAATATGGGGGCAATCTGGCTGGTAATTATTGAGATATGTTGCTATGACCCAAAGTTGAAGGAAACATTGATGGACATTGCCATCCTTAGGCCCAAATCAATAGAAGTTTGTAAATCTGCAAATTTGTAAATCTTTTACTATTGACTTCCATGCTTCAGCTGTGGCTTAGGAGGTACAGTGGGCCGTCCATTAATCCCAGGGTTGGCGGATCGATCCCCAGCTCCTCCTGTCCATGTGAAGTGTCCTTGGGCAAGACACTGAACCCTAAGTTGCTCCCAATGGAGGCTAGCACCTTGCATGGCAGCTCCACCTCCATCGGTGTGTGAATGTGTGTGTGAATGGGTGAATAAGACCAATCTCTAAAGTGAAATCCATTTACCATTTATTTTAAAAATAATAGTGAATTGCTGATTCTTGGCACACTTCTTTAACCACCTCTCCTCTGGAATCAGAAATGGCTGTATTTCTTAAGGAAACTTAAGAAGGCAAAATTCCCGTACCAAGTTCTTGTTAATGTTTACAGAGGAGCAATAGAAAGCATCCTGACTGGAAACATTACAAACTGGCATGGGGTGTGCAAGGCCCAGGATCGGAGGTCTCTGCAGCGGGTGATTAAAACCGCCCAGAACATCATTGGTATCCATCTACCGAGCATCAGTGATATCGGTGAGGTGAGGTGCCTGTGCAGAGCCCAAAGGATACTAAAAGACAAACCCCACCCCAGCCACAGCCTGTTCACCCTGCTGCCATCTGGCAAGCAATACAGAAGTATCCGCTGCTGTACCACCAGACTACAGAGCAGCTTCTTTCCTTCTCAACTCCACACTTCACCATAAATAAATGACATGGAACTTTCTGTTCTGCTGGTTTTATACACCAAACCACTACCTTTGTATAATATATGTATATAAGTAACCATATAGTACATACTACAGTGTGTAGCGTGAAGGGGGCTACAACTTTCCTTTCTTGTGCAGCCCTGTGTTGTGGAATGACCAATAAATTTACCTTGAACCTTGAAATAGAAAAGGGAAGTGGAAAGGATTAAAGTCCAAACTAAAAGTTTTAAATTCATGATGAAAGGCTCAGTTTAAGTGCACTGCAAAAATGTTCTGCTGTTGCTATGGCTTGAAATGCACTTTTTAATCTTTTTATAATCATCTCCCCCCCATTCCCCATATTTTGTGTCATGATCAGGGTTGTGTGCGTTGGAGTGTACACACACCCTCCCAATATCATACTCATCCGGTTGCCAGATTAGGTCAAATGTGTATTGCATAAAACCCAGTAGAGGATTACTATCGGGCATCGTTATGCACTCACAACCTCAGAGCTTTCCCTAAAAAAAGGCCCCAACACTGCTCAATATTGTCGCAGGGAGAGCTTTACTCTGTGTGTACATGTGTGTGTTCCTCCCTGGAAGATACAGCCTGAAGTGCCCAAAGAACCTGCTCATTAATCACAGAGACATTCTCTCTCTCTCTCACACACACACCCTCTCGCTATCTCTTCTGTGAAAGCTCAGGAGCTGTTCCTCAGAGTTAAAGAGAGCACTGTCTTCATATTAAAGTCATCCATCTTCACTAACCTCTGATTTTATTGAGGATCTTTATGGAGAAACATGTTGCTTTTCTGTTTGCAATCTCCTGAATCCATAGCAGCAGAGGCAGTCCAAGCTTCAGGGAGTGTGTGTATACGGACAGTGAGACTGATGAACATCACGCCTGTGCTCGCACACACAGAAAGTGTGTAAAACTAACATCTAGTTAGTTATTCGTAAATTTACAACAGTTGCTTGAGTTAAATTACCTCTAAAATGCTTAACGACCATCAAAAACAAATGACCACAGAAAAGGCCTCCATGAGCTAGGGATAATGCTGTTGGACCAGTAGCAGTCAGCTTCCTTAAAGAAAGACACTGCTGTGGGAAATTAACCTGTTGGTCAATTGACTCATTAAAGCCCCTATGTGTAGAATTTGAACATTTCTAACTTGCATTATATTTCTAAAAACAGAAACGTATCCCATCAGAATCAATCTGTAATCAAAGATTCGACAGATCAAGGCTTTAAGTGATGACGTTATACTGTAGATAACAAAATCCTTGACAAAACTGCTTGAATGCTCCATGTTAACTCTCCGGCATAGAAGCGGATCATTTTTGTAATAATAAGACAGTGGATTCTATTATATGACTTTTACATTCATACATTTTAAAAATTGATTATGTAAAATATTTCTACTTGATTGGCTGGCAATGTAAATTCACTGAGCACTGGAGTATATTATCTACGAGGGAAACAAGTGTTTTTCAGTGTCTGTCCCATCACTTAATGAGTAATGAGACTAATTTGCCAAAAAACGTAGAGAGAATAGCTTCTTTGATAGAGAGTAGGACAGCAGACATTGAACTGAGTGTGAGTGGGTGAGAGGAGAAGTATTACAACTTTAGTGGAGCTTCCAAACCGCACATTCAGTTTTCAGTGAGTGGGCTGCTTTAAGTTTTTTCTGAACACCAGCCAAATGTGGTTGGAGGTGTCTGTGCTTCAGTGTTTCTGTTTCAATCCACCCTCCTTTACAGCCTAGTAACTACAATCATGTATACTTGATTGACTACTGACAACCACTTTCTAACATATACTGTTCATTTCTAGATTGATTTCCAGCTTTCCAGACAGCCAGGTTTTAGTTTATTTCAGTACACTGGCAAAGACTGAAACTTGCTTAAGAAAGTTGATCTAAATGTCAACAGTTGGGTAAGGTTAAGTGTATCTGTATAACACCTCTTCTAAAGCAACTGTCACAAAGTCCTTCACAAGTCAATATAAGACCAAGAAAGTAAATGTCCCAAGCCATCAAACGCCATCCAGCAGCAGGTCATATCAGCTGTCACTAATTAAAGTAAACTCCGTGAATAACTTAATGACAGGCCAAAATGAAACTTCTTTTTAGCAATGTTGTGTTCCCAGATTTCAGTACTTATAGGAATGATGGCAAAACTACAAAAACAGGGCTGTAAAAAAGGAGTTAGTTTAGTCTTAGAACCTAACCCTAGTGCTTTACTCAACAAAGCGTCTCCTAAGTGTAGGAATATAGCAGTGTGTACAGTTGTGTGAGTGTATAAGGGACAGACTAAATGAGAGACAAAAAGAGGAGTATTCTGGGTAGCATTATGCTGAGTAATGCATGGCCATTACAGCACAGTAAATGTACGAAAGAGAATAAAGACATTAGTTAGGGAATGCTGGGAAAATATCAAGAAATGGAGGGATGTAGTCTGAGAAGCATTCTAATGAGTAACGATTGAGTGGCAAAGCAGAGACAAAAGAAGGAAGAAGTGGAGGAGGAGCTCTGAGTCTCTGTTCCTCCTCACCTCGTTTCTCGTCATGGCTTTATAAACAAAACGCCTCTCACATCTCCCTGATGTCCTCATTATTGCCTGTCTGCTCCTGAGCCAGCAGGAAATCTCCTCACATTTCAGGGAAATGTAGAGTTGGGTGTCAAGGAAAGCAGGGTAGGAGTTATGCAGCATGTCAGAGAGGTGAAGAGGGAGCGAGAGGAATGAGGTAAATAAAAAGACTTCTGCATAATGCATGTTGGACGGAGAGGACAGAGAGAAGCCAAGGCAGAGAGATGTTAGGAAGTTAAGCAATAAAACTGCAAAGTTGAGAGGATTTTTCAGGTGAAAAAGGTCTTTGTCCCTGCTGTCCAGAACCATGTTTCATTATTTTCACCTGTTCTTCTTGAATTCAAGTCAGGAAAATCCCTGCAGTCATCTTAAGTGTCGTTCAATAGCTCTAAAAACTCAAATACACTCAAAAGCTCAGGCCAACTTGCAGAGATCCATCTTTCGAGAGGGTAATTCTACATTAATGCAAACTTGAGGGATGCAGATTGCCTAGAATGCATTGTTGTTGTTCCTCATTTATTGCACCATGGGACTAAGGCCCTCTACACACAATCAGCACAGTCTGGGAAATGTAGGAATTAACAGAACTGAGTGTAAATCAGGCTGGTTAAGGCAAAATCGAAATAGCAAAACTAAATTAGAACTCATCACACAATAGAGAAACTCAATTTGATTTGCTCTGATTTGAACTTTGACTTCACTACTATATCACTTGATGAAAAAAATGTAGGCAGTTACTTTGATCATTGGTGTCAGTGTTTTCTGTCTAAATATATCTTATTATAAGTGGAGTTCCGCTAGATAAAATCCTATCCTATGGGGTTCCACGGTCAATTAGGATCTATCTGAGAGTTCTTCACATCAAGAATCTTAGGACTCTAATGGCTGCTAATTAGGATCCAATCCAAATAGCCTCATTATGAGCACTCACCATCATGTCACATTAAACACGTTTACGTGAGAAGCCTTACACAATTTCTTCACACAGGTTCTAGGTGAAGGAGTTGGCGAGGCCTCCTGCTGACTATATTGGCATACTAATGGTATGCAGGATATTTCTGGCTCTGGTTATTACCACCCAGCCATTATCTCATCTAGAAGCCTCTATGGGCCACAATATGCATGCATAAACACACATTACATATCAATTACATATGTACATATATATCCACAACAATGTCAAGAATGCATGTCACAGTGAAGAAGGCTGTGCTCTTCTGCCAACGCAGGTGTTATTAAAGCACCAACAGGGAGCCCAAACTTAAGAGTTAAGAGCAGTATTGCACAAAACCGTTTTACCATTTTTGAGATATCAAGTTGCCTTACACAGGTTTTAATGTCTTTCACATTTCCATTCACTAGGTAACAAAGCATACAATTTGTGCAAGTGTGGTCAAATTTTTGAATACTACTGCAATTGTTACTGGAGCATTTCTATGATTTTAATCTTGTCAAAATAAGCCACTTTCATACATTTTATGGACTGTGTAATTACCTCCAGTGGGAACTGATATATATATTTATTTTTTAATATTTTGCCATTTCCTGTGGGTAAGAAGCCATTATGGTCTTTTCTCATGGTTTTTCATAGAAAGACATTATGTGAGACCCTGTTCTTGTTATATGGTTTTCTATAAGCTACAGACATCTTTGCAGCAAACTTTGCTTTTAAACTGTACTGTACTTTGTGTAAATAATTCTTCCAAAACTGTGTGGCCATGGACCATCTGTTCAAATTGCGAGTGAAATAATTTACTCCAAAAACTACAAACTACAAAATAATAATGTAGTAATTATTAATAGTAACAGTAATAATAATAACTTTATTTATACAGCACCTTTCAAAAACAAGTGACAAAGTGCTTTACAATAAAAACAATAATGAAAGTCAATAAGATCCATAACATAAGATATAAAACAAGATCAAATAATTTAAATAGTTACAACAAACACCATCA
Source organism: Macquaria ambigua (assembly GCA_008360985.2). Classification (NCBI taxonomy): domain Eukaryota; kingdom Metazoa; phylum Chordata; class Actinopteri; order Centrarchiformes; family Percichthyidae; genus Macquaria; species Macquaria ambigua. The sequence goes on from VMKM01000480.1 coordinate 84,035, forward strand.
GTTAAGAAAAAGCCATAAGATAAAAGGGAGTTTTTCCTTGCCACTGCCGCCTAGTGCTGCTCATGGTGGGAACTGTTGGGTCTCTGTAAATATAAAGAGTCGGTCTAGACCTGCTCTATACGAAAAAGTGCCCTGTGATAACTTTGTTATGATATGGCGCTATATAAATAAAACTGAATTGAATTGAATTGAATCTTAAAGCTGGGGTGTGGGATTTACATTCAAGCCGTTGCCAGATGAGTTCGCACAATGCTGATTAAGCCTATCACCACCAGGTCAATCTCTCTTTATTTCGCAGTATACCAGAGGTTTAAAATCTGGTGTGTGTGGTAACTGGTTACTGACAGGTAACCAGTGAAGGGCAGCAAGGATCGGTGTGATGTGGTCACATCTCTTAGGACAAGTTAAAAGCCTGACAGCAGCATTTCATATCAGTTGCAGTCTTTGGATGTTTCGCCTTCTGATACCAGAATAAAGTCTGTTGCAGTAGTCAGGTAAATCTGGAAAGGAAAGGAATGACCTGATGTTGGTTAAATGTCTCAGTTGGGCAAAGCAGGACTGTACCACCTCAGTCACCTGAGCATCAAAAGACAACTCTGAGTCAAAAAGTACACCTAGGTGGGCTCTTTTTTGACATTATTAGATAACGCACCCAGACTAGACGAGAGTGTTAATAATGCTAGTGCTGAAGGGGTAATTAGAACAATTTCTGAGTTGGAGTCATTCAACTGCAGAAAATATTTTAAAATCCAGTTCTTAATTTCAGAGAGACAGGACATAATACAGGAAACATCGGTGGTACCAGGCTTTAAAGGGACATATCGCCTGCGTAGCAATGAAAATCAATATTATAACCATAAAGTTGAATCAACACCTTCATGAAGATAGGATTTGTTGCAGGACTGTTGTATTAGACTAGATTAGTTGTAGCTAGTTAAATCTGGAAACTGAGTACATTTCCTATTGACCATAGGATCATAGGGGGTGATTTGGAACAAGAAGAAGGGGCTGGGATTGTTCAAAAACATGCAAGGAGTTTTTGTTTAAGTGTGCAGCCTGAGGTCACCAATGTAGCTGTTTTCCAGTAAGTTAAATCCCCATTTCATGTATGATATGACACAACTTGATTGCAATCATGCCTTTCAGTGGGTTAATGCTTGCTTCTTCTGGTTTTGACTAAATTGGTGATGATGAAGAGAAAACAGGAAGCACCCAGCAATGTGAAATACCAGAAAACCTGGTAAAAGCTTTAGGTCCAATAGGTTGTCCCAAGCAGAGACAATCAATCTCAATCTCATTCCAGCCCCACCGTTTCAGTCCTCCGCTTTTCCATCTGTGAGAATGGTTACCCATATTAAGGGCCATCCAAAATGGACTGTCAAAAATGGTGGAGGTGGACAATAAAACCCTGCAGGGGAGTCTGCATCGATGCTGATTATTTATTCCCCCCAACCCTTTACCAAAAGTGGTAGTGCTAGATAACAGAGGAAACATCATAATAATGTAAGTCCCATCTTGCTACCCTTTAATGATGGGTTAAACAAACTTGTGACTGATTTGTCGATTCAATCACATGATGTATGCATCAGTTATAGAGTGTATCATCTAATCATCTATTTTTATCATCTCGCACATGCTGATGTAGGGATGCGCCCTCAGCACTGATGATTCAAATCATCAGCGGAGAAGCCATTGAGTCATATCTCATTTTGTCAGTTGAACCCCTTAACCTTTTTTAGCTGTATTATTGTAAACAGAGCAAATGCAAGCTAGCAGCATGGCAGTCCATAAACTGTTACAAACCAAGTCTTGTCTCAAAATCACTGAACTACAACACCAACTGTATGTAAAAAGAGAAGCGTGATGGAAACAGAGCAGCGTGACTTGTTTCTGTTCACTGCTTGGGCACTTTCAGCTCCAGCGCTGAATGTTACTACTCGGTTAAACTACTTTTGAACCAGACACCGTAGTAGTATAGTACGTAATGGGGCGTCCGGTAGCCCAGTGGTTAAGACACACTCCATATAAGCGCAATGTCCCCACTTGGATTCTGGTCGGGGACCTTTGTTGCATGTCATCCTCTTCTCTCTCCTTGCATTTCCTGTTTGTATCTCTACTATCACTATAAAAGAAAGCCTAAATTTAAAAAAAGTACATAATATACAATAACAAGCAAAGCCTGTATCAGAATCCATGGTGACAGATGTTTCCTGTTCATGGTGGAGATTGGCAAGTGCGTCCCGCAGCTTACCTGCTATTTTATACCCTCCCCTTTAATGTAAAGAGTCCTCATAAAACCATGAGTGCGACTTCACATGGAGGGAAGCAGTAAAGGTTCAGTGTATAAGATGAGCCCTCTTGCAGGATCTGATTGGTCTAGAGGGTCTAAAGGACAGGGCCAAATGATGTTACAATATTCCAGGCTGCACCTTTATCACTTGTTAATGAGTTCTTAGGCCTCCAAGCAAATGTGTAAGTGAAGTATATGTTAAAGAATATATTGTAAAAAGGACATTATTTATAAAAAAATCAGAGCTAGAGAGGGATTAGGCCATAGCAGGGGGGAGACACTCAGTGTATGTACAGTAAGTAAGTGAGACAGTGAGAGCAAAGAGTATATCTGACAGGCACAAGGAGATAAATCCTTGAGAGCAGCAGTATGTACACTTTGCCTCCCCTGTCGCTAATTAGCCACGTCTGGGAGGGACATGGAGCAGATGCTCCACTGAGCTGCGAAAACAAATATGATCCTTCTAACATCCCCCTCTTTCACTTCTTCATATCCATTTCCATCACTCTCTGCTTCTGAGTGAATGATCACACACTCAGTACACGGCAAAAAAATAAAGAGGTAAAACGCATTTATTCACACACAAACGCCAAACATCTACACACAGAGTAGATGATTAAGATTTAATGAAGCTGGAGTTCTTGTGTCATCCTGCCTGACCAGGTGTTGGAGGCAAAGCCACCACACAGCCATCTAATATTAATAGAGGTAACTGCAGACAGCAGTGCCATCTAACCATTCTGTCATCTGCTGGGCTGACAATAAAAGAACATTGCTCACATTAGATCCCATTAATTACAACCAAATTCAATTTTGTGGCATTTCCAGCTAGCTTTTTTTTGTCAGTGACAGTAAAAGCAAGAATAGAAGACAGGGATAGAAGAAAGAGAATGCCAAGCAATAAAGGTCCAGGCGGGTTTCAAAACCTGGATGTCTAGAATACACGGTATGCTCTGTGTATGTTCCATGAATGATCGTTCATGGAGATTTAAGGCGAGGGGGTTTACATTATTGGGGTGAGAGGAACTACTTACTTTAGGGATAGGGTTAATTTAGTCCATGTTAAAAGAGTACTCCGGAAATTCCATACTGCAATTCCATAATGTACATGGAAATTTGACCCCCCCAAAAATTGTCATCTATCAATACAGGTTCAAGGCAAGCTCATACTTTTCTGTGTTTAATTACACTTGGATGGGTGGAGGCAGCATTCATTGTACTAAGCATAGTGGCATACCACAGAGGAAACAAAAGCATGCATGTTTGTGTATACACCGATCAGCCATAACATTATGACCGCTGACTGGTTATAATGGAGGAACATTGATTATCTCGTTACAATGGCACCTGTCAGATATATATGTGTGTGTGTGTGTATATATATATATATACACACATATATATATATATACTGTATATACATATACATACATACATACATACTGTACATACATATATACAGTGGGGGAAATAATTATTTGATCCCCTGCCGATTTTGTACGTTTACCCCCTTACAAAAACATGAACAGTCCATAATTTTTATGGTAGGTTTATTTTAACAGAGAGAGACAGAATATCAACAAAAAATCCAGGAAAAAACATTAAATAAAAGGTTATAAATTAATTTGTATGTGATTAAGTGAAATAAGTGTATTATTATATATATATTTGATCCCCTACCAACCACCTGTATTGTTGGCAGCATGTCGCGTGTTGTACTGAAGTTTGTCCGGAGCGAGAAAAAAAAGTTTGTAGAACTTGGCTAGCAGCCAACCTCCATATCGCTAGCTGTTGTCCTGAGGTCTGTCTCTCTTTGCATTATTGCTTCACTAAAACTAAGATTGGTGATCCTGGATAACCGGAATCATGAAGCTGGTTATCACCTGTCTCTGTTAACACTGGGGTTTCCAGCTATGAGCGAAAGAGGCAGGTTGTTAACCGCTACGTTACAAGCCACATAATTCAGAACCATGAATGCAGTATTGAGATGAGATAAAACGGTCAGGTGACAGTACCCGCGGGAAAAATCGGTTACAGCATCAATTAAAAGTGATATTAAACAAAGTGAAATGTAAACAATATAATCACAAAACTAGAACATATTAAGAAGCTTTAAAAAAAATAGAAATAATTACAAATAGGAGAACAGCCTCCCAGATGAGCAACATTGACTATCAGCCATTAGTACTACTACTATTTTAATGTGCTGGTGGCTGTTTTTTTTCTCTCTTTTTTTTTGGAGGGTTCCACTCCCGAGGATACATCCTCTAGGAACCATGAATGAAATTTAGCCACACTGCTAGCATTGTTAAAAACCTGTAATTCATTCATTGTGTGCGATATCTGACACTACTAATCTGACTGTGATTATATATGGGTCATGGATGTTCTTTATCCTTTAGAACAACATCACATGGGTTGGCTGTGCATGTTTTGGTGCGACTATTTCTTTATTCATCTGTTTCTTAGTCCATCCATCCCATAGGACATCTTGGACACAACACAATCTCACCACTGTGTTCCTTTATGTATCAAAACAAGGTAACAGAATAGTAACTCAATGACCCTGAAAGGACTGCATCATTCGCAGGGGGAGGATGTGTTTACTGGCGTCTTGTTTTAACATGGCTACACTGTGGCCTATTTGTGACATGCCTTGAACAATTTTGGGAAGCTTGCTGGTGAAATTGTTGCTTTGCCTTTAAGCATGACTGCATGGCATTCAGTGCTAACAGCCTTCATGTTACTGATGGACAAGTGAGGCTTCAGCATGAATACAGCTATGTTGTCTGCCACCAATCCAAGGTAATTGGATTTGGATTTAACCATGCGAGCATTTTAATCCAACTGGGAAAAGTGATTTTAGTGTGTTTGCCCCTGGAGGAGATGTTTGGTGTTTGTTCTTTGTTTCACACAGCATTGGTTTTAGTTTATCCTTTTCTGCTTGCACAATATAGGCTAAGGCATTTAGCACTGCATTGCTTTTTTTGTGCTCACAGCACTTCATCCTTAATCGGCTTGTGAATGACTCAAATATTTGCCTGTGTCCAGTGCCATGTCTATATTTGCAGCAGCTGACCTCTATTTTAGAGTAAATCTCAGTAAATCCCATGGTAAAAATATGCAAACAGGGCTGAGTCTGCATGGACTTCTAACAGTCCTATTTATACAGGAAAAGTCCCATTCAGATCAACATGGCTTTTACATGTCAGAAGCTGACATAAAATCAGGAAAGAATGAATACAATTCCAAGAAGAACTGTTTGGAAAGGTTTCTCTGTTGGTGCATCTAAAAATCTTCTAAAAGTGCTGGGCGGTGTAACGATAATATTAACCCATCAGACAATAGTAAAATACTGTTTATACCGAGATATCTATCCCTTTAATATTTCTGGTTGTATTAGATCATTCTAGGAAATACTGACAATACCGCATTTACAGATTTTTGCATCGTGGGTTGAAGCACATTGGGCTGTCAAGTTGATTGGATTAGCCAAAAACAGACATTCCCATCTGTTTATCTTATCTTTAAACTGTTTCTTAATTGAATTGCAAGAAAATTACTATACAGTATACTATATTTACAATATATATCAATAGCATGATATGATAAGAGATCTACGTACAAAGGTTACAAGCATGGCTGAAAGAAAAAATAATGCTTAATTTATATTTAATTCTATCTTCTATTTATTTTATACTTAGATTTATATTGTTTTGGTGTTCATTGTAGATAGCAAAGACAGAATTTCATTGTACAGGGAAACATGTTTCCTTACTGTGCATATGACAATAAATAAATATTATTCCCCAACCTATACAGGATTTTTGAGGCTGATATTGATATTGATATGTGAGAGTTTGAAAAACAAAATCTGATCAGATGATATATCGGCCGATTTTCTTTACACAACCCATAACATAAATAAACATTTTTGATAAGGTTCCCCTAAATTTGTTTTTTAACAATTGCGACTGAGAAATGTGCTGGCCAAGACATTGTACAGTTGAAAAATACTTCAACTTGTCACTACTCTCAGTTGCACAAACTCTAATGGTGACTCTATTTCAAAACATATCTTTGGCATTTCTGTACTTCAGTTTCTGCAATGAGCTAATATCGTCCGATATATCGGCCTGGACCATTTATCTCTCTACCACAGGCGAAACAGAAGATACCTGGAAGTAACTCCAGTTCTAAAGTATGTGCATAGCTCACATCGCTCTATATCTCAAAGTGAAGTGAAACAGTTACTAAGGGGAATATAATTAAAGCAGGACATGGCCTGATCACGTCTGATACATCCGTCCTGTGCTGTGGTGGTCATATAACAGGTGAAATCTGATGCTGAGCTATAAATCAAAATCTACGGGACTCCCATTAACCCCTTGCGTCAAGCATAAATCCCCCTTAATATTGTTGCCAGAACCACTGTGAAGGAGTGGAAGAGGTTTGATAATCACTAGCTAAACACGTTTTACCCAGTACTGTTTACATACAGATACTGATCTGCTGGACTCGTATCTGGTGGTTGCTGATTTGATTAGATGTCCTTGAATGCACCACCAAGAAGAAGTGAAAATGATCCCCGCTAACAACTGCACTTCCACATGATAAAATACAATGTGATAATGTATGCCATAAATGCAAGTTAATTTTCATAGTGTAATGAATTCATGACACTAACGGCTGCCTGGAAGAAAGGAAATCATGCCAAAATCTGCTTTGGAAAATGGTCAGCAAGTATAAACCTTTTGTAGTAAATGGGTTAAAACGTCTAAAATGGCTGGAGTGGTCTATTAAGTTTAGGTATAAACTTTAAACTTTGTAATTTAGTTTTGTTTAGGTACATGTATATTAAACTATCAAATGGTGTTGCTGGCCATATGAAGGTGAGTGTATTGAGAGTTGAACAAGATTGCATGCATAAAAAAAAAAAAAATCAAATTAACTTGAGAATATGATCAGATTATTTTCAACACAAATTAAATAAAACATATGATTGATTCTGACTGAGCTTGCAGATGCACACATTCACACACACACCTTTTACACCTAATACTGTTTCATTGGGACTCTTCACAGACTTCACACTGTTGGATTTTCAAAGGTTTCTGTCTGAACAAACAGGACTCTTCAAACAGACCTGCAAACTCACAAGAGGTGAAAAAGGTGACATGTTTGTAAAGTGAACCCCTGTAGGGGGGTCTGGGGGCATCCTCCCCCTGAGTTTTTTTTGTTGTGATTGCACTCTGAGAAGAAAATAAAGGGAAAAGACAACATTTGCCAAGAGGGCATGAGAGCCCTTGTTGCTGTAATTGATTTCTTTTGTGCAGAGGCATACCCCGCTTTATCACATTTTTTTTTTAATACTGTGACAGCGGGAAGCTGTGCTGGACTCCCTTCGCCTCCGTTTTCGCCTCAACCTTTAGCCAGGCCCAGCTCCATCTGCACCTCAGCCCTGAGTCAAGCTGCACTACATAGTGTCTTCCTCTTTAAACTCTCTCATTCTGAAAAATAATTGTCTAGATATTATCAGCTGGCTTCATGGCCTCCTTTTTCATTATCATAAAAGTTTGTTAAGGCTAACCCCAACTGCATCCGTCAAGGTTAAATGATCTGCCAGAGCCAGTGTTTCCTTATGTTTTCGTTTTTATTTCCCCCGTAACTTGACGGACATTACAATCGGATAACAATACGGATGCAGTGGAAGTTAACAAACTTTTAATTCTGAACTGTAACGTTGTAATCATAGACTATATGGTTGTAATACACAATTTACTGAAGTTAATGTTAACTGACATCCTAACAAGCTGGCAAGCTTTCCATTATAAACACGTTGGGAAAGATTTGATGGGGTAACGTTAGGAAAAAAATGGACACAACTTGATTTGGCAAGTCAACGTTACTTTAGCAACTAGTTACCTAACGTTAAGTTAGTTAAACAGCATATTAGGTCGTTGGCAGCAAACAAGACTAACCTCAAAACTAGTGTCCATTGTAGTAGTACCACAAAAAGTCTATACATCCATAGAAAAGAAGACAATGCAGTTATCTTGATTCTGATTGGCCAAAGGACTCGAAACGTCTCACCAAAGATGTTCTATTGAGAAGAAGATCGCGACGTGACAACAGCTTTCTGAAACGTCTCTATTCTCACTCCAGTCTATGGGAAATTGACCCCCCTCCTCCACCTAAAAAGAAAACTCTTCGGATCTATACGATTCATGTGAATGACATATTTTGATTTGGCAAATTTCGCCAATAACCTTCCACAATAGAAGGTGTGTGTGTGTGTGTGTGTGTGTGCGTGTCTGTGTTTTTCTCTGTCAATTAAGACTTATTTTGGTGACATTATTTGAAACCAAATCTGCTGATTCCTTCTTTATCTCCCCAGTCTCTTCAAACAAACATTGCAAGTTACTTTACATTGCTGCTGACAACTTTCCACAGCACTACATACCTTTTTAGACTGCCTTCTTACCTTCCAAGCAGCTAGGATTGAATTTGTATTTCTTATTTTGTGATATTTTGCTTAAGTTCATATTTTTCAACCATCCGTCTATTTTTTTATCAACATAGCCGTATAGCTGTATAACTGCAACCCAACTACCCTCAGTCGCATGCTCTCAAGCTCTTTTTAAATGACAACTACAAACAAGAGTTACTTATGTAACCATGGTTCTATAATGTTGGATGATCACCAAGGAGGGTATGTCCAACCTGAAAACTCTCCACACTACAGAGAGTTGATTCAAGTTTTTTAAATGTCTGTTTGTCTCCATAGGGGAGCGCGGCTCAGGCTGGATTACCAACCAAGCATAGCAGGCCTCAAGTTCACCATGTGGCAATTAATTTGTGGTTATTTGTTTATTGAATAATATGAACTGAGATGGAAAGGATAAAGGGGAACTTAATACTTTTTTTTTTTTTGCACTGTAATAATCACATATGCGTATTATGTCAACACAGGTGATTTTCCCAACAATACACTTATTGTATGTCACGCTTTTTCTGCTCAAAAGTAGCTTGTACATATGTGTACTGACACTCACCCACAGACAGACAGCAGGAGAGTCTCGTAGTGGAGCCACTATTCCAGCTACAACACAGGTACCTGCATAGTAGCTCTCTCAAAGGGACATACATGTTTTTCTACTGACTGTAGCAGCAGACCCCCTGTCTTTCCAGCAGAGACACAGAGAGTCTGACAGTAGCTTCTCATGGCTAGTTAGCTCTGACTAGCAGCTCTACATCAATGTCCATGCTACACTGAGCGGTGGTCGAACAGTTGTCCCCCGACCCTCTGTGTCACACACTAGGAAGCCACAAGGCCATGCCTCCTACAGCCGTTGCCCCCGACTCTTCTGTTACCTTTTGTAAATATGTTGGAAGGGAGGGTTCTAGCAGACACTCCTGCATTTGTACCTAATCTTGAGGCCCTTCCATGTATTGTTTTATTACCTTTAATATTTCAGAGGATATTATGCTGACATAGTTCTCTATGTATCTACCGCCAATGTGCAACTGAATCAGGAGCTTTTCAGAAGACCAACAGCAAACTTCAGAGGAAAAACTGGAATTAGGCTACAAATTCATCAGTGTGCTCCAGTTCTTTTTATCCTCTCAAGTTTGCATTTATTCAACTTATAACCACACTAAGTTGGGAAACATGGCAGGCTCAATAGTGGCCCACAACTCACTTTTTGCCCCAGGTTCCGCTAGCTGGTTGATCAGACCAGAATCAATTGAGTGTATAATAAAGGGACTGTACATATAATTTACTAACTCTAAAAAGTTTTATTTAGTGTTAAGTTACTCATTAAACATCCTGCACACATACATTTGGCTTGAATACCAGGAGCAGAGAATTCTCGCCTAAATCTACTCCCCTTTCCTAGGAAATAAACCAGCAGGAACCTGGGAGTTTTAGCATGTGTGTGCTTGTGTTCACACACTAAAGATAATCATATGAACTGAAACAAGGATGCATTCTACAAACCTAGTTAAACCTACCACTCAGCTGGTGTAGTTAAATACTAAAGTCCGACCTTGTAACACTGTTATTACAGCTGGATCAACTTTTCAGCTACAGTAGTTTCTTAAATCACTTTTCTGGCTAAAAGAGAAGCTTATAGTTCAGCTGTGTGGAAAAATATTAGTTTGAATATGTTTGAATGAAGGGGAGTGCAAAATATGGGAACAAAAACTATGTACATGGCACAGAAAAACAAGAATCTCTTTGTTATATGTGACATACTGTGAGAAGAAGCCTGTAGAAAAAGAAATATTGGATGGACCTCTGCTATCTCAAAGCCGTCTGTAAACACACCACACACCATGAGGAAACAGCAATATCTGGACTGAGCTAAAGCAAAGCCAACAGAGGAGGAAGTGGTCAGAGGCCAGGCCTCAGCCCTGCTGACTGGTAGATTCCTCCTGATGCTCACTGAAGAAAAGCACCGTTAACCCCACTGCCAATATCAAGGCCATCAAAGAGAAGGCTGATTCAGGAGGAGCAGGCAAGTTCAGGTTTGTAATGTAAGGCAGATATTAACTACCCAAGCCAACAAAGTATAATGTTCTTTCCACATTCTGATAAAGTCAGTAAGTTTTGCAGAATGTTTTGTACTGAAAATGTCAGGTTAAATGTCTTTATGCAACAGACAAATCTGACACTGTGGGCTGTATAAACTGAGGGGAAATTATATTTTCACTACCCAAGACAGGTTACTCAGTCATAAAGATAACACAGAATGAGCGATACTAAAACATGTGGTAACTGGTTAACTCTATTATCATCCCAATACAAATATAAAAAGGCAGCAATTAAATGCTAATCAGTATGTATTTCTATCAAATGAAACTTTGGCGAAAGTTTAATAAGGAAGATCTTTTCTCTCACTCTTGGCCTTTAATCCTCTACTTGTGAGTTTCTGCTATTTCTTCCTGTTCCAACCTTAATTTCCCAGTTTCTCTGTAACTTCTGCTTCCACAGATTGTCAGAGCCCTGGACAGCAGATGTGCACTGTAAAGAAAGCAAGCTGCATTTTCCTTCTGCTAATATTAACTATTCAGGAAATACAGATACTAAATGAAGATGAAGCGGTGTACTGTAGTAATTTTAGTAATTAAGAGGAGTAAAACACAGCCACAAAGTATCTGTTACCACAATGATCATGAATGAGCTTCATAAGTTTTATCAATGTTATTAAACAGAAAAAAAGTTGGCAAAACAACTCACGAGTCTGTAAGTTTCCACCTCTCTACCTCAGCAACAGTGAAGAAAGTCTTTATGATCTCAGTAGATGGCCTCCATTCAGCTACAAACAGCTGCTGAACAAAGGGCTCAGCTGAATACAAACAAAGACGGCTTTTTATTTCTTTGTTTCCATCTTTTATGAGAGCCTTTTCCCAAACAAACTCCCAATTAGCAGTAGGTCAGTGTTTAATGTGCTGCCCTGAGACTCTGAACCCTGCTGGCCCTGAACACTGGGAGGAGGAGGATGGAGGGGTGATGGCTGGCTGAACTGAACCGCTCATTCTTTCTCTGCCTCCCTCTGTCCAGCCAAAGTCACTCTGTCGCCCTCTGAGCCTCTGAATTCCTCTCATTTTTGCCTGCATCTAGTTTATTCTCTAATCTATCTCTTTGCTTCCATCTTTCTTGCCATTCATACATTATGCACAACTCTCCCTCCATATGTCTGTAAATCTTTCTCTATTTATCTATTTCTCTCTCAGGAATGCATGTCTGATGTCATGACAGCAAAAATGCTGCATTTTCACACCATACTGCTGGAAATGCTGTGTGATATTAAACAAACAATCATGTAATTATATTTTGTATCACCACTGTCTTTACTGTTATTGTTGTGTTGTTAATGCACTGATGCTTGGCAGAGTGTACAGACACTAGTTTACAATGCACGTCTATAGGTAAGAGCCAACAGTTCACTTAGTAGTTTGACTAACTAACAAAATCAATGTTGATGCTGCTTATGGAATCAGCCATAGTAGCAGCCCTGTGAGGCTGTATTTGGGCACAGCAGTGCTCTGAGCCAAATGCTAACATCAGTATGCTAACATGCTTACAATGACAATGCCAACATTGACGTTAAGGAGGTATACTGTTTACCATGTTCACCACCTAAGTGCGTGTTAATATCCTAATATGTGACTAATTAAGACTAAAAACAAAGAATAGCTGTGGCTGATGGGAATGTCATTAGTTTTGCACATATTTGATCATGAAACAAAAGTATCGTAGCAACTGAAATGTTGAAAAGTCTGATCACCAAAGTGGTTACATTTATCCTGAGGGGGACATGAATGTGTGTACCAAATTTCATGGCAATCTATCAGACAGTTGTTGAGACATTTCATTCAAAACCAAGAATGTCAACCCCATGGTGGTGCTAGAGGAAAAGTCAGAGAATCACCAAAGTCATTAGGATTCATCATCTGGGAACCATGAATGTCTGTACAAAATGTCATGGCAACCCATCCAATACATTTGCTCTACAACCTGACAGTTTGTATTACTCCCATGCAAACAGAACGCAGCTAACTCATCTTGATTTGACCCACAAGTAACATCACAGTATTTCCCACTGTCTTCCATCAGTTTTCAAATATGGATATGTCCTGTTTGAGCCTGTTAACCAGCAGTTGGCATGACCTCTGCCACCTCCTTGAGTGTTTAGAATCTGACATGAGGCTTTGTCCCTTGAAACGTTGTTCCTGCAGCTCTCAAATCTTGATTTACAGATTACTGCTCTAATGTTTGAATTCACTCATTAGTTTTGTTTTTAATACACTTCCATAGGAGTTCAGCCTGTTTCTGTCCTCTATCAGTTTCCATCTCTTCATCTCACATTCTTCCAGGTCTCTTTATATCTGACCGATATCCAAACTCTCTCCCTCTGTCTGTCAACCAATTAGTCTTTTCAGAGGATCCACTGGCAGCTTTTGAGGTTTAATTAAGGCTTAAATTAAATCAGCAGCAGATTAATCTTCTCTGGATACCAAACAGGGATACAGGGACTGGGAAGGCTGTCTGTGATGCTGGCAACATCCCATAATGCCTCCTTGTAGCAAATCCCATAACAGCACGAAGACATACTGTATTACTAGCCTCCCTTACACTGACACATTCAATTTTGCTCTCCTATTTAAACCCATTTGCATTGTATTTTTGTTCTGGCACGTTTGTCTGTCTTGAGGTTTGAGGAAGAAGCACATGCCTTCATATCCAACAACAACCACAAGCATTCACACAATGTTATGTCACCTCATCCTGGGCCTCGTGGTGAATAAAGCAGTCTCTCAGAGGAATTATGGACCTTGTAATGTGTCTGTGGGAAAGAGGAAATAAGATGCACAGTGTGTCCTTTGAATAACTAGATTAAGGTCATACTTGAAAGAAATGAAAGATTGACTTGGGTCACCACAGAACTGCAGTTCATGTCTGGAAGGATGTGTGGTATTATCGTATTCTCGCTACCATTCATTCTTGTAGAGATTAAATGATTAGTTGATAATCCATTAGTTGATCGACAGAAAACTAACAACTATCTTGATAACTGATTCATCGTTTCAGTCATTTAAATAAAAAAAAAAGCCAAACATTCCCGAGGATTTGCTGCTTTTCTTTGTCATATATCATAATATCTTTAGGTTTTGGTGGGACAAAACAAGCTATTTGAAGACATCACTGTGGGCCCTGAGAGTTTGTGATGAGAAATATTTTCACTATTTTGACATTTCATAGACTAAACGATTATTCGACTATTCAAAAGAATAGTATGCAAATTAATCAACAATGAAAATTGTTAGTTGTAGCCCTATACATATCCTTTATTAGAAATCCTCTGATTAAAAAATTACAAATTTCTCATTTCTACTTCATTTTAGGTTCAGTTTTTTAAGGTTCACCCTTTGAACCCAATTCACACGGTTTGTGTCAAAACTCATACCCTTCCTCTCAGAGTCATAACTATGTCAAATTGTACACATACTTCTTGAATCAGTGCAATAAATCTTTCCAGTGATAGCTGTGATTCCTTTTGATGTCCATCAGAGTTAAATGTCAATAAATCTGTTTTCAATTATTTAAAACAGGCACGTGTTGGGATGCAAGCAAAGAATGTCCCATCAACATGTTTCTTACATCCCTGGAGCCCTGACACTCACTTCTGTACAGTCATATACAAATATTTGCTGTATGTTAAAAATCTTTGGACATACAGGCTAAAAGCCCAACCATTTCAACTTGAAAACTTTTTGCAGCTTTCTTTTCTTAAGATATTTTTTGCCTTTATTAGATAGTGACAGCGGCAGAGAGAGACAGGAAAGGCGGGAGATGCAACAAAGGGAGTCAAACCCAGGCCGCTGCAGTAAGGATTCAGCCTTAATACATAGTACGCGCTCTACCAGGTGAGCTACCAGGGCGCCCTGCAGCATCTTAGATCATGTGCAGTACCACTCACATGCTCATTTCTGAGGCATTTCTGACTTACTCTGAAAATAACAATATATGGCATGCCTAACTAAGGCATGTGGTGACCATGCCATAAGGCTGTTAAAAAACGAAGTGAAAACTGTGCAAAAGCAGCCTGGGGTTTTAAGGGTTAGTTCAGTTATTTGCAAGGTAAATGAAGCGTTAGTCAAACTACAGTACATCACACTTGTGCTATATGCTGAGTGAAGAATTCTAATCCAAGGTTTATTTTATAGTTGCACTGTTACATTAAAGCTGGGGTAGGCAAAATCTGTGCAACCTCTGCAAAACCTTCCGCCTCTCTCTCTGCTGCCTCGTATCACTCCGCTAAGCCCCTCCCACCAAACCCACAACTTCGACCGGCAGCAGAAGGAGCTGGTTCCCCTGCGAAACCGTATCCCTTGTAGGGCTCGCTCTCCATGGCGTGAGCCTCACCGAAACCGCGGTCCCTTCCGCCGCAACTTGTCTTCTCAAAGACGACCCTCCAGCGCTTCGCGGCCGCAGAGCAGAGCACCCCAGGCTTCAGAGGCAGCTGCAACGCCGTCCAGCAGTGGGATGAGAGGCTAGTACACCGCACACACTCCTCAAAAGTTATTCCCCACTATTTGTCATCATGCCTCTTTGCCACTCGTCGTTACGAGCGCCATGGCATCAAACATAATGAGTCTGAAGCTCCGTGTGGAGCCCGGACGTGTTGCTGTAGGCAAAGGAGGTGTTAGAAATTTATCACAAGTTGCAGGATTTTTGGCAGGATTTTCCGCCATCGAATCAGGCACCATCTGAAGGGACGTGCACGCGCATCTGCTCTTGTAGCTTAGCCAATACGAACGCACCGTCTCTGAAATAACTTGTGATTGGCTAAAGTCTCCCATCACGGGCTAGATTTTCTGAAGCCTGAAAACAGAGCCAAGAGGGGGGGCTGAAGTAGAGGTTTGCTCTCAGACCACTTGAATTACAATATGCTGCACGGTTAATATGGCATTTTTGCCCAATGACGCCAAAGAAATACTGCCTACCCAACCTTTAAATGGAAAAGTCGAGCTGTCTTGTGGACAATTTTAATCACATTTTGGACCCCCAAAAAATGTAAAATTGTCTTCAATTCTGTGGCTCTGAGCAGAGTTTGGCTGCGCTACAGGAGTCTGTAATTAGGAACCTGCCAAAGAGTGAGTGTGTGGGGGGGAGGTTCATCTGGCTGTAATCAAATGATTAGTTTGCATGTAAACACACTAACAGAATCACCACTGGCAGCCTGCTGGGCTTCATCTGCTGAACTGACACTACGCACACACTTTCACCTGATATGTGTATGTGTGGAAATGAATAAATGATTTTAGTCTGTGTCTGGTCATTTACATGACCCATGCCTCGAAGGGTTATTCAGACACATTAATCAACAACAAACCAAATATTCTGCTAAGTATGCCCACCAGCATCTGACAGCACAACATACTGACCTCATGCAGCCAACTGCCCATTTTTGTATGCATTTACCCCTGACCAGGTATTTGAACACCTCCACTTCCACATTTCTTTTTTGGACAGAATTCGCCTCAGTTCCATTTTCCTATAATAAATCTAATATTTCAGGCCACTATTCTTCTCCAGCATCTGTATCTAAAATTCCAAGGAAAGATTTTATTTGCAACCCTATATAGAGTCCTGACGTCATGTCTGGGCTAGCCTCTGTTCCACTCACCTCTGTAACTCAATGTAATCTCTCATTCAACATTTCTTTTATCAGTGTTTGTGAAAAAATGTGTGTTCCATCATTTTGACAAAGTTAAACAACAGTTCATTTTTGGGTTGTTTTTTTTTCGAAGCCTCCACTTTTTACACATTGTTTGTATGTGTATGTATGTATGTGTGTGTGTGCACGTGAATGCATGAACACATGGACTGCTTCAACCTTCTTCCAGACTTATGAAAGTCCTTTGTAGTATTTAAAAGATGAACATGTTTGTGTGTGTTGTCTTAAATGTCTGTCCTCTGTCTACAACAATTCTGATGCCTCTCTCTCTCTCTCTCTCTCTCTCTCCCTCTCCCTCTCTCTCTGTGTGTGTGTGTGTTCTCTCTCAGGAAGCAGACCACCTTGCAGCTGAGTGAAATGAGGATCCAAACACAGTCCGAACGGCTTTACTGTCTTCACCTTTTTAGCGTTCTTGTAATTATGGCTGAGGCAGGAACAAAGTCAACAGTTTGTTTACCAGGACTTCAGCTCAGAGTCAGAGAGAGGGAGACACAGAAGGATCTAAATCCTGCTGAAAGATCTCTGTATCACTCCACACATGCTGGCTGCCTGCTCCACACAGACATTATTGCAGTGCAGCAGCCCTACCACTACCATTGCACAGGCTTATTGATGTGTGTGTGTGTGTGTGTGTGTACGTGTGTGTGTGTGTGTGTGTGTGTGTGTGTGTGTGTGTGTACATGAATTTTAGAGTATTAAGGGTTATCATAGCAGCTGGCACTAATCTAGAGGAAGACATAAACAAGACTGAGAGCGGAGACGAGTAGGGCGCCAGCGGCTGAAGCCTATGCTGGTCACAGACTGAGGGACATGAGGAGCATAGTGGATCAGCGTGACATTGCATTAAGCACACACACGCACACACGCGCACGCACACACGCACGCGCACACACACACACACACACACACACACACAAACATACACTGATGTCATAGCTGGGTGACGTGTCTCAAAAATGTCTACTTTTCCAAAACTAGGAAACAAAGCCTTGTTTTAAGCTCAATGAAAAAGTTATTTAGGGTCTAGTTACAGAAGTGTCTCAAGGAGAATTCTGGTTTATTACAACTAGTTTTGGTCATAATTTCTATCGGTAAAAATAACACTGTATTCAGCAAGATTCAAGGTTTGGAAAAAACAGTAAAAATAAGTCAGACAGTTGTAAACTTTCACCTGACCTTCAGATTAAGTGCTTTAGATCATCTGGAAAACTGTTGGTTTGTTAACCTGCCTGATCATCTCACTGCTCATGCTTGTTGCCCTGCCAGACTTGGTAATAATAATGGCGGCGTGTTCCCAGATCTCGACATTTATAGTGAGTACAATGTTAAGCAACAGAAATGATGGCCAAACCACAAAAATAAGACTGAAGTTGTAATAAATTGTTATTGCCCCAGAAAGGATACATCTATCTCATGCAATACAGATTACTATACCAAAACTCAGGATATCTGCCAACACCAAGTAATGATCCGTTACCTGGCATGTAGTGAGAAATAAGACAATATTATGTACAAGGGATTACTGTGGCAAAAATTGAGTAATAATAGAACTGGGGGCCCACTGCGTCTTAATGAATGTAATCGATATCGAAAAACGCTGAATTTGATGTCTGAATGGATGTAATGAATCAGTACAGGAGTCATGCAGAGGAGGGAAAGGAGACTGAAAACTCTAGACACCTAAACCAATTTCAGTTTTGTTTCTGTCTCTCACTTGCTTGTTCTCTTGATCACTGTTTTCTCTTGCTCGTCCCTTCACGTTTACTATCCAATGAGCAGCACTACCATTATTAACACTCTCTGGTCTAGTCTGGGAACCTTTTCTAATAATGTTAAAAAAGAGGCAGTAACCTTGGTGTTATTTTTGACTCCAAGTTGTCTAAAGTGGTGCAGTCCTGCTTTGCCCAACTGAGACATTTAATCATCAGGTCATTCCTTTCCTCTCCAGATCTAGAAAAGGTCATCCATGTTTTTATCTCCTCCAGACTCGACTACTGCAAGGAGTTTTATTCTGGTATCAGCAGGCGAAACATCCAAAGACTGCAACAGTAGCAGCCACAATGTTTGGGTTTGCTCTAACTCAATAGTTCACAGCAATTGGAAAACACTACTGCCAGAGGAGGGAAGAAGTACAGTACCCTGTGTGGCAAGGGAACTAAAATTGGAACTAAAAATTGAGTTCCTCAAAAGGTTCCTGGGTTCCTAGAAATACCTCCTTTAACACCCCATAGTAACTATGAGTCTGACAATCCTGTAAATTCTAATATTTTCTTTTTTTTTTTTTTTTTTACAGTTTTAGTTAGAGATTCAGTTAATTATGGACATACTGTCACATGATGTCACTCATTGAAGAAAATTCCAAAATGCCAATGAAGCAAACATGCATGTAGGGAGATACACACACTCAAACACACCCTCTCATACTCATACTAACCGTAGCCCTGCAGCCCTCTGGACGTTTGCCACACTTCTAAGTGACAGACGCCCAGGGGTAGTTTGCCTAAAATAACCTCTAATACAGATTAAACTCAATACGCACACACACACACACACACACACACATCAGCTCGCCTAGCCCAGTAGCAGCAGGCTAATTCCAGAACATTCCAGGCTGGCTTACACAGCAGGGAGGCTCCCAAAACATCAGGACCTGGCTTTGGCATGGCCAGACTCACACATAAAGGCACGCACACACACAGGCCCAAGGTTATCCCCCCCCTTCACACACACACACACACACACACCCATACACACTCCTCACTCCCCACTGGGACTGTGCAGACAGGGGGGCATCTTTATCAGGCTTACAGCAACATGTGGACACAGTGATACAGTCCACAGTGAAACCTCCTGGATGAATTCCTTTTGTTAAGACTGTGAACAGCGCAGCATTAAAGTCACACACTGCTGTTTCTCATGTTTCTGCTCATTTATATAGATGTCTGTAGATCAGTGCTGGCCATTTTAAAAGCATACCTGTTTGACTGATGAATGTGTTCCCTTCCTTGCAGGCAGTCATTGGTTTCCAAAATGTCAAGACTTAATGAACATTAGCTTGCAGAGACTTAAAGCTCCTGCAGATGGATAATCCATCTCATTATTTGGACATGTTAAGATGCACAAAGGTCTGGGGAGAGAGTTAGGTTAGAGAGCAATGGCTCAATGGTCTTGAGGCACTTTAACCTCATGGCTCAAATGAAGAGTTTGATTTGATTGTTATCCTCTGATTTTATATTTTTCTTTTTAATTTGTCTTTTTTGTATATATAACCGATAAATTATTGAGAATTACTGCATTTTGATGTAGCGTTTCTATTTTACCACCGCAGCTTTTCTAGCCTTTACAGTACTGGTTTAGTGGCCCAGGAAACTCACAGACCAATTGCATGCATTGTCAATCATCTCACGAAATACTACTCAGCCAAACAAATCTGTGCATTCTGACAAGCATTCAGTCGGTAAGTGAGATACACACAGGGGAGAGACAAGGCGAGAGACAACAGTCGGAGAAATAAGTGAGTCAGAGAAAAGTAATTTCAAATGGCATGCTCTAAAAAGAAACAGAGCTTTTAATCAAGAACGGACTGTTAAAAGTGGCTTATTAAAAGTGGGAGCAAATAAAACTGATTGAAATGATTCGATGATCAGTTGACGATAGGTAAGACTCGACCAATCAGACTCGACTATGTCAATTCTTAGTCGGGGACACCCCTTGTATATATACCACAGCAGATTTTTCCACTCCTTCCAGGTCACATTTCATTTATTTGAACTTTGTCCTCTGCAGTGCCAGCCCATCTCTTGCTACCTCCTATGCTCCTCACAAGGGGTTTGCTACTTCTAATTGACATGAATTAGAGATGACTGCTCCACCAATGACACAACATTGTTAACATGCTGATGCAGGAATGTTTACGATGTTCACCATCTTAATTTAGCCTGTTAGCATGCTGATATGTTGAATAATATTCAATATCATTTTGAAAATGAATTTTTTACTTGATGGTGGCTCTAGATTAAGAGTCAGAGAATCACCAAAGTTGCAAGTCATCACGTTGGCACAAGAGGATAAGTCAGAGGATCACCGAAGTCAGTAGCATTCATCCTCTGGGGACCATGAATGTCCGTATCAAATTTCAATGCAATCCATCCCATAGTTGCTGTGATATTTCAGTCTGGACCCAAGTGGTGGCAGGGGTGTGTCCAGGGGGTGGCCTGGGATGACACGGGCCACCCTGGAATCTGATTGGCCACCCCAGGTGCCACCTCGCTATCCTAAACTATGATTGGCTTACTGCCCAGTCAGAGGCGGGACCTAGTTTGAACAGTTTGGCGAGAAACCGAACTTGCTTTCTAGTCTGCAAAAAACTCAGAGAAGGATTTTGATTAGAAATGCGGATAAAGAGCTTCTTGAAACTTCAGAGAAAAGGTTTTGGCGTGGAGCAGACAACACAGTTTGAAGTCGTCATCTCTGGAGACTCCGGGCACTACTTGTCGCTGAAAAGATGTGAGTAGATTTTCTGATACATCTGCTACTGTGGTTAAAAACATTTTAGCTGTATAACGTTAGGCGGAATTCATTTGAACCAGGGTACTGCGTTCAGGTTGCGGCGGTGCACAAGTTTGTTTAGAATAGCACACGTTCTTCATAGATCTAGCCTCTTAATCTTGCTTTTAATTTGCACCAGATTGATGCATTCAACTTTAAAATATAAAAACAATTCTTCCCAGGGGAAAGATTGGCCCCCCTAGAGGGTCCAAGGTCCACTAGACTTCATGCCACCCCTGCATAAGTCAGTGCCCCACTTGGGCCACCCCAGTAAAAAAAGTCTGGACACACCACTGAGTGGTGGACCGACCAACAGACATTGCCATCCACAGAGCCACACCGCTAGCATGGCTATAAAGGGCACAGACATGGAAAGCAGTGACCCTTGCGGCTATGTGGATGTGGCTGCAGAAAATACAATTTGCACTTTAAACTACAAAACACTCTTGCCACGCTGCAGAGCATCACCTCATTTGATATCTGTCATGTGACGAGTATAAATTGATGTGTAGCGCACATACACACTGGACGTCTAGTCAAGGTACAGTAGCCGGGGTGTCCAATCCAAAAAGTGTATGTGATCAAATTGGTGCTTTTCTGAAGACTTGATGAACATCAGTGCTCGGAAATTGGACAGTGGGGTATCCTGACGAGTTGATGCTACCTGTTAGAGGGCTTACATAAATAAGCAATGGGTGCGGGTGTTTTGATCCAATTGATATGGCATTGGTGCGTGTCGGCCTTTAGGTCTTGTGTCAAGGATACAATGATGTTTTGCATGGGGTTACTGGACTGTGTATATACCTTAGTGTTCTTTCATTCTTTTTTGCCTTATATGCCTGATGAAGGACTGTGACTGTAAGCTAGTATGTACATGAATAGAGCGTGGAAATCCTAATTTGTGGAAGCTGTAACTTTGACAAAAAACTGACTAGATGTTCTCTGTGATGGATTATCTATCTATAGCAAGTCTCTGCACGTTGATTTTCCTGGTGTACTAAAATGAACTTAACCCAGAGGCTGCCTGGAAGTTGAGAAATCAATCTAAAAACTGATGGTGTACTTTTGAAAATGGCTGGCGGTAAGGTAAAATATATGTAATTTGTAGTTAATGGGCTAAAACATACAAAACACTGGTATGGTCCATTAAAATAGGAGGAAGGAGCGCAGTTGGAATGATAAGGAGACAGGACAGAGTTGGCCTCATGGAGTGACATGGAGTGTGTTTTCTCTGAAGCTCACTGCTCTCCAGGCACCTGTCCTCCATTATCACTTCAGGCATCTTTTAAAAGAACCTAGCAGGGGATGGAGAAACACAGCAGTAGCAGCAGCAGCACAGCGTGCTAGTAAAACGTGGGACATGGATAATGGCATCATCACAGGAAGGACAGTCAATTAATTGCATTCAATATCTACAGAAACATCCCCTTCTGATACTGTGACATCATTACACCTCTGCAATCCTTGGTGCTCAGTGTGTTCCAGAAGAAGAGTTGTCCACTGTCCCTCACCCTCCCTCATTGAAATATTTCCTCACTTTTTTCTCTTTGCAAAAGAAGTATCTGAAGGAGGTATTACAGCTCTTCTAACACATTGTAAAACCAGCAAACAAAAGAGCAAATATTGAATTGCTCACACTTGGGAGACACTTTAAAAAACTTGCCAAAACATTTTCTACACTTTTTAAGCGTTTTGGGGCAAGTCTCAATTTTCGTCAAAGCAATTGTCAAGTCTAGTCTAACGCTTTACGGCACAGGGTGAACAGTACTCCGAAAACTGTAGGGGCTCCAAGTCGCAAAAAAATACCAGTTCTTGGATAAAGTTGCTTTGAGGACAAGTCCAAGTTAAGTCACAAGTCTTCATAAGCAAATTGCAAGTAAATTGCAAGTCTTTCAGATAAAAGGAGGGAAGAAAGAGGAATGATGCACCACTAAATATAAGAAACGGTCAGTATGTCAGTTTTGGAGTATTCAGATGTTTTTTGTAAACATCTACTTTTACCTACATCATCTCAATATGCCTGAATTTAATCTCAGTATAGACCATGTATTGTCAAAGTGCTCCTGAGGACGTAATTGAGGACTGTCTGCGCCTCGCTGTAAAGCTTTGTTTATGCTCAACACAGTGGCCCGGCGCGGGGGTGCACGCACCAAAAGTGGTCATCGCACCTCTTGCATCAAGTGCATAGTTGTTGTGGGCCGTAGTCATGCACTTCCGAGTTAAGCCCTCTGCACGCGGGGGGCTTTTCATTTCTAGATGGACGATTTCGAAGGTGTTTTTGTCCAAAAAAGTTCAAACAGGCATCTGTAGAACATGACATTAGTTCATTACAATACAGCTGAGAACATGACTGCCACAAATACTGATAAAAGCAAATAACGTGAAAGAAGTGAAGTAATGAATTCATTTTTACTATTAATATGTCTCAACGATTTTAAAAAGCCGGCCAGTTCGTTTTTAAATGCATCAAAAACAGGAGATCTGAAAAATCTACATTTGAGTAAATAATATTTTGCCAGCAGAATCAAATTGTTTACAGGATATCCAACATTTGTTTCATTGGAATACATTTGTGTATACTTGCTTCTTCGCAGAAGGTTTTGTTTGTACGCCCCCTGGAGTTTCAGAGAATACTGCAACGAATAGCGCGTTGAGCATAAACACTTGTAGCTTACTCTGTGGCGGGCCATGCCATGGTGTCTCACGCGAGCATAAACAAAGCTTAAAAGCCTGCTAAGGATGTAATTGAGGACTGTCCGCGCCTATTCATTATGAAAGAGCAACGGCCAATGTTGTAACTTCATCACTCACTCACTCACTCACTCACTCACTCAGTAAGTCAGGGACAGACTTTCGTGTTTATAGGGCTGGCCCCCCTTTGCTGCGGTCCAGCCAAAAATAGTCCTCCTTATCCCAGCTATTTTTGCACACAGTTCACAGTTTCAGAAAAAAAACACACACTCTTCGTCTATGGTTGCAGTGAGCAGCTCCCAGGTGTAAACAAGTTTAGCTGTGTAAATATAAAGCCAAGCATTGCTGAAAAACTGTGTGCACGCTCAGCAGACCATTGGCACATAAATCAAGATAAGAAAAAGACAATCAAAACATAAACAAAGCAAAAACCCTGTGTGCTTACTAGATGAGAGGCTTGCGGCAGAGCACCAGGGCATCGTAGAGCACGCACACTCCGAACACGGTGATGCCTGTCTCCTTGACCAGCATGGCGCAGGTGCCCAGCAACAAACTGACGAGCAGACAACACGCTGACACCGTGGAGGGCAGGGAGTCCTCAGAGATACACACACCCACACTCCTGAGAGACAGAGAGGGAGGAGGTAGAACAAAGTTGATTTACAACGACAAATGATAACAGGTTAGCCTCAGCCCAGTCACAGAGAGAGGATGGCAGGAGGACAAGAGACTTACTGTTCATTTAGTATAATAGTCATGTTGTAGGATGATTAAAATAAGTACAATGAATTACTTCATTATGTTAATTAAGATCTCTGTCTAGGCTACAAATAAGACATGTCACACTCAAATGTTCATATTCAGGGTTCAGACAAAGTAACATAAGCATTAATGCAATATAAGTAAGCTAATCACAGATACAAGCACTGCTACAAAGATAGTCATATTAGGCTGAATGCCAATTAGCAGCATTTATCAGAAATAAAAGAGGCTCTTTGATAAGTGAGATTTCAGAGCTACATGATAAGGGCTGCAACTTATTATTTAAACTATTAATTAACCTTATCAGTCCAACAGATGGGTGTACCTTAGGTATAGAACTGTCAGTCAACTAGTCCTATTCCTTACGAGCAAAATTAGCTGCCAGGCTTGGTTGTGATTCACTTTCTTGGTGCTGACCCTTGATACCTATGAAGTCAAAAAGGTCAGTGACATACTCCACTTGAGTAAAGTTGAGAAAAACCTACGGTTTCTCAGGTTTTTCTTGAGTAAAGGTTTGTTGTTGCACTGTTTTAAGACCACATTTCATAAGTCACCAAAGACCTTACAGATTTCATTCAGTTTTTGGATCATATTTCACACCATCAGTCCCACAGGCAGTGTAATTTCTTTTACATGTGTCCATGTACAGTATGTGTGTGTGTATTTGTGTGTGGGGTGGTATAAAGTCATCTTACCTGATATAGGAGAGGAATGTCAGCAAGAACAGCAGACAGGCCAAGACGTCAGCCCTGCCCACGATCCCAGACACCTGCAACACACACAGAGATTTTAGAGATTACTCATGTCTCGGACAGCTCTGAAAGGAAACAGTGCTGGATGTCCATGTGGAGCCCATTATGTTGCTACGCTACAGTGAGATGCAAACTTGACCTGCTGCACATCACTGTCTCTATGAAATCTGGCTCTGTTACCAAGACCTAAGAGCAGAATTACTGTGATTATGTTTCAGACAGTTGTCCATCATCATAGCCAAGAGTGAGTATTGAATCTTTTCTATAATGGCTGCCCACATGTGTGCAAGATGAGCATGCATAACAATATAAATTGGGAAAGAACATAAATGATTTTAATCAAGCTTATCTCCCCAACAGTTCCTATAGCATCTGCTAAAGGGAGAACCCCCCAAACATACTCTAAGCATTCTAAGAACAGCATTCCAGGAGTTACTTCTGACAACCATTTCCTACATTTCCCACAATGCTTTTTAACAACTCCTAGAAAAAGCCCTCACACTGGCTTGCAATGTCCTTCTGTTTGAATGATATGTCCTGCCAGAAGTGTGCAATATTTTGCAACAGCCTTTGAAATACGCTTGGTGGGTGTGTCGGGGCTATAACACAAACAGCCGTTAACATACCAAAGAGGGTTTTCTAGACCAGCAGACATATATTTAAAAACTGAGGGCCACCATCTGAATGCCTTTTTTTCTTATCTGTAGTATTAGTGGTTTTGAAAAGATGTAGAAATGACTGAGTGGTTAAGATGTGGTGGGGGTGCCCCCAGTCCTGTGGTCATGTTACATATACAATAATATTACTCGTGTTTAATCTAGCATAGATGAAGGAAAAAGGACAGCCAACCTTTCACAACCTTTCACAGCCAAGCAAGACTAGTAGTCTACAGCCATGCTAGCTGCTCTCTAAGGCTGTACTTAGGCACAGCAGCGCATTGGGCTAAGTGAGCTAACTTCAGCAGGCTAACATGATCACATTGACAATGTCAACATGCTGATGTTTAACAGGTACCATGATCACAATCTTAGTTTAGCATGTTAGCATGCTAACGTTTGCTAATTATCACTAAACAAAAATTCAATTTCCCCAGGGGGATTAATAAAGTAGTTCCTCTTCTTCTTCTTATAAATACAAAGCACAGCTGAGGCTTATGGGAATGTCATTAGTTTTACAGGTATTTGGTCGATAACCATACTACAAATGGAAAATTTGACTTTATGATGGCGCTAAAAGTGCGAGGATCACCAAAGTTATTACACTTCATTATGATATCATGGCAATCCATCCAATAGTTGTAAAAACAGTCTCATGATGGCACTAGGTTAAAAGTCAGGGGATCACCAAAGTCATTAGGATTTATCCTCTAGCAACCATGAATGTCTGTACAAAGGTTTGTGCCAGTCCATCTAATACATGTGGAAGTACTTCATTAGATAATTAAAAACGAGGTAATGAGGAATACAAATCACAATTCCTGACTCAATTAGAGGAATTTCTTGACTTAAATATAGGGTCAGTTGAGAAACCTAGAATATTATATTATGCCCTCTTACCCCTAAATGAGCCAGCTAAAATGCTATGCAATGCAATTTTCAGCCAATACTCCAGTTGGCCAGCACTTTAAGTATTTTAGGATATACATTTTCCCATCTTTAAACCTCAATGTGACACACAACTACTAAGAATCATGGAAAAGAATTAAAGCAGATCTGAACTGATGGATTAGCCTTCTCAGCTCTTTTCAGGCCCGTATCTCTAGACCGTGCTTAGACCACTACTGGTATGGCGTGACCCTAATGCCTCTGCTTATTGGTGATCTAGAAGAAAATATTGTACGACCATGAAACTTGCAGGGCATCCTTTTTGCCAATATATCAAATATGCAACGTCAACTGCACTTCGGCCCAATTGTTTCCCATCTCATCCAGACATGGCGCACAGTTGAGTCACAATGTAAGATTTCCTGTTAGTGGCCTACACTTTCACCCATATTTAACAACAAGGATCTGTTAATTGGAGGGAGACCAATTCATCCTCTCATTGGAGTAACAGTAACATTCGCCACTTAAATGACATTTATATTGACATGGGTTTGTGCTCCTTTCAAGATATTAGTGGTGCCTTCAATCTGCCGGGTCGACCGGGTCAGCTGCCTGGCTGAAACTACCTACTGTAAAACTCTGACTGGACAGGCCTGAGCAACAGGAATAATCAGACAGTTTATAACCAATCAGCCAAACGCTGCTCAGCTCTGGCTGTCTGCTATGTTTGTCTGCTCTGTCAGCCACCTGGAAGCTGGAACATTTCAGAATGTATTGCAGACTGTTGGAAAAAGTGAACAAAACTGTTAGCTTCCTGTCTGGGGAGTAATAGACAGTACGTGTTGTCTATCTTCTTAAATTCAGCAGGGCTTCTCCATAAAGTTGATCTACAGTATCAGCCACAGTTCCAGCCAGTGGTTTTTGTGTGTGGCAGAGCTGGAGTCAGCCAGAGAAGCAGTAAACATGTCCAGCAGACATTGATAAAGAGGAGGCCGGGAGGGGAATAAGGATAGAGGGCAGTGAAGGGAGGAGGAACAGGAAAAGAACAGGGAGAGGAGAGAGGAGGGAGGAGGAAGAGGATGGACATGTGACATCTCATAGACTCATCTTCAAGAGTGAAAGAACCTCAGCAGCTCCCACATACACACATACAACTCAGAGACTGGCACAAGGATGGAGGGAGTGAGTGTGAAACTGAAAAACAGGAGAGACATATTCAGTTACAACAGGATCAAATTAGACCTGGCTAGAATGCTTAAAAGCCTTTATTCAAGGTTGTATTTAGGCTCCACAGGAGAGATCATACACCGGGAGAATAGACAGAACTATGAAAACAAACTAAAGTTAAAATTCATTTTTGCTAACAAATCAGTATATAGATCATTGGTGTTAGTTTTGGCTTGTGTAGCTCCTTATTTGGGCAAAATTGTATTTACCAAAAACAACAAATGAAAGTTTTATTTATGTTTGCGCAGGGACAGGACCCCCTAAATTAGCATTTTCCATGGGGCATGAATTTTTGGTACCAACTGACAATGTCGTTACTGTAACTTAATTGGTGCAATACATGTGTAGGCAGGCACTAAAATAGTTTGTCATATCACTTCAGTTAACAGTCACACAGACTGTTAACCAGCTAGGTGGCCAACATTAGCCATTGCTGAGTCTCATCTGTGATTTCAGCACTCCCTATGTTGTTACGTGACTATATGTAATATGTTACTTCGTGTCATTATTCGTATCACGGAGTAACATATATAGTGCTTACAGGACTACTCATTGCTGTGAGTTTTGACCGTCTGGTCATTCGTCATCATCACAACTGGACCCATGAAAGACAGATAGCTGACACTACCTAGCCAGCCTCCTATAAGCCATTTGTTTCTTACCAGAAACTGTCTAAACTATGGTTCGTGGGCAGATTTGGAGACATTAAATGACAGTGTTGTAGCCTAAATATCCCAAACCTGTCCATCCCTGACTAATACAGTTTGTCTGATACTTGTATTTGTGTGACAAATTGACATTAAATCCACTTGAAAAATTATAATAATTTATAATAATAATAAATTATCAATGAACAATTATCAAATCATGTGTGGTAAAGGCATTCCAACACCAGTCTGTTCATAACAAATGTGACTGAGAAATACACACCCCAATCAGTGATGTCACGGCAGGTATTCTGTTTTTGATTGCTGATGGAGAACACCTGCTGTGTTTACTGCTGAGGTTCTTTAACACCAAAGGGTTTTCTAAGGGAACCAACTGGTGTGATAAGATTTTCTTTATAGAACTAAATGTAAAGCCATCCCACTGCACCCCAGCTGCATGTTCACAACTGTTGCATGATTTGGTTGAATATAAGGCTGGGTGACAAAGTATCAGTTCTCATATGATCATATCACAGCAAAATTCAAATTCTGAATGATCACGGTTCACGGTGGAGTTAGAAATGCAAAGCACATTGCCAGGAAACCAACTGTGGTCCAAGTATTTTAATTTGGATTATTCCTCTAAAGGTACAATCAAAGCCAAATGTCCCTTAGTACTTACACAGGAAGGGTGTGTCTCCAGGAGACTTCTATTAGAAGCAGCTGCAGCCTTCTGGGAAAGGGGGCATGTGGGTTACACACACACACACACACACGTACACACTAGTTTTGCTGCTTTGAGTGTGGAATTTTGCTAAACATACAGAACTTGTGTGTCTGTCCATCTCTCTCTCTCTCACACACACACACACACACATCAGTGGCTTAAACCTCTTGGATTCAGTGAAATGAAAGGAGATTATTTACATCCTTAAGTGCATGGTTTCTGAGTGTTGAGTTAGGTGTGTGTGTGTGTGTGTGTGTGTGTGTGTGTGTGTGTACTAAAAAGACATTGCTTAGTCACCCACAAATACTTAGAGGGGCCGGGATGGACAGAGATGAAAGGGAAGAGAACAGAGGAGGAAGTGAGGGATGAAGAGTGATCGAAGGAGAGGTAGAGAGGTACAAGATGAAAGGAAGAGTCGGGGAGGGGGGGGCAGACTTCTCTCTCTCTGCATGAATAAAATATGTGTGGGAAGCCTCTCTCTCCCTCGATACACACACACACACACACACACACACAATGAATAATAACATGTTTGGAATGTAAGCAGCAGTAAACAGATTACTCTTGTTAAAGCTGAGGAAGAACGAGCTGCTGTCAGAGTTGTTCTGACCATTTAGATACTGCACACACGCGCCCACACGCACACATACACACACACACAGTAAAGGTGTCTGATGCCAGATGGGATGGTTTGGGGCTGTTGTATTATCAGGCAGTCTGGAGTGATCAAACTTTTCTTCTCCTTCACTCCATCCCTGCACGTACTCTACATACTCTTTCTGTGTGTATATGTGCAAAGGTATAATATATGTATATAAGTAACTGTATGTATGTTTTTTATTTTTATTGTATTCTAATTTTAAATATTTGTATATACTGTATATATATATATATATAAGTGAATTTAGCAGTAATGCAATAAGTATAATTATGAGTAACTTTATAGAAGTGCAATAAAACGTTTCACTGGAATACTCCTTTAATATGATCAAGGTGTTTACAGGAGGCATTTCAATTGTAATACAGCTGTTAGTCTGATTATTAGTGGATTAAAAGGCTCCCTATGGATGCAGCCAGTGTGACAAAGAGAGGAGGAGGAAAAAAACATACCTATTTGTCTCTCTCACCCATCTCCCAATGTCTCTCTCGCGCTCTAATTCTGGCCTATTACACAATTCTGCAGGAATCTGATCTCAGCTGCAGCTGCCTCTCTGCATCCAAACCCCAGCACAGGGGGGAGAGGAAGTGTAAAAGTACAGCTTAGTTAAACACACCCAAACACACATACTGAGCGTGTGTGAATGTTTGCAGGCAGACTGTACCCCCAGGCACATTCTAAGCAGAGTTGTGCATCTCCAGTCGCCTGTCCGTCGGCTCTGTCTGTCCTGGCCTTCACAGACAGCCCAGACACCCTACAGACAGCTTTATTTTGCATGTGTGCGTGTGTGATGGCCCACAGCAACCCAGCACACATATGGCTAACGGGATTCACACATGGCCAGCATGCTACTAGCAGAAAGAAGAGAGGGGGTATGGATGAATGGAGGCTTTTCAGGTCTGAAACAGGAGCCCCATTCACTGGGTATGGACCGACTGACTGACTGCCAGACCAGCCACATTGGATACAGAAAGTAGAGACTGTCTGAACCCAGAGACACACTGATCCTGGTTCTGTTGTGGTTCAGGCTGAGTTTATTTGCAACATAATAATGATAAACAACTGGAGGAAAAAGGAGACATTCAAACAGTGATACAAATGGCCCCAAGGGTCTTATTAAATGTCTCTCTATTCCAAATGACTAAAAAGAGAAAAAAACATTGAGACTGTAATCAGAGATAAAGATGTCTGATTACAGCTTGGGGTATTGCATAACATCAGAAATCAGCAAACTGAATAATCGTACAAAAACTGAAGATTTCCATGAATAATTTGTAAAAGAGAGTAATTCAGCCAAGAAACCAGACTGACTCCTGCCTCCAAAATTCACTATAGTTTCAATGTCTATATCTGTAGAATATGTCACAGATGTGAAAAAATATATTCTTTTTTTTTAACTCCCCAGTTACAATTGAGCACACGCCTCTTAACCTTTTTCTGTCTAAACAAAATATTAATTTATAATGAAATGAAATAAAACATTCTATTACTGATGGCCATTATCAAAGGCAAACTCAGTGTAGAAAGATAGGGCTGACAGCAGTGCTGTCTGTGTGGCCCTCCACTTGGCAGCCTACTTCTGGCTAATGTCCGATTGCAGGAAAAGAAAATGGATGAAATAAGACTCAGGCTAACCCAGCAACAGGAAATCAGAGACTGTTGTGCCCACATCTTTACAGAGACCTGGCTTCATTACAACATCCTGGATCAAGCTATTGCACTCGACGGGTGGACCGTGTTCCACTCCGACAGAACACAAGACTCCAGTAAGAAGAGGGGAGGCGGACTCTGTGTTCACATCAATGATGCTTGGTGCTCAAACGTGGTCAAAGTTAATGGACTAGTTAATGGATGTTCCCCAGGTGTCAATTCTTTTTTTTTTTTAATGTTAAGATATTATCAGCACTATCGTGTTGCTGCGCTACTGAATTTGAACTTTCTGGGTGCATACATGTAAGCTATAGAAATATATGTGTTTATGTTTGTGTAGCATGAAGGGGCTACAACTTTGCAAAATGACAAATAAATGACCTTGATTGATTGATTCCTTGATTAATATCATCTAATGCTGTAAGCTAACTAAAGAGGAAACAAAATGACCATCCACCACACCACATCATACCTGATGCTGTTTGCTGATGTTCTCTGACAGTGAAACAGGTTAAGCAGAAACAGACAAGCTTTTATTAAGTTTTCTTGTTTAACTGCCCAACTGTTTTCATCTGAAGGCTGCAGAGAAAGAGCCAAACTGTGAGGTGTGCTGAGGGTTTATGAGCAGTGAGAAAAATGCTTTAACCTCAGTGAAAACAATTATATGTGTGAATTCACGCTAAGTGTTTCATTTTAGATAAAGACTTGGAACATTCAGTGGGAAAAATGTTTCCTTTTAGACTTGGAGAGGACTGGAGGCCGCTTCTATATAGAAACTCTCACATGCTACAACCTCGTCTATTTCTGTCTAGAAAGGGTTCTGATTCTTCTACAATGTGATTGGGGAGCAAGGAAGGAGCCCAATGAAGAAAACAAACAACACATCATGAAAACAAAATGTGTTTCTTCCCCCAATATGCCTGTGTGTGTGTGTGTGTGTGTGTGTGTGTGTGTGTGTGCGTGCGTGTGTTTGTCTCCACCAATCTCATTCCTTATCACGACAACAAAAACGAACTCCATCTGGTCTTAATGACGGAGCCTGTTTAAATTGAGGTACAGTCTGGGATTCATCAGGCTGTGTGTGCCTGTGTGTGTGTATAGGCGAGTTTCCATCCACTTTACTCTTAATAACATTTGCATAACAGTAGTTGATGGAAACTGGACACTTTCCTAAAATGTGCACATTTAGATTGGAGCATTAGGATTGAGCTTGGATATCTAGTTCTTTTTTTAAATCCTCTTCCAGGGTGGCAGAATATCCAAATTTTCTAAGCTCAGTAAGCTAACGAATCTAGTATCAAATGTTTTTTGTTATAGTATAAGCAAACAGCAATATACCAAAGTTTCAGAGAGAGTTGTTTTCGGCAATTAAAGTGACAAGCAGTGGCGTAACGTTATATTAGCTGTGGCTAATGTTTTAAAATGAAACTCCTGGCTGTTGTCTGATTAGGGGCAAACTACACTTTACTACACCTTAGGTTTTATTTTCACAGCTCAGTTCCAAAGTCATTCCTAAGCTCTTGGAACATGGAACACACTTGGAACACTAAAAATAGGTCCATGATACATTTCGAATAGAAAGGTAAACAGTAAAATAATTATCAAAACTGTGCGTTATAAACATCCATCGTAGTTTACAGACTGACTTCCTGCTTCAACTTTAGCCTACCATACTTACCTTAATTGTGCGCACTTACAATTGCTCTGTGATGAGTGAG
Organism: Macquaria ambigua; assembly: GCA_008360985.2. Classification (NCBI taxonomy): domain Eukaryota; kingdom Metazoa; phylum Chordata; class Actinopteri; order Centrarchiformes; family Percichthyidae; genus Macquaria; species Macquaria ambigua. The sequence goes on from VMKM01000480.1 coordinate 117,498, forward strand.
TATTAGCGACTTTTTGGGTGCACTCACTTCGATTTTACCTCAGCTAACTCCAACTAACAATTATTTCCATAATTTCCCATTAATCTGCCGTTTATTTTCTCAATGATTCAATTCACTGTTTATTCTAAAAACCATCAGGAAACAGTGAAAAATGCCTTTCACAGTTTCCCAGAGCCCAAGGTGACATCATCAAATGTCATTTTCATTTGTTAAATTACTTAAACGATGAATCGATTGTCAAAATAGTTGCTGATTAATTTTCTGTCGACTAATGGTTGCAGCTCTACTCTGAATATTAGTGCATCTGCTTTCTCACATGCTCCTCTGGGTGTCACAGATGTTCGTGTGGCTTCTTTTATACTGTTATACAATTTCGTTTTTTCTGTTTCGAACCTGCATCCCACTAGAAAGTTAGATCAACCAATCAGCTGTTGTTTGACGTTCAGGGCAACAGAACACGTTGTTGTGTTTTGGGAGGTTTGAAGGTCAGCTCCTCTGTGAGCCTCTGAGACCCACGTTATCCAGAACACCTGTCTTTGCGTAGATCTGCAGAGACATTGACGTGTCTCTTCACAAAAGCTGATCTCAACTGAATCTTCGAGTTTTAGTTGAGACATTTATAACCTAGACAAAAATGCTTGAAACTATGCCTACATAGACTCGCAAAAAGATATGAAGAGCTTTAAATTAATAAATGGATTCCAGACTTGATTCAAATTCCATGAAATGCTTTGGAACTGAAAGCAAACATGACTTGTTTGAGGGTTGGTGCACAGAGCCAGTAGCCGCCACTCCCACTCATGTCCAGCCCAAGTGTTTCTGCCTGTTGTGGCAGTTTGACTGGCATGCTGGGAGATGAGCAGGGAAATCTAACTCTCTCCTACCCTGGCCTGGAGACTTTGACACCTTATTTCTGACTCCTTCACGCTTCCTGCTCTCACTTTCTTTTCTGTCTTGTCGTCTTGCTTCCCTCGCTCCCAGCTCACTTTCCCTCCCTCTCCTCTGAACCTTCTCTTTGCTCTCTCCTCTCCTCCTCATCTTGTCTCTGCGTCTGTCTGTACAGGGAGTCAGGGGAGCACCCTGGCAGGAGGCCTGTCCTGCTACAACCCCTGCTGCTCTCCATTCATCTCTCCCTCACTCACTCGCTCCCTTCCTCCCTCTCCGTCTGGATCTCGTTTCCTTTCATCGCCCTCCTCCACCATATCTCATGCATTTCTCTCTCAACTCTTTCTCTATGCTATAATCCTCTGCTTCATTCATCCCCCCCAACTCCCACCCCCCTTGTGCTCATCCACATTCCAATTTCTCTACAGCGCTCGTGTAGTGAACATCTGAGCTCTTATTGTCACCCCACCTGTTGGAGCGGAGGAGAGGAATAATAATCTGCTCTGCTTCCTTTTTGCATAGATTCCACAAGTTGACTCACCACCTTTCAGAGTCAGATAAGGGGAAATGTTGCCCTTTGGGAATCACATGGAAAGTAGAGCAGAGGTTCTAAATGGCAAGAGGAGTGTGAGAACTGAATTAGGCTGACATACAGGGGCACAAAGGAGCCAGAGGACTGAAAGCAGGAGTGAATGAAATAATAATGTGATACTGTACTGATCCAAAAGGACCTGCTCTCTTCTTCAAAGATACTATTGCAAGGTGGACAACTGCTACCATGAAGGGCAAAGGACAGACGCCAGCCCTTATTTCTCACTCCTTCCAAGAAACGAGTACAGACTCAAGAACCAGAACCAGAACCCTCTCAGTTAGGGTTTCCCCAGGAAGTTGGTGAGCAAAGATGCTAAGCGCTGCGTACCTGATCCTAACGCACCTGGGCTTGTGATCAATTTAGTTACTAGATGATGGTCTACCCAGTCAGGTCACTCCAAGTTCAACTTCAAGTTTAATATATTTCATAAAAGTGTGATAGTGTGATAGCAAAGTGGAAGGGGCCACTGCTTCCGAGAGTACTTGAACTGAAATTCTGAATGTGAGTTAACGTAGAAAGATGGTAGTGTGCTGGATAATGTAACAATCTTACATGTTTACGTTTTGGCTATCAGTTTTATTTATTTGTTTAGTTTGGCCTGGTAATACTTACTACAATACCCATGTGCCTCGGCTGCTGTTGCTATGGAGAAGAAGCCAGTCAGCGGTGTAAATCAGAGATGAATAAAACATCAACACACCACAATAGTTGCCAAATTTATCTAAAAGTGAATACAATTTTCTCAGCAGCAATATCTTTAGTTTCTGCCACCCATTAGTGATGCACGTAATAGAATTTCAATGTCTTACATTTTATTTAAGAACCAGATATTCAACAGAGCTGTTCATCTTTTGTACTGATGATTCAACCAGGAGAATTTTATGCCGATCCAAGTGCTAGAAGAGCTCCAACTGTTAGTCACGCAACAATGTCTGTGGGACTAATAAATAGGACGTTTCCTTCCAGATCCAGGGGCACTCAAAATAGTTCCTTCCACTTCACAGTTCTACAGTTTCTTTAGTGGAGGCACTTTATCTCACACGAGGCAGACCACCTCCACTATGCTGCAGGAAACCCTCACATAATATTTACATATGACCCTGATCTGTGTGTGTTGAACAACACCTGCTTAAATAAGGCTTGGTGGGCTACAATGACATCATCATACCCTATATGTAATTAGGGATGGAAAACAGAAAAGTATCGACCATAGTTGCTGGTCTTCACCATAATATTATATACTTTTAAAAAATACTGCCTCTCAGATGATTTTGTTTTTACTATACAAATGCATTTGTAACGATATGATAAGCTGCAATTCAAAGCTGATTGCATAAGGATCAATTCAGCGGCAATTTAATATTGATACTCATCATTTTCAATAGGATTTAATATTTGCAATTATTCATGAAATAAAGTGTATTAGTTTTGAGTAACTAAAAAAAATGAATAGTTCCTACATTTTTATTTCTGTCTCCTGCCACACCAACTGGCTGGAACATGAGCAGTGACACACTGGATAACCTTTCAGCCAGTTTCCACAGTTTCTACACTGAAATGCTGAATGGGAACTGTTCAACTCTGTTCCCAGGTCAGAGTGATCCATCTGAATTTGGTATTTTCAACAATGCTATACGGGTGCATGTCCTTGAAAGGAAAAAAAGTCAGTTACAGCCTTCAACTGGGAACAGTTTGCTTTGGAAGTAGCATTAGCTGCTAACGGTAACTTTACCATCAGTGCACATGTTGCCTTCTTAAATTAGTAGCAAGGTTTGTGGTGCCTCTGGAATATTTTTTATATATTGTATTTTATATTTTATGATGCACATTTTGCAGACAATGGCAAATACGGTTTCAATATTTCAGCAGCAGTGGACACGGTAGAGTCTGACATTTATTTGGTGTTTGGAGAATGTAGCTAGCTAGCTAGCTAGCAAGAGAGGGGCGTGAGGGCACAGACAGAAAGTAACTTGGAGAGATCGTCTTTTGACAGCCATCTTAATTTCAGTTTGAGTAGTTGTATGTTGATGTACGCGTATCTCTGACTGTTGTATCGTTATCTTTGGGCATATCATATCGGTTAATCTTTAATACTGCTAATCATATCTCATTACAATGGGTTTCCCTCCACAATATAAATATACTGTCATTTATAATGCATTGACAATAAAGCTGAAGCAATTAATCAATGAATCGATAGGTAAATCTAGATCTAGGAAAAATGCCAAAAATTCATTGGTTCTGCTTTTCTGTGTTTTATATCACTGTAAACTGAATATCTTCCATTTTTGACCTGTTGGTTGGACAAAACAAGACATCTGAACACGTCACCTTGGGCTTTTTTCAGACGTTATAGATCAAATGATTAATCAGTTAATTGAGAAAATAACACACATTTTAATGGCTAATGAGAATAATCATTATTTGCAGCTCTAGTGGTTTTCCAAGCAGGTGTGAGACTGAAGAATTATAAAAATGGCACTGATAAATACACTGATTGGTCAAGAGGCAGCTAGGGAGGTACTTTTACTGTTTAAATTATGATAGAACTCCTCACAGTCACAGAAAAAGAACAGTTGAATAAGTATGAGGTGGTCGTGTTTTCCAGATAGAGAACAGCAGCACAAGATACTCAACTGGGAGAAAACCAGTAGACCCCGAGGGGAATGTCGTCTGTGTTCAGGCTCTGAATACCAGACAATGTACATGCCGGTGTTCTGAAAACAACGGGAAGTAGTTTGGCCCCTTATTTGGGCCGCTCACCAACAGTTGCGACAGCAGCAGCAGTGGCTCTGACACACAGCTCATGGAGGTGATTAAGGTAGTCTAACCAGATAGCTGCAATTTGTGACCAAAGAACGCACTCCTTCTCGGAGTTATAACTCTGATCAAATCAAAATTTAGCACACAAAACTTAAACATGATTATTTTATTTATTTTGTTGCATTTGGATTTATTTTATCTTATTGAAGTAAGACAAAGAACAATTATAGAAGTGACAAAATCCATTCATATTACCTATAATAATAGGAAATTATCTCGATTTTGTTTCAGGAGGGCTCACTTTGCCAGGCTTTGAAAACCCCTGGCTTAGAGGAACCTTAGGGTGTCGCTTTGGTTCAGAGCTTACGTGGTGATTCCAGTTTTGTGGGCATTCAGTAGCTGGAATTTAGTGACTCATTTTGTTTTGTCTGGATGCAGGTCACCTGGAGTCATTTTGAGTTGTGTTTATACTGACCATGATCCTTCATTTACCTGTGTTCCTGCAAAAACCAAATCAGCGTTTTGAGGTGGGTACTGTTACCATATAATTCGTCATGTCAAGCGTATAGAAAATGTCATGCTTTCTATGCACAAGTTGTCATGACTGCTCACTGCTCCTCTGTTTTGCTAGTTGTTTTCTCACCCATAAAGAAATTGTTCGATAATTTGGGAAATACGCTTATTTTCTTTCTGACGGAGAGTTAGATACAACACTCTCATATCTTTCCGTCTTCCAGAGACTCACAGCTACTGGTCCCAGCCAAGAAATAGTTCAGCATATAACGGCCATCGAACAGTCAAATTGTCATTTTTAAACTTCGTATTTGTACAGATTTGGTAAACATTAGACAGAGCAAAAGCTAGCTGTTTCCCCCCTGTTTCCAGTCTTTGTGCTAAGTTAAGCTAGCCGGCTGCTAATTGAAGCTTCATATTTAATTAATTAAATCATATTTATTTATATGAGAGTGGTATCAATCTTTTCATCTACACTCACCCCAAAGCGAATAAGCACATTTCCCAAAATGTTGAAGTATTCCTTTGAAGTGCTCCTCATAATCTGAGGTTGCTGGGTGAGGGATCAGAGCTGGTAAAATGGGTGGCAGTGGTAGGGAGGTAAAGGGCAATGCTCTTGTAGTAACTATTTCAGTGTAATGGAACATTTTGTGGAAGGTCAAAAATTTCAAATTAGATTGGGAAAATGTAAACCAGTTCTCATTTTTGTACTTGTTTTGTTTGTGACTTGTTTTTGGTAGTAACTTTGTGCTCCAGATGACAAGGTGGAACCTTGAGGGTTCAACTCTTGCATGAGCTCCCTCTTTGTCACATTCTCTGAGCCCGTTTGCAACAGTCTGTTTGTCATGTACTCACAGCCTCGGTGTGGACGGGGTGCACAGCAAAGAGGAGTGCTGTGATGAAGGCCAGGCGCGAGTCTTCGAATGTCCAGCGTTCACACGTGTGCATGAGCAGGCAGGTTACGGCGCAGTGCAAACAAACGTTGACAATGTGGAAATAGAGAGGCGTCATGCCGCCCAGCAGGACGTTCAACCTGACAGACAGACAGATAGAGAGACAGAGAAATATTCAGGACTGTGTGATGAGACAGGAGCTGCATTTGTGGTATATCTGCCTGTGTGAAAGTATCTGTTCATGTGTCAAAGATATTAGAAATGATTAAAACTCGTACAAAAGACTGAAACAGACTGATGGATAGATAAGTACAGTCAGTGTCATTCAATTTCCCATAAACCCAAACCATATGAAGACAAAAAAGGGTCAACCTTATCTAAAACAATCACTCAGCTATACACCGCTGTGGGAATCTCTAAAGTAAATTACCTTTTATATTTACTGGATGAAGGGATTGTCTTATAATCCTGAACAGAATCTCAATCCATTTTCCGCAGTGCCATGAATTTCAAATGAAAAGACCATGATTGCTTTGAGAGAGAATGTCGGACTCCCGACACCAAATCACACCCTGCTTAAGATCTTCCAACAGCTAATCCCTCTGTGAGGAATAAGAGTGAGATATGCAATCTTCACCTAGTTTATCATAATTGGTATTACGCTGTGACAATTCCCTCTTCATCCAACAGAATATCAACAACCTGATAATAGCAAACCCAGACAGAGTGATGCATTACAGTGGTTTAGGTTCCGGCTGTCATTCCATATTAGATTTTACACCTCCACCTAGGGCTGAATGATTTGAGAAAATAATGGAATTGTGATTTTGATGAGTCTGATAATTGTGATTGCAATTTAAATTGTGATTCTGTGCTATAAATTAAAGTATGCTCAAAAATGTGCTTTGCTTATTGTTACTTGACTGTGATGTTCAATCGTCACTGTGCAGAATGATGTAAATGTAAATTACCCACAATTTAAATGTAAATTACCCACAGGATTTATGACATCACAACTAGTTTGGAGCCAATTATGATCCAGTATGTAACAAGTGTGACGTGGAAACTTGAACCCTCCAGGTCACATACACTGAGAATGGAGGAGACATCTTGTGTCCAGCAATTAAACATATGCATATTCATAGATTTTCGATGAGGGAGAAGGAGTAGATGTAATTTTAAGAATATTCAATGAGATGATTGAACTTTTTGGTGGACAAACCATATCAAACACAAATTATTATTACAAGCATAGTATTTTTATCTGTTTTAAAAAACATGTCTGTAGGGGATTAATATCTCTCGGGCAGTATTGGTGGCCTACCTGCAGTTGAACAAGACAGGTTTGTACTAAACACAATCACAAATGTATTTCTGCAGGAACAGAATCAGATTAGATGATACAGTTGTTTGTTGTTCAGGTCCCCCAAGGAATGCGATGGGAATGTCATTAGTTTTGCAGGTATTTGGTCATAAACTAAAGTATTATACAAATTATAATTTTGACCTGATGATGGCGCTAGATGAAAAGTTAGAGGATCACCAAAGTTTCTACAATTTATCCTGAGGGGGAATTGTTCTTGAAATATTTCACTCAAAACGGCAAATGTCAACCTCCTGGTGGTGCTAGAGGGAAGTCATGGGATCACTAAAGTCAGTAGGATTCATGGTGTGACCCAACAACCATCTGAATGACACTGCCATCCCAAGAGAAAATGATCAATTTAGTGTTGTTTAGTGCTTGACATTACTGGATAACTTTCAAAAATGATTGATTGGATCCACAGTGTGTGGATCAAACCTCTACCATCAGCCAATAACAGCAGATTCTCGCTCATTTATCAAACTATTTTATAGAGTTCTTCTACCTCACACAAACACAGCGGGTCTAGGCAAAGAATTAGATTTTGTGTCAGGTTCTGACTTTTTGTTGGGTAAAGCTTCAGGCTTGGGTTGGGTTTGGGCATGGTTATTTTAAAATGTAAGATATTTCTCTCTTTCTCTGACCTTGCCAATCCTCTGTGTCCAGTGTTGCATTTGGCAGTACCAGTGAGGTTCTGTCCGGTCAGGTCTTAAAGACATGCTGCTAGGTTTGGGTCTCAGTTTAAAGTCTGTGCAGAACCATTTCAAGCGTTCAACCCCCACAGACCAGCTGGTGAGCCAGTCATTACCAACTGATGCTGTGTAGCAAAAAATCCCAAAGGTTCCAAAGACACCAAATATGTCAGGCTGAATTTTGGGGAAATATGTCAAAAACTATGCACAAGACATCTAGTATTTGCATTTTAAGCAGCCAAAAAAAACATCAAGCCTTGGGTTTTAATATTTAACTCAGGGTACACATCATATAGCTTCAGTGACAAGTTAGAACACGATGGTAAAGAACACGTGTTACTGCCAGTCAGAGTGAAATAAGATGATTTTACCAGGAAAAGGGTGAAAACTGTATGTTAAGGGATTAATGTGTCTTTATATGTAAAGTCTAACTCTAAGGCAAGGCTTTGCAGGATAGAACAAAACCAAACAGAGAGAGCTGAACAGAACATGGCTTCACATCTTAACTCCTTATCTCTGATTGTAATTAGTTCTAATGGGGTCCTCTGTGAGCCCTCATCCAGACCATTATGTGATGCGAGACTCTGGCCTCCGCTATCCCTCTTTTGATTCATAATTCAATGAGGATGACTGATAAAACCTGCTTTAACTTGCAGAGAGAGCCTTAACCCTCACCATTATCTCACCCTGACCTTAGCTGATGCTCATCTGCCCTCATAGCAAATGCTGAGATGAATGTGGAGCAAGTGAAGAGCTGTGAGATGAATTTCCCTGAGGGCCTGGCTGGGATCCTGACCCAAGCGCAATGTGAAGGCTTCTGAGGAATTTAAATTTCTCGTTTGAGGCATTTAGCTGATCCATCCAGAGAGACTTACAATGAGGGGGCAGGTCGGGGTTCAGTGTGCTGCTCAAGGACATTTTGACAGGAAACGTGGCTGCTGATGGACACACATACTGGCTGCTGGAGGAATCTAATCTGTGAACTGTGTGTGATGGGCCTGTAAAACCACTACTCTCAAACATGAATAACAATGAGTCTGGGCCTGCATGATGGTAATACGTTATCATGAGCATTATTCTGGAAGATTTGTGATTTATTTCATTACATTTAGCCATCTTATTTGACATACACTCAGACTGTGTACGTTTTGAAAGACGAAATAACACATTCTTTCTTTTGAAAATGAAAAAATGAATTCCTAAGCCTAATAATTCCTAATAAAATGCACTGTTGCTCAGATCTACAACCTTACCTGACCAGACGCTTATGGTGGCTAATGTTAGCTAATGTTCACAAAGATAGATATTTTGACAAACCAATAGCTTAACTGAAGGTCCACTTGCTGGCTTTTTCCAGAAACTACTATTTGCAAGGTCAAGAATGGACTCAACTATAGATATTGCTGTTAGCCAGCAAGTTGTCCTGGAAGTAGATCCCTATGCAATTAGCTACAATGGCTAATCCAGGGGGGTAATTTCTGTGTTTACTTTAATCAGACTCAGAGACAAGTGTTTGAAATGATTCATGTAGAATTTAAGTTTGTTTGAAAGCTTTACAAGGCCCACGCCCCAATATACAGTGTTTTGTATGTATGTATATTCTATTCTGTATATAATCTCAACAACGGAGGTGGCGAGTGCAGTTAGCATGACCCATAGTCAGAGTGGATAAGAACCAGGCTGAAACATTTTCCTTTTAAAGCAAGACTATTTTAATTAGTTCCTGGTTATTCTTACATTTGTTAGTCTGACAAGGTTTTAAATTAAAACCATTGTAAGCTTGTTGGCTAGCTATCCACAGTAGCCAGACAGCAACCACCACGGTCACACCTGTCTTATCTGATCACCACACTAGAAAGCTAAAGTATTAACCAACATACCAACATACCAACAGACCAACATATCTTGATAACTACTGGTGTGGATAACTGGGTCCCCAGAGGGTGGTTCTTGATTATTTTGGTGACCCCCTGACATTTCCTCTAGTGCTACCATCAGGCCAAAATTTGTACACAAGATATATCAAAAATCTCAAGAATTTAAGATGGCAGAAATGTACATTTTCTGAGTGCTCAAGAACAAAAACAATTTTCATATTTACTTTATGTGAAACTTTTGGCCTGATGATGGCACTAAAGTAAAGGCCAAGTGGGTCTACAAAAACTTGAATATCTAACTAAATTTTATGAAAACCTGGCCATTAGATTGCAAGATGGACCAAAGTTGTCAAGGGGAAATTTTAACCGTACACAAACTAGGCAAATGTTTAGGGTCACAGCACCAAATGTAGTTGTTAGGTGATTTCTGGGGTGACCACCTCGTTATAGCACATTATAGGTTAAAGGATAGGTTCACAACTTTTCAAGTCTATTTTAAAACAATTTTCAGGTGCCCACGTGAACATTAAAACAGGTTTTGCTTGTTGTAATTGTTCCTCCTGTTCATACAGGCCATGAAGAGATCCCTTCCTAATGCCCTTTCAGTGCAATGAAAAATCCACAGTCCTCTGTGCAAAAATGTATTTTAAAGTCTATCTGAAGCTAATATGAGGCTTCAGCAGTCTGAGTTATACAAATTAAGTGGATATCTTCCAAAGTTACAGAGGCCCCATATTCTATCCTTAACAAAACACACTGTGCTATTGTGTGGATTGTGTAGAAAAGTAACCTAAGCCAAAGGTGTGTTGTCCCAAATTAGGTGACAGGAACTGAAAATTGGCGCATTACATTTCAGACTTCAGGCTATCACCCAGATCATCGGGCTGGTAGGTTCCCACCCTGTGCTTATAACAACAGGGCTGACAGTGTAAGTTAGCAGATTTGACAACACTCCCACTGACATTTAAGAAACCATGTCCTACAAGCAGAGTTACAGTTGTAGCTGTCTTCACCAATCTTGGGAACTTTCCTAAAATGTCCTGAACATACGGGCACAAATTGCTCAGTGTGAGTCTTAAGTCGTCCATCTCAGCCAAAACTGTCTACATTTTGGCTCAATGACAGCTTGGTTGAGCCAGCGACAGCATGAAGAAAAACATGACACAGTGATGGGAAGATGACTTGATTGGTATTTGGGGAAACAATTCAATCCAGTCAAAATCCCACAGCACACAACAGAATCATGAAAAGCCTACAGTAGATGAGCAAACAGTGACAACAAGTGACAGCTTTTGTCATAGTATTTTCAACATTGCTGTCAGTTCATTGGGTGTGAGTTTTATCCTTGAGCATTTGAGAAAACTCAGAGTGGGAGAATCATAGGTTGACAGCTTAAAAATCTAAAATCTTTGAAGAGATTACCAGAAATGTCAATGGTGAAGATTGTAAGTCAAGGAAATGTTGAGAATATCTAAGTCAAAAGCAACACAATGTCAGGCCCCCACAGCTTCTAGTCAAGCTGATAAATCACTCATTACTCATAATCTATAATTCAGAATTAACATGTTATTACAACGGACACAAATCTGCAAATATTCAAATTTGATCAGAGCACTAAGTAAGTAAGTCTAAACAGCAGACAACCTGGTCAACCTACCTGTATGAAATTGTTGAGGGAAGTGGGCGACATGTTAATGATTTAACAATTTATACTTTGATAAAGGTCATGGGCTCATTAAAATCAAAAGAATTTATCCTTTTGGTAGCATGAATGTCATGGTTATTAGGCGCAATAAAAGAATTGTCTAAAAAAAGTGTCTTAAAAAAGGGTTCATCCTCTGGGAAGCATGAAAATACTGTAACTGTGATATCTGATGTGTAAAAGTGAAAAGTGCAACAGGAAAGGTCAGGGAGTCACTGACATCATTAGATACATCCTCTGACAACCATGAATGCCCTAGCTTGGTTCCAGACCTCTGAATCACCGCCTACTGTATATCCCCAATTTGTTGAGGGATTCAAATAGAACAGGTGCTTATTGACAGCTGGTTCCCCAGTTAGAAAAACAAACCACCAACAAGAGCTTTGTCGGCAGGATTAGGAATGGTTAGAAATTAGGAATTATTTGATCTGAGGGGGACACTATAGCAATGTTCAATAAGTGTCCAAACTGCAAAGGGTTCATCCTCTGGGATGCATGAATGTGCACCATAAATGTTATGGCACTAAGCTCATTAGATATTAACACTTAAACTGGTTTGTTCATTGTGGGTTGGGAGTGAGCTGCTGCCCCAAGTAAAGGAGTTCAAGTATCTTGGGGTCTTGTTCAGGGATGAGGGAAAATAGAATGCAAGATTGACAGGTGGATTGGTGCAGCATCAGCAGTAATGCAGGCATTGCTCTGGACTGTTAAATGAGCGTGACTGTGAAGAGGGAGCTGAGGCTGAAGGTCACTCACCAACGGTCATGAGCTTTGGGAACCAAAAGAATGACACTGTCGATATAAGCAGCCGAAATGAGTTTCCTTCGAGGTGTGGCTGTGCTTCATAGCAAAAGGAGCCAGTTAAGGTAGTTCCGGCATTTGATAAGGATGCTCCTGGATGCCTCCCTAGAGGTTTTCCAGCTGGGAGGAGACTCAGGTGCAGACCCAGAAATGCTGGAGGTATTGCATATCCCATCTGGCCTGGGAACTTCACAAATGCACAACTTCACCTAATTCCAAGGTGCATGGAGATGGAAAAAAAGTCTAGAGGGGATCAGGAGGATCAAAACTCCAGGAACGCTTGAAGAATTATACCTTTATTGCAAAGCAATGTGTTTCGGGTTGTGGCCTTCATCAGGGAATTTCTTGGCATACACCAGAAAGAGCTTGAGGACAGGCTGGGGAGAAAGACGAGGGCTACCTTGTTTAGCTTGCTGCTACCGCAATGCAGACCCAGAAAAGTGGATAAAAATGGATGGATGAATAAATGGATGGATCAATGGTGTGCAACTGGAAATTAAGACAGTGGCACTAAAGGAAAGGTCAGGGAGTTGCCAGAATTATTGAGGATGGTTCTCTGACGACCCCGAAGAGTATCCAAAGTTCAGGGGAATCTCACCCATAGTTGTTAGTGTGATAGATTTATCTGCTGTTTGATGAATGACAAACTCCTCTGTTCTGCCCCACCTATAGCAGAGCAAAAGTAAAACGATCTGACATGAGCGACATCGTCAAACCGAGCATGCACAACCCGGTGTGATCACATTCAGTGAGACAGATGCAGTGTCCTCTGTGACTGTCAGGCTGGAGAGGTGAAGGAGAGACAATTTAGCTCTTTGTCTCTCTCCTGGTTAGTGACCATGCAGCAGCAGCAGCAGCAGCATGATGACTTTCTGTCCTTTACTCTGATAAATGCTCCTATGCTGGAGACTGGGCCATGACCCAAAGGAAGGTTGCGAGAATACTAAAAATAGCTTGTTAATTATTCTTGAGAGCATTGAATCAGCAGTTAACAGCTAGAGTAATATGCCTTACCAAATCCCTGCAATGTAAAACAGGCTTTATAAAACACTACAGGCAAGAGGGGCATTGAATAGGATAAAGAAAACCTCTTTCTGAAATAAAAGATAGCACATAATTAATGTCCTGGCTGGCAAAACGACAGCACATCCCTGACTGGATCCTTGAACCTAAGGTAATAACTTTTTTTATTCTGAAATAGATAAACAGCAATCGGGAAATGAAGCTCTCACATCCCCTGAGTCAGCTTCTCTCTGACTCGAGCAGCGTCTTCCATCACTTTCTTACCCTTCTTCTTTTTCATTTCTTATTTTTCACTCTTCATCTTCTACTCTTGTCTCTTTCTATTATCTACTGTGCCCTCCTCCTCCTCTCCTCTCCTCATTTACCAGAAGAGCATCCGTCACCACCTCTTCCTTCCCTGTCTTGTGTCATCTGTCCTTGTGTTTCTATTTTAATCACATGGCCTCTTGCTATCTCTATCTTTCCCTACTTCTTTCTTTCTCTCTCCCCATCTCCCTTGCTTTCTCACCACAATCACTGCTCAGATTGTGGTGCACATCAGAGCTCAGCTATAAAAAAGTGCCTTGAGGTTGCACTGTGTGTGTGTATTTACTCGTTCTGTTTGTGTGTCCTTCACCTTGATCGCATCCCAAAAGCCCTGCAGTGTTCACCGGCACAGAAAAGACAATGCTGGACTGACTGCACATTCCTCATAGGTTCACCACAGGGGTATGTGTGCGTTCTTGTGGGTGGGGGTGTGGGGGTGTGGGGGGTGTTCTTGCCCATGTGTAAAGCAGACAATACACATAGAAGTGGGCCCAGGTCAGAGGTGTGTGTGAGTGCACCCATCTGTTCCTCTGCATGCATAATGATTCGGGTAACAGCTCATGACTCGTTTCATGGAGTACTGTCAGCCAGAGCTGTCCAGGCTGAGTAAGAGAACAAAGTGAATCAAAATTTTAATAGTTATCAGCCTGCTAACTTGAATGAATTTTAGACCAGAAAAGCTGAAACATCCAGACCTGCCACAGTCTGGATCTGGGTACATTTCAACAGTACATCCAGCTACAGCATTCCTGTGTTTTGCCCACTTTCTTGTTGAACTGATTGCACTGCACCAATCCATCAACATTCCCGGTATCTTTGCATTTTATGTCTGACACCCTCCTCACATTTAAGAGTAGACTTAAGACTTTTCTCTTTGATAAAGCTTATAGTAAGAGTATAGTAACTCTTAAAAGAATACCAAAAACGTATCTTTAAGGATCAAATCTAACGTATCAAATTCTCCCCGCCTGTAGGCGTGAAAGGTAGCTCTGAAATGTTAAAAACCATTGATCTGTAGTAGAGCCAATAAATTGGCCAGGTCAATATATCAACCTACACTAGCTAATCACAAATGTATCAGCATATGGTGGCCAATAAGTAACAAGAAACTGCAGTCCAACAATGACACAAAATATGTTGGTCAAGCTGTAATCTGTATGTTCAGTATGTTTCAAACAAGTAGTTATATAGTTTCTTCACATCACAAGTAAATTCACTCCTTCTGAGTTCTACTATCTGCTCCTCATGACTCAGAGGCTCTGCAGGAAGTTACATCATGTAACTTCATGTTTTATATGTTTTACTAGCAAAGTGTGGATTGCTGTAAATGTTCTCATCTGCCCATAGGTCTGTGTCAACAGGTCCTCCACATTAAACAACAAAATACGTAGTTTGTAGTTGCCCTTTATATTAACACATTCTGCGTTCTTGGGTGCGTTCATGGTGCTCGACTGCACATGTATGGACACATCCACATCCAAAGACACCCAATGCACATGCGTGTGCAGACTACCCTGCTGTCCACTGTCTTTCTGAAGTACATGAGAGCCTTCAGTGATTAAGTTGTGCACTGAGCCTCTCTCAGCTGTAGGTCTATTGATCTGACTCCAATCTGTGATACTGAGCCAACAATCTTCTTCATTTCTGTTGGGCAAATAATCAAACATCATGCTGAAACAGCTGCAGCAAAAAAATGCCTGTGAGGTGATTTTTGCTGAAATTTGGGATTCAAAAAGATTTGTAGACACACTCCCAACTGTAGAACTTGTCCCTGAATGTGACAGATGGAAAATATCTCTCCAGCTATGACCTTAACAATACTTTTCACATATATCTTTGGTCAGGAACTATTTTCCATTCACCAAATGGTATCTTTTAATACTTTTAATTATGCAAAGTCTTGATAGCATTTGGAGTTGAACGAATGCTGGTGAATTTCTACAGGGAGAGAAAGAGCAGAGGAAATAACTCATTGGCCTGACTCACTGTGACCTGAATTACCCTCTAATCATTATTTCTCCACAGAGCAAAGTGTGCATGCCTTTTCTCTCTGCTACACCTTCCTCCACATGCACGCTGCAGCTGTGCAACAGCTGAGAGTTTAGAATTGAGCTAAAGGCTATCTCACCAGATGAGGAAAAGAGTGTCGCTACAAATTCATTCCATGTGAACCGGCATCCCTCACATGACAAGCTAATGAAGATGGTGTGGAGAAGCTGACGGCCAAACAGCCCTGGAAGCGTCAACCCAAAGCACAAAGATCACCTTCCCTCCATTGTCTCTGGCCATTATGGTGGCTCTGCTGTCTCCAGCACACACTCATCATTAAGCGTGTGTTTTTGAGAGCAGATGCTCCTGCTGCGCTGTCGGCTCTCATGAGAAGCATTAAGACGCCAGTATCTTCTTCAACAAGTGTATTACCAGAGGGAGGACTGGAAAGCAGCTGCTTGAGAGGTTGGAACGCTGTTGGGTAATTAGACTGAGTAAGATCAAACAATGAAACCGCCCTGCTGCCTGACCGACCACACACACACCAGGGTACCCACGCTCACAGTCAAGGACTCTCACTGTTAGTCATCTTAAGTGCAGAGTGTGCTGATGGAGCTCCGCCTGGGGGCGCATTATGTTTAACACCAGACCAGCCAATCACGTTCCATAACATTTCTTGAGGTATCCCCTACATGTAGTCCCCTGGAAAACTGCTTCCAGAACCAAAGTGGGCAGAGCTGCTAGTTCTGGATGTAGTTTTCTTGATATTAAACAAATAGTTTCAGGAAATATGTTTATTTTATGAAAAGACTGATTCTACCTGCAACTATGAAGCTACTGCCAGCAGCCGGTTAGCTTAGCTTGGCACAAAGACTGAAAACAGGGGGAAATAGCTAGCCTGGCTCTGTCCAAACCCAAAGGTAACAAAAACTGCCTACCAGCACCTCTAGAGCTCACTGATTAACACATGACATCTCGCCTGTTGAACCCATACAAAAACCAAAGTATAAAAACGACACATTGTGGTTTTACAGGGGGTTATGTTACTTGTTAGCAAACAACAGCCTATTTACACATCCAACATTTTAATAATTTGGTGTCATGTTTCTGGCTACCTGGCACATAATATTCCCTCTCTGATAGCTCTGTTTTTGGTCTCTACCAACTGCTGAGGGAAATATCTGGCTCTTCAGCTAGTCTCTAACTGTGTCTGTCTGCTGTTTGCTGCTGGGCAGGTAGTGGACAGCCAGTTTTTAGAGCTTTTTCTCTGAAAACAGCTGCCTACTGCTGTTAGAAATGGGGTTCATGAGCGTAGAGTTTGCTGGTTGGAAAACCAAAACAACTAGCTAAAGGAGGCTAAAAAGCTTTGCAAGGCTAAAAGGAACTGCAGAGTTGCATAATTCTCCATTCATCACCACAAAAGGCACTTTTTCACATAACTAATGTTTAAAGTCATTTTGAATTTGTTAAAATGTTAAAAGCTGAATTTGAATCATATTTTATTTATTCATCAAACCTTCTCCTGCATTTAAGTGAGCCTTTGCACAAAGGAACTTTAAGAGGGTCACATGGTCAATGGAGGGTTACTTTAGTACTGTAAAAACGTGTGTGACAGGCAGAAAGCAAACCCCTCACTAACAACAGCACTGATGCTAGCACCTCCGTTGGTCATGTGATCCTGAATGTCCTCATTAGGGCTGCATCAAACAATTAGTTTCATTATTGATTGATCTGCTAATTATTTTCTTGATTCATCTATTAATCAATCATTCAGTCTAATAAAATGTTGAAATTTTTTTTTTTTTAACCCATTTTTACAATTTTTTACATGAAAAGTTCTGGACATGTAAAGAAGTGTCTATGACATATTCAAAAATGAAAGAAAGGAGGTTACGCATTTTTTGCAAATTAAGGTTTAAGGACAAAACATCACCTAATTTGCATATTTATTTAATTTGGAAAAGTACAGAACTTGTGGATAACCTTGTTTATAAGCTTTCTGATAATCAGAACCACACTGATATCTGTGTCTTTAGGTGGGGTGGGGCTACAATATGGGTCAACTTTGAAAGAAAGCTGACAATCTTGGCTCTGTTTCAGTCCACTTTGGCATCAGCCAAGCTCAGTGTGGACGCTCTCCCTCATTCAGGAACACTGTGTGGGCTTGTCCTCTTTTCTCATGCAATCCCTGCAACATAATATCATTTATAACACAATCCCACCCTGTTCTGGATGCCTGCCTGGTTCCTCCGACAGACCCGCCCTCCTGGAGCAGAGCACGCTGCAAAACAGCCCGTGTTTTCCCATCCTCAGACGCACACCTCCAACTCCACTGCCATGAAAGTGAAAGTCCTACAAAGCTGCGTAACAAGTTCCACACAGTCCCTTTCTCTGGATGTATTTCTGGCTCACCTGAATTCATTAAATCCTTAAACCTGAAGTCGCATCAAGGAGGGCTGGGATGTGCTGGGACAAGTCCAACGTGCAGCTGGCCAGCCGAGCTGCTCTCCCTGCTCCAGCTCATTATATAAATATTTATAATGTGAGCAGAGGCTTGGACGAAGGGGAAATCTCTATCATATTCCTATCATACTCTTTCAGCGCGTCTGTACTGAGTTTACAGCACACTTCTATCTCATACGAACCCGTTATACCGCTCTTTGAGGTGTTATTTTATGAACTATTCAGCTGGTATTATTCTAAAGTTAACTATGAGGCTGCAACAGCTTCTTTCCATAAGAGGACCGCTGGATGACGTCAGCCTGTTCACACAGCTTTCATGCGATAGTTAGCGATTGGATGGAATATCACTAACACCGCCGTTAACCTAACGTTAGCATCAAGTGATAGTTTTCGGAGCTCCAGCTGAGGTGAAGGCAGTGGAGTTGGGAAAGCGAGGAGAACTTACTTGAAGGTGAGGATGCACAGCGGTCTGTAGGATTTGTGGCTCGTATTGTCCGCCATCCTCTTGCCCCAGAAGTCGTTGCTGAAGATGTTTCTGAGGCTGGAGCCCGGTCGGACGTCCGGGTTGTTGATGATAGCCCACACATCGTCGTGCACCAACTCCCCGCGGAGAGAGTTGCTGTAGCACAGGGCGCACAGGGCGGCAAGCACGGCGTAGCGACCCGCAGCCCACACCGCCTCCGGCCGGACGGTCACCCGCGGCTGCTGGCGGGCTTTCTTCTCCCGTGTCGGCGCTGTCATGTTGGGCCTGGCTTCTCCCGCGGCTCCGCTGGGCTGAGGGTGAAGCTGGGAGCACCGGAGGATACGTCCATTCCGCCTGGCAGGTAACGACTGTGTGCGCTGTGGACTGCGGGGACGGTGTGAGTGTGGTGTGCTGCCTTCATGTGCAGTCGGGTAACGTCGGACTTTACGGCTTACAGGAGTCCACCGTGTTCTTGTGTTTTACATTCGTTTTTTCCCTCCCTTTCCTAGAAAATTGGGAATTTATTCGTCTTTGTTGTATTTTTTGCTCTTCAAATACAAACTTAATGTGCGTGAAATCTCATTCTTTGACAAGAAAAAAATCTTGCCTCAGTTCACTTGTTTTGTCAGCTTTCAACCACGTCTCATGGTCTTCCTTAGCAGATGGAAGAGCCAGTGGCTTTCTTTGGAAAAAAGAAAAGATAAGTTCAGGAAAAAGCTAGTATGTTTTTTTGTGATAAAACTTAATGGAATGTGGCAATTAGACAATTAGCAAAACAACGTTATCATTAAATAAGTAATTTCTCATGCAGTAAGAATAAACAGAAAGATTATTCAGAAGAAGGAATAGTTGGATAGCTCCAATTGTGATGTCTATGTGTAGACACTAACAGAAAAAGCATGATCAAATTCCCACTTATGATTGGCACAAATGTAACTACACTGGTATTAAATATGAAGGTGAAAAGTCTGATTATTTTATGACAAGCCCCTTGGGGTTTATGGGGAATAATGAAAGGAAGGGAGGGACGAATGTTTGTAGCAGGCTATAATGTCAGAATTAGTATTCTTAAGTATGAATATTGGACAAAAGGCATGTTTGAGCCATCAGTTTTGAATGTACGAGCTTTTTGTGGAGTACCAGAACGCGACACCAGCACCGAGAACCCGCCTGCGTACGCATGCGCGGGAGGACGCTGCCTCTCCTGGCCGACAGAATCATCAGCTGCGGAAAATCAATGCAGCTCGGCGGAAACTGCACGAGCGCATGATTGTGATGGCACAGACTTGACCTTTTCCTCCGCACAGCCAGTCATTAGACTCTAATGAGTCCGAAAAGAGGAGGAGGAGGCGGTGATAGTGAGGGCAGAGCAAGGAGAGACACAGGATGCTCCTGCAGGAGGTGCATATAGGCTAAACATTTTTTCACATTTTGGAACCAGGAACTATGGCAGAATAACTACATTTAGACCCTGGTTCCTTCTGGAAAAAGATCCTGAATCCCTGAAACGGTCCCTGGGCCTGGGAAACATCCTGCAGTGAACATTTGGTAATAGATCATTAGATCTGAAGCTATGTGTAAAAAATGCCATGCCAACATTTTCTGGTTCCAGCCTTTCAAATTCACTGCTTTTCTCTGTTTTGTATTATATTGTAAATTAAATATCTTTGGGGAAATT